>CAXITT010000167.1:524184-560033 GCA_964033795.1 Lymnaea stagnalis | reverse complement strand
AAAAAAAAAAAAAATAAATAAAAAACCGGAAATATACGGACCGGGAAAAAAATGGAAAAATTAAGTTTGCAGACAGCGAATGTCACGTCTGCTGTGATGGTATCGAAGATCTGATTCAATTTTTGTCGGGGAACAGACATGCTCAGTCTGAAGGAAAACACTTTAAAAAAAAAAAAAAAAGTAAAAAAAGAAATGAAGGCTTTACAAAAAAGGAAATAAAGAAACAGTTCAATGTAGATTCACCCGAATAACTCAACTCCTTACACGGCTTCGAGCTACATGTCAAATTCAATCCGGACGAGTTCATTTAAAAAAAATTTTTTTGCAACTGCAAAAGTTGGTTTTATAAAGGCTTTTTTTTTTTTTTTGGCCACCAAGACCTCACGCGTTGAATGTTTTTCTGATGTTACGAGTAACTATAACCACCGGCATCACGTGACCTTTATTTGTAGCGAGACTCCATCGATCAATAACCGAGAGACTTCTGACCCCTGAACCCCATTTCTTCACGGTATGAAACACTCCCCCATTCCGAAACGACTCGATAAATTTAGACTAGGGTCTAAAATTAGGTTTGAGCCCTGTACTCGCCCTCGGCCGATAATCTATTTCAACCTGGGCATGGAATCTCGTTTGTTTTTTTTTGTTTTTTTTGGTTTTTTTGGTTTTTTTTTTTTAACATAAAATTTTTTTTAAATTATTTTTTAATGATTTATCCCGCAGGGAAGTGAACGACACGAAATATTCCCATTGGTTAGAACTCTAACGCGGGGCTCTAAACACAAGTCCTAAGAGTGCACGTGCTACATAGAGGGACTTGACACAAGCCTGTGTCCATTTATATAGATTTATAATTGGTATCGAGGGAGAAGGCGGTGGAGATAGACTTAACGAAAAAAAATTATTTTCATTTTTTTTTCTCAGGGGCGGATCCAAAAAAAAAACAAAAAAGTTAGGAAAAGTTTGGACGTGCTTAGAGTAAGCTGGATGCTTATCGTGATAAAAACAGTGGCAAAATTACTATTATTATTTTTATCCAGCCTATCATAAACACCGGGTCAGCTTTTCGTGCCATCGACCACTTTGCCCGTCCGACAAATGCCACGGACCTCTTCTCAGAAAGAAGTTTATCAATGCATAAAAATAAAATTGTAAAGGAACTGCAGCGCAGGGACCCTCTAAAATCTTTACCAGACCCCCCCCCCCAACACAATGTGTCCGTGGACGACACATTAAGAACCCATGTGATAAAGCTGTTATGAAGAAAATAATGGAAAAGTGGGGAGGGGCTAGTACAAATGGTGTTACCCCCATTTCTGACCACATGCCTTTCTGACCACACCCTTTTCCGATCGCACCCCTTTCCCGATCACACCCCCTTTCTCGACCACACCCCTGCAGTATGACTGAGATCGTTGCTGTGACAGTCAGTCGTAAGGACCTAACCTGTCTTCCGAGAGCCTGTCAATAGGAGTACACGAGGACCCCGGTTAATGCAGGCCAGAACACGAGGAAACAAAGTCTTCGGATTTCACGTAATGGCCGTCAGCATGGCGAGGGTAACTTAAGGCACGGAAGCAGACGAGCACGCGCGTGCGTGTAATTAAAAGCGCAGCCGCAGATCATTCACTTCCTGGGCCAGCAAGACAACAAGCTTACATCTTTCCATTACATCAAATTAAGAGGCTTACGAGATGTAAGCCCCCTCCGTTTCTGTCTAGCCGTTCTCCAGAGACAAAAGAAAAGTGTCCTCCCTTCCCGGACGGCGAATGAAAAGAATGCAAGGCCCTCCCCCGCCCCCACCCCCTTTTTTTTTCTCTCCCAGCGTACGACGTCCAGCGGTGGATTTGTAGTTCTTGTAGATAATTAGACGTAAAATGGATATGAACAATTACATTTTAAAGAAACACTACATTCCGTTATTAAATAATAATAATAGTTCATGCAATTTAATAGAGCAGATTCGTGTTACAAGGGGAGACAACGAGCGCGCGTTAACAAGTTGAGTTAACAAGTGCGCGTTAACAAGGGGAGGCACCAGGCGTTGTTTACAAAGGCAGGCACCAAAAGTGTGCTAACGACGGGAGACATCTAGCGTATGTCAACAAGGGGAGACATCTAGCGTATGTTAACAAGGGGAGGCATCTAGCGTATGTTAACAAGGGGAGAAATGTAGCGTGATTTTTTTTTAAAAGTAGATATCTAGCGTGTTTTCAAAAAAAAAGTGGGGGGGGGCATGGACAGGAAAGGTTCCCTGCACTTTGCCAACATGACAATTTGATGAGATTGACTCATGGGAGTACGCCGCCTTAACTGAGCAATATGTGAGCGGGTTTTTATTGAATCAAACTTACATAACGGTGGGGCATTTCTTTG
Source organism: Lymnaea stagnalis (assembly GCA_964033795.1). Taxonomy (NCBI): domain Eukaryota; kingdom Metazoa; phylum Mollusca; class Gastropoda; family Lymnaeidae; genus Lymnaea; species Lymnaea stagnalis. Next base: position 557,657 of record CAXITT010000167.1, on the reverse strand, counting down.
GGGAGAAGGGCTTTGAAGAAAGAAGGGCATTGCTTGGAAGAGGGCATTAAATGAGACCAAGTGCATTGCTTGAAAGAAGACATTGAATGAGAGGAAGTGCATTGTTTGGAAGAGGGCATTGGATGAGAGGAAGAGCATTGCTTGGAAGAGGGAATTGGATGAGAGAGTGAAATGCCTGGAGGAGGGAATTTAATGAGAGAAGGGCATTATTTTGGGGAGACGGGCATTGAATGAGAGGGAGGACATTGCTTGAGGGAGGGCGTTGACGAATGAATTGCATTGCTTGGGGAAGCAGGGCTGTTACGCACTGGCTTCTCTTGTGAGAAATTAATCTCTTGTTTTAAGTTATGGCTCGTTCAAACAGTGCCAAACGGAGGACGATACCGTAGATAAAATACAATAACAAAATTACGATATCCAAAACAGTTGCCAATTACAATTAATAAGATTTAATTTAGTGATAATACAATTTCAAAAACAAAAGAAATATGATTACAAATCATCAACTTACAGAGTATCGGAAAATCTTGTACCGGTACACAATTAGTACAATGTGCCTATTAATAATGATGAATTATGAATGCGAATAAACACAAAAAATAATACAATTGTCTCGTAAAGTTAATAATATCTATCTGAATCTCTATCTCCGTCTGAATCTCATTCCCTTTCTCCGAAACCCTTTATTTTTATTGTGGGTCTACCGACGCGTCCAGAAACGCCTTTACTTTTCTAATATGCAATCGCGAATATTCGACAAAACGCCACTGAGAACAAATTAATTATATTTTTTAGTTGCTATCGGCAATAACACGACAGATCAAAAGACTAAGCCACGCCCATCTACAAACGTAGTGTCTCATGTGGGGTCAACCAGAGTGCACGCACGAGGAAAGTGTTGTAAACAAGCTTTACATAACAAGGGCGTTGAATGGAGAAGAATTGCATGAAATGGGAGAGTGTGGTATGGGATGGGAGAGTGTGGTATGGAAAGAGAGAGTGTGCTATGGAATAGTAGAGTGTGGCATGGAATGGGAGAGTGTGGTATGGAATGGGAGAGTGTGTTATGGAATGGGAGAGTGTGTTATGGAATGGGAGAGTGTGGCATGGAATGGGAGAATGTGCTATGGAATGGGAGAGTGTGGTATGGAATGGGAGAGTGTGGCATAGAATGGGAGAGTGTGGTATGGAATGGGAGAGTGTGGCATAGAATGGGAGAGTGTGCTATGGAATGAGAGAGTGTGACATGGAATGGGAGAGTGTGGTATGGAATGGGAGAGTGTGGCATAGAATGGGAGAGTGTGCTATGGAATGACAGAGTGTGCTATGGAATGAGAGAATGTGCTATGGAATGAGAGAGTGTGCTATGAAATGGATGAAATGCTACTGAGCTGAGGGAGAAGTTGATAGTTTTGGGAGAATGTTGGCAGCCAATACCCTGCAGCCAATCTGATGCAAGGGTTTGTTTTCCAAAGACCAAAAAAATGCGCTGTTGTTTTCTTTATAACCCTGGCTGCACCCCTAGGACAACTTCTCGTGGCGCCCCGAGGGTAAACAAGTATTTCATGATATATTTAATTGAAAAACAATTTTTCTTGGCGAGTATGCTAACGTAGTAGAGCCGGGTACTTTTATTTAACGGAAGTAAAAGACCGCGAAGTAAAAATTCGTGTTATCTCCCCTTGCTTTATACAATATTAAAAAAAAAAAAATTTATCAAGAGTTAAGGCACCCCCACCCCCACCGGATCGATCCCAGAACCTGACCTTTTCTCCCGGGCCACCGCGAGGCGGGAAACAGAAAACGTTATATAAAAAAAAAAGCCAGGAGAATTTTTTTTTTCCGGGCAGCTCTATTCAACAGTGTCTCTCGTCTGCCTGGTTGGCTTAACCCTCCAACAAGCCCAGGGATACTGCACAAGGCCACTGGAAGTTCGTTTTCTCAACTCTGCTCACAAATGTTTTTTTCTTCTTCTTCGTCTGTTTTTCTCCCTCAAGTTTGTTTTTGCGTATATAAGAAGTTACGCTGATAAAAAAAAAAAAAAAAAAAAAATATTTTGGCAACTCCGGGCACACCATTTTTTTGGTCACGTGACCGCTGTTTACAAAGTAAGGAAAACTATGATTGGTTTAATTGTACTGTAAACTATGATTGGTAAAATTGTACAGTAAACTAAGATTGGTTAAATTGTACTGTAAACTATGATTGGTTAAATTGTACTGTAAACTATGATTGGTTAAATTGTATAGTAAGCTATAATTGGTTACATTGCAAAGTAAGCTATGATTGGTTAAATTGTATAGTAAGCTATGATTGGTTAAATTTTATAGTAAGCTATAATTGGTTAAATTGTATAGTAAGGTGAACTACAGCTTTCTTGGAGAGCCACAACTTGTGTCACTATGGTCGTTTATCCGGTAGGTCGTGACGTCACGGCGGCCCTCGATTTCCCGGTGGGTCCCGACGGCCCACGTTTATCCAGTAAACAAAACAAACAAACAAACAAAGAAAACACACACACACACAATTCCTCCAGGGGAGACAAACACGCCATGTCTATGAGTAGATCGATGTCAGGTTACTGAATTTTTGTTTATACATACTTTTGTTTATACATACTTACAACATTAGACCAGGGGTTCGCAAACTTTTGTTGACAAGTACAGGTTAGAAAATCTCATCGGGCTACGGATCGATAGTGCCAAATTCAAGCTTACTTACCGGTATGATCAAAGTACATCACACTTTTTATAATTAGATTAACAATGCATGTAAAAAAACTTTATTATCCCGGCCACCATACAACATTATCCCGACGACCATACAAAATTATCCCGACGACCACACAACGTTATCCCGACGGCCACACAGCATTATCCCGACGACCACACAACATTATCCCGACCGACATACGAAATTATTCGGACCACAAAACAACATTACCCCGGCCATCATACAACATTATCCCGGCCACCATACAACATTATCCAGACCACCATACAACATTATCCCGACCACCATACAACATTATCCCGATCATCCATACAACATTATCCCGACCATATATACAACAAGAATCCGCTGAGCAGTTTTCAAATGGCTGTAAAATATCATCGCTCAAGAAAAGTTTCAATAAATAATGGCGGGAACTTGTCGTGCAGACTGAATGATCACGTGAGAAAGTGTAGCTCGTGCTAGCAGGGTTAAATCCATCGAATTAATCTCCGAGCCAGATAGTTATTATTATTATTATTATTTTTTTTTTAAAAGAATGCATCACAAATGATATCGTTGTCTAGGTAGGTTTGTACGTGTGTCTGCATGCATCACAAATGATATCGTTGTCTAGGTAGGTTTGTACGTGTGTCTGCATGCATCACAAATGATATCGTTGTCTAGGTAGGTTTGTACGTGTGTCTGCATGCATCACAAATGATATCGTTGTCTAGGTAGGTTTGTACGTGTGTCTGCATGCATCACAAATGATGATATCGTTGTCTAGGTAGATTTGTACGTGTGTCTGCATGCATCACAAATGATATCGTTGTCTAGGTAGATTTGTACGTGTGTCTGCATGCATCACAAATGATATCGTTGTCTAGGTAGATTTGTACGTGTGTCTGCATGCATCACAAATGATGATATCGTTGTCTAGGTAGATTTGTACGTGTGTCTGCATGCATCTTTGTACGTGTGTCTGCATGCATCACAAATGATATCGTTGTCTAGGTAGATTTGTACGTGTGTCTGCATGCATCACAAATGATGATATCGTTGTCTAGGTAGATTTGTACGTGTGTCTGCATGCATCACAAATGATATCGTTGTATAGGTAGATTTGTACGTGTGTCTGCATGCATCACAAATGATATCGTTGTCTAGGTAGGTTGGTACGTGTGTCTGCATGCATCACAAATGATATCGTTGTCTAGGTAGATTTGTACGTGTGTCTGCATCTATGTAACGCTGTGCTCAATATGCCCGCAAAAAAAGAACATTCTCGAAAACCGCACTTAGCAGCCTGCGCATTTGTGTTTTATTGGGCTTATAACATGGAATTCCAATTTCTAAATGGGGTTCTTACAAACAATGACAGTTAGATTGTTTTATTTTACGGATAAAACATAGGACTCGAGTAGACGGGAAGTTCACGCATTGCCGCCGCCATTGATTGACGGGTAACCTCTGGTAATAGGTCAAGCTTTATTGCGTTGTATATTACAACATAATTGTCCACCCTTAAGTTTTTTTTTTTGTTGTTATTGGTGCTGCTGTTGCTGCTGTTGTAGTTACTGTTGTAGATAATGTTGTTGTAGCTGTTTGTTGTAGTTACTGTGATAGCTGCTGCTTCTGTTGTTGTTGCTGTTGTTGTAGTTGCTGTTGTTGTTTATGGTTGCTGTTGTGATTGCTGCTGTTGTTTCTGGTTATTAAAATGTGTTGTTACAAATCGACTGTGGAAATGCGGCCTACAATATTCTTAACCACATTCTTCAACTCTTCTCTCATTCATCTCTAAATGTCTCCTTGCCATCTTCGCAGCTGACCCCACTAGCCACTGAGTGTTATCCACCGAGTACTGAGCACAGAGCACTTGGAGCTTCCTAATTCAAAGTGAGAGATCAGACAATGGTCGACAGCAGTAATATTTCGTGCATTCATGCGTTTCTGAATTATCAAATTCACGGATTCGCGAAATTTTCACCGGAACCTAACTGATTTGCATACGGGATTGTTTTTCCACACATCAGCGAAATTTTCGAAATCATCTAAAACCACTGCATACGTGTGAGCATATTTTATACGTTTTCATGCCTTTAAGTTTAAAATCTGTAAAAAAAAAAATCGTTAATGAAAATTCTATTTTTTAGATGTGAGGTGGGGGTGGGGAGTTTTTTTGTTTTGGGGGGGGGGGGGGGGGAGAAGTTAATGTCATTCACGAAATCAGTTAAGGAATTCGTTCGAAAAAAACTTCGCTTTATTTTGGAAATGTTCGTTTTTGAGAAATGTAAAGTACGGTAGTAATGCGATACCCATTGGCACAGTTTATTCCCTTTGGAACAGAGATGGTCACATCATTATTAGAAAACTATAGACAGTATCCATCCGACGTTATCGAGATAATGACAGGTACTTTTCGATAACTTACACTTTCTATTGCAAAAACCCATCACAATTCCGTATTTTCAAAAGAAGCATCTATGTCATGATGTTTATGTTTCTAACATCGTCAAAAGATTTAAGAAGTATTTTTCTGCTATACATTATACGCCTGCACTACCCATTTTCGCGGCCTTAAACTACATTTTTTCCCCTCTCTAAACATGTCCTTAAATTATCTAAATGATCACTAATTATATCATTTTTGTCACAAAATATGATTTTAAATAACCAAATCTATATGATCACTAATTATATCATTTTTGTCACTAAATATGACTTTAAATTACCAAATCTCAATGATCACTTATTATATCATTTTTGTCACTTAATATGACCTTAAATAACCAAATCTATATGATCACTAATTATATCATTTTTGTAACTAAATATGTCTTTAAATTACCTAATCTAAATGGTCACTAATTATATTATTTTTGTCACTAAATGTGACTTTAAATTACACAATATAAAATCCCTAATCATATCATTTTAGTCACTAAAGGAGTTCATTGACGGCTGATTTCTAGGCTAGAGAAAAGCTTTAGATGTCAAGTGTTTTTAAAATGTTCAATGTTGGGCCTACCTTATCACTTTTCGTGCTCCTAAACTCTTTTTTTTTTTTGCTCTAAAAATTGTGAAAACTTAATCTTAAATTTACAACAAAAAACTCAATATACCATTTCAAATACATTTTATTTGTAACGGAATTTGAGATACTGATTGATATCTTCATTAAAAATTTAACCAAGCGTTTTCCATTGTTTTTTAGTACGTTATCGGAAAATCGTAAAACAAAAGAATTCTTTTATCTAAAGAAGAATCTCTTCACTGTTTTTACGTCCGTAGCAGCCTTGAGTGTCTTTTTTACTGAAATTTGTATTAATCTCGTAACAATATACACACGCTGTACTTTTCGCAAAGTACAAACAAAAATATAGTTTCATTCTTAAGAAAAATCTTAACACATCTCCATTATTTAAAAAAAAAAAATTTTCAAATGTGTAAAATAATTGTCTAATATCCATGGGTGTACTCATGTATATGTACCCACGTTTGGTTAACGCCAATGATTATCTTAATTGGTAAACATAGGTTTATTTGTAAAAAAAAGATTTTACAATCTCTACACAACTATAATATAGGATTTAAAGACAGTGTCATCACGTAAAAATGTACACATCCTATTTCCTACCTCCGATATGTATGTACCTAAGATGGTTAATTATTTATCAAATTCATTCCTTTATTCTGATGCGTATCTTGTGCTGCCCGGGGCAAAAGGTCATATGATCTTTTGATAGGAGGAGGGTCACAATCACATGATCTTTTGACGTGAGGAGGGACATAATCATATGATCTTTTGACGCGAGGAGGGACAATATCATATAACACCAGCATGTGATCTTTCGACATGACAAGAGACACAATCATATGATCTTTGACATGAGGAGAGACACATCATATGATCTTTGACATGAGGAGGGACACAATCATAAAATCGTTCAACTCGAGGAGAGACACAATCATATGATCTTTGACATGAGGAGAGACACAATCATATGATCTTTGACATGAGGAGAGACACAATCATATGATCTTTGACATGAGGAGAGACACAATCATATGATCTTTGACATGAGGAGGGACACAATCATAAAATCGTTCGACTTGAGGAGAGACACAATCATATGATCTTTGACATGAGGAGAGACACAATGATATGATCTTTGACATGAGGAGGGACACAATCATAAAATCGTTCGACTTGAGGAGAGACACAATCATATGATCTTTGACATGAGGAGAGACACAATGATATGATCTTTGATATGAGGAGGGACACAATCATAAAATCGTTCGACTCGAGGAGAGACACAATCATATGATCTTTGACATGAGGAGGGACACAATCATAAAATCGTTCGATTCGAGGAGAGACACAATCATATGATCTTTGACATGAGGAGAGACACAATGATATGATCTTTGAAATGAGGATGGCACAATCATAAAATCGTTCGACTCGAGGAGAGACACAATGACATGATCTTTGACATGAAGAGGGACACAATCATATGATCTTTGACAATAAAAAAAATAACTAAACACTATCATCGTCAGATTTCTAATGATTCAAGATAAAATTTCAAGAGAAAAAATAAAAATTTCTAGTTGTGTTAAGCTGCAATTCTCAGCTTGGCCTGCAATATTCATAGTCAGTCGTGCATCATGTGACATCGTTTGACGTCCTTTTCAGATCAGACTGTCAAATAACACTGTCAACAGCCTTTTGTTTCTAAACCTAAGATTTGACGAAGTGGCGTAAAAAGGGGGTGGGGTGAGGGTGGGTGGAGGAGGTGAGGGTGGGTGCAGGCGAGGAGTGGGTGGCTGTTCCTGACTTCCGTGGTCCAGTGACGATGACAAGGGAAGACACTTTGTTTCACTCCATGTCTATTAATGGCCCTTGAAGATCGGTTACCTTCATTTCACTAATGTTCAATCGTGCACCACCATACGACCCCCTCCTTCCTGTCCAATCCTTTTTTTGCTCCCAGTCCGGTGGTGCAGTCCAATAGTGCAGTCCGTTGGTGCAGTCTGGTGGATGGTGCAGTCCAGTGGTGCAGTATGGTGGTGCAGTCCTTGCCTAAATCTTTTTTTTCAAACGCTTATGTTTGTGTGTTTCTTTCTATGTTGCGGCAAAATCTTCGGACGGCTAATTCACCCACTTTCCGTCATCTATCGAGTTGAACATTGCACATACTCTCTTTGACGATGGAAACATATTCTATCAAATTTTCAGTCCCACCCCAACCCCAACCCAAACACATCAGTGTTTGTTGTTGTTTTTCTTTTTTGTTTTTTTTTAATTTGGGAGGGGGGACGGGGGGACGTTACTGATCTGTTAAATGGTTGCGTGTTTTGGTGTGGAGCTAATGATATTAGTTCTAGTTTTAGAGAGTGAGTAATGTTTGTAAATCAATATAAACCGTCATTTCATAATATAGTTGCAGTGTTGCATCGCAGTGTCAATACTTCTATGGGGCCTTGTCATGTCATGGTTTTAATGGGCCCTTGTCGTGTAAAAGTTTCAATGGGGCCTTGTCATGTCATGGTTTTAATGGGCCCTTGTCGTGTAAAAGTTTCAATGGGGCCTTGTCATGTCATGGTTTTAATGGTCCCCTGCCATGTAATAGTTTCTAAGGAGCCTTGTCATGTCTGGGTTTCCATGGGCCCCTGTCATGGCACTGTTTGAATGGGCCACTGATGTTGCTCCTAAATAACACCACGAGGGCGAAGTGTAAAGCAATGACTAAGCAAAGGTTTACTTTGACATGCCAACCTGTTTCACAAGTGTCGCGTTGACCTATTTATCCGAACATGCCATTGATCCCCTTGTGTTCGGGGGAAGATCGAAACAACACCCCACCCCCTCCCCAAACATGGTCAGGTTCGATACTGCTCAATGGGACGAGTGTATGAACATTTCATTATAGGTGCACATACACACGGTGGGCGGTAACGATCCTTCCCGTTTGATCCTGCCCTGGAGAGCTAATCGATTCCAATCTACCAAGGATTTATTTCATTTGTGTTACGTGCAATAATGTTACGTCACCGGTCGGAAGTGTTCAGACATGGACGCCCCGGGGGCATGGAGGCTGGTGTTCTCAAACACAACACGCGCTCCGCTTTTAATCAATGGCAGCGGCATTGTATGTGTTCACGTCTGCCAAATGGTGAATCGGTGTTGTTGAAGGCGCGGTGGATCGGCACAATGTTGTTTGTGTTGACGAAGACCCACGTGAACAGCGGCATTTACGGAAGGGTGTAGAGAAACCACAACTCGGCAGTAAACTTCACACCGCACCAATAGACCACACACCCCCCACCAATAGACTTCACTCCCCACCAATAGATTACACACCCCCACCTATAGACTTCACTCCCCACCAATAGACTTTATACCCCCCACCATTTAACGTCACATCCCACCAAAAAACTACACACCCCACCAATAAACTTTACACTCCACCCACCAATAGACTACACACCCCCACCAATAAACTTTAGACCTACCCCCAATCAACTATACACCCCACCAATAAACTATACACCCCACCAATAAACTATTATTGTTATTATGTCATCCTTCCGTCTACGTGAGACGATGGAGTAGCTATATAGTTCTACACTTCAACGAGTGGCTCACTATGCCAATCCTTGAAGTAAACTATACACCCCATCAATAAACTATACACCCACCAATAAACGATGTACCACACCAATAAACTTCACTCCCCACCGATAGACTACACACCCCCACCAATAAACTTTATACCCCCCCCCATTTAACGTCACACCCCATCAATAAACTATACACCCCATCAATAAACTTCACACCCCATCATTAAACTTTACATCCCACAAATAAACTTCACACCCCACTATTGTACTCCACACCCCGCCAATAAACTTCACACTAGGCCCGACCGAAAATGATTTTCTGATTTGGGCCGAAGCCGAAACTAGGCCGAAAGTAAAAAAAATGACTTTCCGAAACTGAAACCAAAATCTTAAAGTGACTTTAGGCCGAAACCGAAGCCGAAACCAAAAATATTTATATATTTTGAAATTCGCTTATGCATACATTCAACATCCACCCGTGGGGGCAGTGGCGTAGCTAGGGTTGGTGTCACCCGGTGCGGTAAACTCATGGTGTCCCCCCCCCCCGACGTCCCCGAATGATTTCTTCTTGTTTTTTTGAAATTCGCTTATGCATACATTCAACATCCCCCCGTGGGGGCAGTGGCGTAGCTAGGGTTGGTGTCACCCGGTGCGGTAAACTCATGGTGTCCCCCCCCCCCCGACGTCCACGATTGATTTCTTCTTGTTGGATAAGTCCACAGTATAACGATGACAAGGGCAAAACAAAAGAATTGAAGGTCAGGAGGTAAATGTATTTAAAAACTGTAACAACGTTAAGTTATAGTTATTTTTACATTAAATTTACTATTTTTTAAAAAGTTAAATAAATTATTAAAAGAAAATATTCGAAAATTTTGTAACATATTGTATTAACCCTATAAATGGGTAAAAGGTAACTATTTAATGTTGTTGTTTTTTTTAAAAATCTTTACCGATTCGATTCAGGTACTTAGAATTGCCCGACAACATTGCATGTGTTATCAATGAAAAGCTTTATTGCTCAGAATTTTTCTGACTTTATTATAGATTCACCTCCTTCCTGACACATCAACATTGAACTTTTAATAAAGCACGCATTTCGATCGGTTACATGTGTGGGAAATTTCTGTGTGATCGGTTATCCTTTTATGAAATTCGGTTAGACCGAGCAGCGTGTGCCCTGTGAATCCCCTCAGATGGTGTCACCCGGTGCGGTGCGCACACCCCGCAAACCCCCCACCCCCCCCAGTTACGCCACTGGATGGGGGAAAGAATCAATATTTACATTCTTTTGGATGAAAAAATGAGATCATCGTGAATATTAATCAATAAACATCTCATGAATACTTTGGCTTTTACCATTTTAATTTAAAAGTCATTTAAATTGTTGTAAAATGTTTGTTTTTTTAAAATTAGTATTGTAAGAGAAAATTTTGACCGAAGGGGGAGGGAGAGTGGCAAAATTCATGAAAAATAGACCCTTGTGGTCCCTTTGCTTTTATACTATAATTACAACCTAGAGCATATACCTGATAATACCTACAATTATTTTGGCTCAAACAGAGTCAAAAGTCACCTAAATATCAGTTATTAAGGTTATACAAATATCATCCCAATGTTTTGCGGTTATCTCCATAATAATGCTTTGTGTTTTCATCAAGACCTGGCAAGATATCCCTGTATTAATATTTAGCCTAGTGCCTAGTACTAACGGGTCGTTCGCACATTACGTCACGCAAAAAAAAAAACAACAACAACCTTTTAAGAATCCCTCTCCACCTTGTAACGGAGTGTAACAAATTCTTTACACCCCTCCCCCCCCCCCTTATTGTCGCGTCAAACCTAAAAAAAATCAAATACATAATATTTTAATAATTAAACTAAGATTTTATTTTATTCTTTAACATTTTCCCATAATGTGCTAAGATATAGTATTATTAGAAAACTGACGCGAAACAACGAAGTCATCCACAAGCTGAATGCAAAATGGCCACAACAGTTGACTGAGTTTCACGGTACCTATAATATCTGAGGTAATTTTAACCTCGAATTAATGTTTTTAAAATTAATTGAATAAAGATTTTTCAAAATTAGAAAATGTTACATTAAAAAAAAATAATAATATAAAAAAATAAAATTTTAAAAATTTTTATGTCACAAATTTTTGCCCCCCCCTCCCCTGGGGGGGGGGGTTTAAACCGGGTCTCTTAAAAATTGTTGTTTGGACGGGTCTCCACGGAGAATCGCAAAAGACCCGTAAATTGTTCGCCAAAATCATATAAGTAAACAGGTTTGCTGTAGGCCTGTTACATAATTCTACTACGAACCTGTGCTCCATGCACACGCGTGTTATTTCGCCAACAACAATGTTTATGAACATGATTTTGATGAATTTCAAGAAATGAATGAATTTAAAAAGCCTAAGCTTCCTTAATTAAAAAAAAAACAAATCATAATGGAAATGTATCCAATTCCTAGGATTATGCAATATTGTTCACCTTTGCCTATGAAAACATTGATGAGCATGATAATGATAGATCACACTGAAGGAATTGAGTTAACTAGGGTTCCAAATTTTTATTTTGGAAAAAATTAAAACAAAAATAATGATATAATTATTACAATTCCATTAGTTTTTCTTCCACAAAACTGTTTTCATTTGCCTAGGCCTAATTGAAATTTAATTTTTTGGAAATATGGGACAAGTAAGTCATCAAACAGCTGTGAGCAGTTTTCGCAGAATATTAATCATCTAACATACTCATGCGATGACAGCAAGGCGTCGAGCAATAATGAATATCGGATTGCCGGCAGACATACAGTCTGACTTCTGGTAGATGACCGAAAACCTCAGTCACTTTCACCCGAAACCGAAATTAAACCGAATTTTAACTTTCAGTTTCGGCCGTAACCGAAATTAAACCGAAAGTTAACTTTTCAGTTTCGGCCGTAACCGAAACTAGGGTCGAAAGTGATTAAATGGAAATTTTCGGCGCCGAAACCGAAGCCAAAATTCGGTCGGTCTCTACCTTACACCCCACCAATAAACTATACACCCCACCAATTTAACTTCACACTCCACCAATAAACTTCACACCCCACCAATAAACTTCACACCCCACCAATAAACTTTATACCCCACCAATTAAACTTCACACCCAACCAATAAACTTCATACCCCACCAATTTAATTTCACACCCCACCAATAAACTTCACACCCCACCAATTTAACTTCACACCCCACCAATAAACTTCATACCCCACCAATTTAACTTCACACCTAATCAATAAACCTCATACCCCACCAATTTAACTTCACACCACACCAACTAACTTCATACCCCCCACAGATTTAACTTCACACCCCAACAAATTACTTTATACCCCACCATGTTAGCTTCATCACTAAGGTCTTTACTAAAAATGTAACTGTTGTGAAAACAAAACCGCTTTTGTACTTTTTAACGAGTAGTCCAACCACAGCTCACAATATAAAAAAAAATCGAATTCTCACAATCACAATCTATCGATCTCCAACAATCCATCAAACTAAATCCCTCAAACTCAGTCCATCAAAGTCAGTCCATCAAAGCCAGTGCATCAAAGCCAGTGCATCAAACTCAATCCCTCAAACTCAGTCCATCAACCTCAGTCCATCAACCTCAGTCCATCAACGTCAGTCCAACAACCTCAGTCCATCAGCCTCAATCCATCAACCTCAGTCCATCAACCTCAGTCCATCAACCTCAGTCCATCAACCTCAGGCCATCAACCTCAGTCCATCAACCTCAGTCCAACAACCTCAGTCCATCAACCTAAATCCCTCAAACTCAGTCCATCAACCTCAGTCCATCAACCTCAGTCCATCAACCTCAGTCCATCAAACTCAGTCCATCAAACTCAGTCCATCAAAACGAACCATCAAAGTAACAACAGAGTTTTCGTAGATTGTATACAGTACAGTTCTTTTACAATGAGATAACATGGGGTGTCAAAAACAGCATTTACGCCCCCGTGAAAATAAGTTAATAGTAAATGTAATAAATCCGCCTCCCTACCGTGTCTCCTACATCTCCGATCAGTGGCGGAGCAAGAAAATATGACATTGGGGGTGGGGGGGGGGGGGGGTGACATTTCAGATAAAAATATAAAATGTTTATAAAAGCCTTAATACAAAGTGAACCCCCTCGAAAAAAAACTTATAAAAGAAAAAACTTGTATGTTCAACCCATTCCCAAGAACGGAATTTTCAACTCATCTACACCGTCAGCCCTGTATGTGTTTGTGTCAGTGTTATTCACACAGACAGACCCGTATTGGCAAAGGCACCCGAGCCGCCCCCCCCCACACACATCCCCCCCCCCACACCAATGTTAAATAGCAATTCTTCCCCAGCCCCCAAAGAACTTGACGGTCTCTGTCCAATGAACGAGAAGGATTCCTTTGACCTCAGTCGCTGTACAGAAGATGGACGTCACAGAACGTACGCAAGATTGGCACTCGCTGATACTTGCAATAAACACGAGGGCGCGCAAACACACGAGGACATGGACGTCAAAATACCCAGACTCTCCTCAAATACGAGCGTCATGAGGCCGACAAAACAGGAGAAACGCCTCGATCAAAATCAGCTGAAAAGGGGGGAGGGGGGGGGAGTGGGGGGGGGGTGTGATTTCACGGAATATATCTTGATAACCATTTTTAGCAGTTCTATCCCCTGCTCCTATTTCGTTTGGGTCCCCCACCCCCCACATTTTTAAATTACATTTCTGGATTATTCCGTTGCAATTGCGCATTGGTTTGGGAGAGTGCAAACATCTGCATTATTATTCTCCTAGTGGGGAGTGGGTCGGTAGTATTTTATTATTTTTTTTTTACAGTGAAAGGGGATCTCCTGATAGTTGGATCCGTGTTTTTTCTTGAACGCAACACTCTGACGGAAGTTTTCACCGGTAGACGTTTCGTCTGAGCCACTAGCTTACTATGGGAAGAGGCAACTTACAAACCTTCTTAACTACGACATCCAACCACCTCCCATATCCCGGTGAGAGTTTTAGAGCGTGGGTTGTTGTATTCACTCCCACTCAAGTAAGAGGGTTCAGGACAAAAAATGGCTAGGGATAGAGAAGTTACACGCAAAATGATTGTGCTGGTTAGCTCACTTACCTTCTTGTCGTAGAGTCTCGTGTCGATCTTGGTCAGGTCGATGGCGTCGTGCATGGACGCCCGTCTCCTCCCCGGGTTGTATCCAGACGGCGGAGTGGACGGCTGACCATCAGACGACCCGCCGCTGGTGCCAGCCTTCTCTGTGGGGAATGTGAAGGCCAGGTCACGTGGGTGAGGGATGGAAGCGGGTGTGGCGGCCTCGGAGCTCAGGTCTGTGTGAGGGTAATCAGATGATTAGACCAACAATGTCAGGTAATTAGGTCAGCAATGTCAGACAGTTATGTCACCAATGTCAGACGGTTAGGTCAACAATGTCAGACGGTCAGGTAAACAATGTCAGACGGTTAGGTCAACAATGTCAGACGGTCAGGTCAACAATGTAGAACAATGACTATGTCTGACAAATAGGTCAACAATGTACAACAATGACCCTGTCAGACAAATAGGTCAACAATGTATAACAATGACCATGTCCGACAAATAGGTCCACAATTTCAGTTTCAAGAAACTTCCTAAGTCAAGAAAATCATAAAGAAAGTCAACAAATGTTTTTTTCTCTATGGAAGTGTATTGCCTTTGAACTAAGAAACTTATGAGTTACTATAACGAATTAGTGATAATTCATGGGCCTTCTTGGCAAGATGGAGTCAGAAAACTGGGGGCGCTTGGGATAGTTGAGAGATGAGAAGGAGGAAGGGGCGCTAGGTGGTGGGACAAAAATGGAGTGGTAATTGTTGTGACAAGGCATGTGGCTGGACAACATATGTGGCTTGACAACGCATGTGACTGGACGAGGTATTTGGCTGGATGAGATATGTGACTGGACGAGGCATGTGGCCGGACAATGCATGAGGCCGGACGATACATGTGGCTGGACAGGATAGTGGCTGGACAAGATAGTGGCTGGACGAGGCATGGGGCTGGACAAGGCATGTTACCGGACAAGTCATGTGGCCGGACAAGTCATGTGGCTGGACAAGGCATTTGACTGGACAAGATAGTGGCTGGAAGTCATGTGGCTGGACAAGGCATTTGACTGGACAAGATAGTGGCTGGACGCGCGCAATAAAGATGCAAGAGCTTTTCAGAGATTCCATAAAAACTAAAACTCTACATGTGGAGATGGCCGACACTTATGACAGGACAGAACACCGAGTATTAGGTAGCAGCATTGACTTGAGCTGTATTGTCTCTATAGTGGGGGGAGAGTTGCTCAATTCGACAGCCTCACTCTCTCGTCCTTTGCCTATTAGATCCAATGACATAACTCAGTCAAAACGACTGTGCTATAGACCAGAATGCAGTAGATTCCCAGCAGTGTTGTGTTCCACAGTGCTCTTGGTGCGTTCACGTCATGCTAACATGGAGAGCTGCGAGTGCATCACGCAGTTTCTAGTGGCATGCGCACTGAAGAATGTCGCCGTATTATTAGTAAATTAAAGTGGTTCAAACAAAAACAGGGATACTTAATCTCATCTGCCCATGCACACCAGCCATCTTTCGCCTGCCCAGTCAACTACAAAGCACGTGAATGAAGTAAGGCGTAATCCATCATGGATATGGCCAAGTCTCGTTTGAAAGGTTTCTGAACTTTACAACAAAAATGAGCTGGAGTTGTTTTGGTTTTCTTTTTCTATTTTAATTGTTTCTTTCGCTTTTAGCTAACAGACCGAGTTGTTGACCACGCGTGGCTAGATGTGACATGAACAGGAGCTTGGACAGCGGAGAGGCCTGTGGAATGGGGGGGGGGGAGGAGTCCTAGTTAATGTTTGTGTGATGGAGTTTAGCTATGGCCATAAAATACTTGTTGATAATAAGGAGCAGTGCGGCCTTGTGAGTATATTTGTATGTTTTTAGCTAACAGACCGAGTTGTTGACCACGCGTGGCTAGATGTGACATGAACAGGAGCTTGGACAGCGGAGAGGCCTGTGGAATGGGGGGGGGAGGAGTCCTAGTTAATGTTTGTGTGATGGAGTTTAGCTATGGCCATAAAATACTTGTTGATAATAAGGAGCAGTGCGGCCTTGTGAGTATATTTGTATGATTGTGTGTTTGTATTGTTGTGAGCGTGTGCGTGAGTGTATTTGTGTGTGCTTGTGTATTTTTTAGTGTGTGTGAGTGTTTATGTGCGAGAGTGCATGTGAATGTGTGTGTGTGTGTGTGAGTTTTGGTGTGTGTGTGAGTTTTGGTGTGTGTGTGTGAGTTTTGGTGTATGTGTGCGTGTTGGTTTGTGCGAGTGTTGGTGTGTGAGAGTTTAGGTGTGTGTAAGTGTTTTTGTGTGATAGTGTGTGTTTGAGTGTTTTTGAGTGATAGTGTGTGTGTGTGAGTGTGTGTGAAAGTGGGTGTATGTGTGTGATATAAGTACGTGTGTGCGATGTTCATACAAGGACCTCGCAATGTTCATACAAGGACGTAACCGTGTTGGTAGAAGGACCTCACGGTGTTCATACAAGGACCTCACGGTGTTCATACAAGGACCTCACAGTGTGCATACAAGGACCTCACGGTGTTCATACAAGGACCTCACGGTGTTCATACAAGGACCTCAAGGTTTTGATATAAGGACCTATCGCTCTCTTGTTCATAAAAATAAGTGGTCGATGGTGCCATCTTAAGTTGTTTTACGTTGACAAGACCGGGTGCCATTTTAATCAGACAAGAGGGGCGCCGAGTCAAGATTTCATTTTTTTCTTTAAATCCCTTTAACTCAAGCAACAAAAAATACAATACAATTTACTGTAACTCCACAAGGATGAGCACCACCCCCCAGCCCCGATTTACACCCGGCGACGCCTCTGACAACTATAACCTTTAAGAGGAAATCAACCATATTTAACGTGGTCCTCCATCCTCACAGTTGATCCTCACAGTTGATCCTCACAGTTGATCCTCACAGTTGATCCTCACAGTTGATCCTCACAGTTGATCCTCACAGTTGATCCTCACAGTTGATCCTCACAGTTGATCCTCACGGTTGATCCTCACAGTTGATCCTCACAGTTGATCCTCACAGTTGATCCTCACAGTTGATCCTCACAGTTGATCCTCACAGTTGATCCTCACAGTTGATCTGCCATCGTCGTCGCCATCTTGTTGTTTAGTTAGTAGTAGATATGTTTACCTTAAATACACAACAGTTTACACCAATCTCCATCGTTCCATTTTTCCCAGCGTCACCAAATCTACGTCACGCCACTGTAAGCGGTCACCTTTAACCTTTGCACTGAACGAAAATCCCCAAATGAACTTCCCTTCAGAATAACTCAGTGGTCCATCCAGTCAATGGGTATCGACCCAAGAATTAATCGATACATTTAAGACGTCCAGGACACGATATCAACTCAAGTTGAGGTAATGGAAGATAATGAGGCAGAGAGAGAGAGAGAGAGAGAGAGAGAGAGAAAGAGGGAGGGGGCTAAATGGAATATATACTTTCACATATTGTACCACTTATCTAAAACTTTCACATATTGTACCACTTATTCTTAAACTTTCTTTGATTGTACCACATACTCTTAAATGTTCACATATTGTACCACTCATCTTACACTTTCAGATATTGTACCACTTACTCTTAAACTTTCCCATATTGTACCACTTATTCTTAAACTTTCACATATTGTACCACTTATTCTTAAACGTTCCCATATTGTACCACTTACCTTAAACTTACACAAGATATACCGCGTTCATTTGAAAGTTACCTGTAAATATATCTCACTACATATTTTAAAACTTACTGGAACGTATTGTACCGCTGTACATTTTGCTTTGAAAACTACTGTCACAATTTGTGCTTACTTCATAAAATTACTGTCACAATGTGTGCTTACTTCAAAACATTACTGGTGCATATCATTTCGCTTACTTAGACAGGAATAATCTGTGGAACTCACAAATTCACATCTTACCAATTCACATCTCACCAATCCACAGTTCACTCATACACATGTAACCAATTCACATCTCACCTATTCACAACTCACCAATTCACAGCTCATCCACACTCATGTCACCAATTCACAGCTCACCATTTCACAGCTCACCCATACACACGTCACCAATTCACATCTCACCAATTCACAGCTCACCCATACACACGTCACCAATTCACATCTCACCAGTACAAAACCCACTATTACACGACTCACAAATACATAATTAAAAATACATAACTCATCAACACATAATCCACCAATACACAACTCACCCATAAAAAGCTCACAAAAGGGGCGAGACCACACCACCCGCCACCACCCAAAAGAAACTTTAAAGCTGTTTATTGCCCCCCCCCCCACCCCAAAGACACACACACACACACAAACCAACAGAAATTTGACGCGAAAATAAAAAGCCCACAAAAGGGGCGAGACCACCCCCCCCGCCACCACCCAAAAGAAACTTTAAAGCTGTTTATTGCCCCCCCCCCCACCCCAAAGACACACACACACACACAAACCAACAGAAATTTGACGCGAAAACGCACACACACAAACAAACAAACAGACACACACACACACACGCAAACGGACTTTCCACTTCACAGAGAGCTTGTGTGAATAACTGAAACAAAAACAGAACTCGCCTATCAGCTCGACCAAACTGAGACATCTTATAAGGACACGGTTCTAGCATTAACTGGAATTGTCTGCCCGAGTGGCGCATCTGAGGTGTCATTGGTTTTGTCTTATTTAGTGCACGGGGTGGGGGGGGCTGGTCTGTGTGCTTTTAATCATGGGGGAGGGGGTGGGTGGCCGAGGTGCATTTAATGGATGGTGCCCTGAAGACACGGGGAGCTTTTGTTTCCATATTGTACTTCCCAACAGACTTTTAAATAGCAATTTTTTTGTTATAAATTGAAGTATGTTAGTACTGAAATGTATGTAGTGAAATATGTTAGTACGGAAATGTGTGTAGTGAAATATGTTAGTACTGAAATTTATGTAGTGAAATATGTTAGTACTGAAATGTGTGTAGTGAAATATGTTAGTACTGAAATGTATGTAGTGAAATATGTTAGTACTGAAATGTGTGTAGTGAAATATGTTAGAACTGAAATGTGTGTAGTGAAATAAATAGGTCAGTACTGAAACGTATGTAGTGGAATATGTTAGTACACGTTTGTTTGCTGTGAAATATGTTACAAAAGGAATGTTTGTCGTGATATTTGTTAGAAGGAAAATGTGTTTGTATTGAAATATTTTAATTGTGTAATATTTCAGTAGAGAAGTATTTTAGTGAAACATTTTTTTATCAAATATATTCAGTCTTTACTATCTTCTATGTCTGAGATATTCAACACGTATCCTATGTCTTCCATATCCTTATTGCCAGCCTAACACTTACCAAGACTCCACTGGGCCATCTTAAAATTCAATAGGAAAGCTAGACCTAAAAAAAAAAAGTCTCACGAATTGCGTGCCATAATTTTTTGATCGGCATTTCTGTACGTGTGCCTGTTTGTGGGTGTGTGTTTGTGTGTTAGCCACATTTCCGCCCCGTTCCTGTGGACGTGTGGCTATGCCCTATTGCTGTCTGCTACTTCCTAACGAGGCCAATCTGCTGTAGATATTAAAAAAACAAAAAAACAAAAACAAAAAAAAACTTAGCTCACCCTCGTTACCGAGTCCCTGGCTTCAGTCCCCGGCACAGCCTCGGTCAGCTGAGTTTGTCACTCGCGGTGACGGGACAGAAGGGGGTGGTACGGGTGTAGAACAAGAAAACCCCCGGGGGGTAGGGGAGGGAGGTGATCGGGGGGGGGTGGAGGGGGGTCGGGGCGATCAAAGGTGGGGAGTATAAGAGGGCCTCAAAGGGAGGGAGTCACACGAGAAGAAAAGAAAGGGGTGGGATATTGACACCGGTCTTGAGGTGTCACCGATGGCGTAGCTAAGAAAGGTCAGCGGTGACGACTGTGAATAACTTGGCGCTTTTAAATAATGGTAGATAACTCTCTTATCTAAAGTACGTAAATTTAAACATTGTCGGTTAGATTTATAATGTGAGTGGCCTCCCTTGCTGTGTCAACTATTTAAATCTATGGTAAGATATATAATGAGAGTGGCTTCCCTTTCTGTGACAATTATTTCAATCTATAGTTAGATATAGAATGAGAGTGGCATCCCTTGCTATAAAATTATATCTAACTATAGGTTAGAAATATAATGTGAGGAGCCATGGGCGCCCGCAGAAAACTTTCCAGGGGGGGGGGGGCAAAATTTGTTTAGTAATGTTTTAATGTAGTTTTAATTTACTGTAGCGTATATGTATGGTGAACGAACGGACAGGACATCAGCTTAGTTACTTTCTCTTTATTTTCTCTTTACTTTAATAAATTTGTTGCCTATTTTTGTATAATTTTTTTTATCCAATCAATTTAGGGGGGGGGGGCAAGTGCTATACCTTGCCCCTACCTGCAGGCGCCCATGTGAGGAGCTTCCTTTGCTGTGACAATTATTTCAATCCATAGTTAGATATATAATAAGAATGACATCCCTTGGTGTGACAATTATTTTAATATTTAGTAAGATATATAATGAGAGGGACATCCCTTGCTGTGACAATTATTTCAATCGATAGTTAGATATATAATGAGAGTGGCATCCCTTGCTGTGACAATTATTTTAATATATAGTTAGATATATAATGAGACTGACATCCCTTGCTGTGACAATTATTTTAATATATAGTTAGATATGTAATGAGAGTGGCATCCCTGGCTGTGACAATTATTTTAATATATAGTTAGATATATGAGAGTGACATCCCTTGCTGTGACAATTATTTTAATATATAGTTAGATATATGAGACTGACAATTATTTTAAACTATAGTTAGATATATAATGAGAGTTTCATCCCTTGCTGTGACAAATCTTTAAATCTATAGCTAGATATATAATGATTGTGGCATCAATTGCAGTGACAATTATTTTAATCTATAGCTAGATATATAATGAGAGTGCCATCCCTTGCTGTGACAACTCTTTAAATCTATAGCTAGACATATAATGAGTGTGCTTGCTGTGACAACTATTCTATAGCTGATTATATATCTCTTATAAGCTGTCCAACAACACATTCAATTTGCCACTTCGATCTCCGATTGTGCACTTTCAGTCTTCTTAAATTGTCTTTCTATCCGCTCTCCCCCAACCCATTTTTTATTCTACTAGATTTCTCTCCCACATTCATCCCTCTCCCCCTCTCCCCCCTCCCCCCCTCTCACCACACATATTCACACAGAGCAACACTCACCACACACATATGCACATAGAAGAACACTCACCACACAGATCCACACAGAGCAACACTCACCACACACATATCCACACGGCACAACACTCACCACACACATATCCACACAGAGCAACACTCACCACACACATATCCACACGGCACAACACTCACCACACACATATCCACACAGAGCAACACTCACCACACACATATGCACATAGAAGAAAACTCACCACACATATCCACACAGAGCAACACTCACCACACACATATCCACACGGCACAACACTCACCACACACATATCCACACAGAGCAACACTCGCCACACACATATCCCCACGGAACAACACTCACCACACATATCAACACAGAACAACGCATACGACACATACATACAAAACAAGAGGTCACACAAAATCACACACATCCACACGATCATCCACCACGATATCTTATCAGCTGTTTGAAATGCCTTCAATCTCCAAGGTGCCAATATCTCAATGGAGAGATCAATGAACAATAGATTAGTTTTATTGTGTGAGTAAAGAGCAGAGTGTGGGGGAGCTAGACGTGTGAGTGTAATAGACGTGTGGGTGAGGTAGACGTGTGGGTGTAATAGATGTGTGGGCGTGGTAGACGTGTGGGTGTGGTAGACGTGCGTGTGGGTGTGGTAGACGTGTGGGGGAGGTAGACGTGTGGGTGTGGTAGACGTGTGGGGAGGTAGACGTGTGAATGTGGTAGACGTGTGGGTGTAATAGACGTGTGGGTGTGGTAGACGTGCGTGTGGGTGTGGAAGACGTGTGAGTGTGGACGACGTGTGGGTGTGGACGACGTGTGGGTGTGATAAGCATGTTGGTGTGGTAGACTTTTGGGTGTGGTAGACGTGTGGGTGTGGTAGACGTGTAGGTGTTGTAGACGTGTGGGTGGGGAAATCAATGCAAAATATTACTTTTTTTAACAGGGTCTCTAAAAAATGTGGTTCTAAAAGATCGCTTAATTTGTTTTTAAAGATCGTTTAGTTGGTTGCTATTGATCGGTTAGTTTGTTGTTAAAGATCGTTTAGTTTGTTGTTAAAGATCGTTTAGTTTGTTGTTAAAGATCATTTAGTTTGTTGTTAAAGATCGTTTAGTTTGTTGTTAAAGATCGGTTAGTTTTCTCTTAAAGATCGCTTATTTTTTTGTTAAAGATCGTCCAGTTTTGTTAATGATCGCTTTATTTTTTCTTAAAGATCGCTTAGTTTGTTCATAAAGATCGCTTAATTTTTTGTTAAAGATCGCTTAGTTTGTTGTAAAGATCATTTTGTTTTTTCATAAAGATCGCTTAGTTTGTTCTTAAAGATAATTGATTTTGTCCCTTAAGATCGATTAGTTTGTTCTTAAAGATCTTTTAGTTTGTTCCTAAAGAACATTTAGTTTTCTGTTAAAGATCGCTTAGTTTATTCTTATAAATCATTTAGTTTACTATTATAGATCATTTGTTTTGTTCTTAAAGATCATTTAGTTCGGTTTTCAAAATCGTTTAGTTTGTTCTTTAAGTTCGTTTAGTTTGTATATTAAAGATCGCTTAGATTGTTTCTTCAATGTCCTTTAGATTGTTGTTAAATATTGTTTAATTTGTTCATAAATGTCGCTTAGTTTGTTGTTAAATATCGCTTTCACTGAGTATTAAATGACCGAAAACCGGATGGCCGAAAGTCTAAGTCAATTTCGGCCGAAACCGAAGAAAAACCGAAAGTTAACTTTTCTCTTTCGGCCGAAACCGAAATTAAGCCGAAAGTAATTTTTTCAGTTTCGGCCGAAACCGAAACTTTCCCGAAAGGGATAAAATGGCCACTTTCGGCGCCGAAACCGAAATTCGGGCTGTCTCTAGTGGCAAGTATTTATTTTGTTGTAAATCTTGTGTGGTGGCAAGTATTCATTTTGTTGTCAATCTGGTGCAGTGGCAAGTATTTATTTTGTTGTAAATCTTGTGTGGTGGCAAGTATTCATTTTGTTGTCAATCTGGTGCAGTGGCAAGTATTTATTTTGCTGTAAATCTGGTGTGGTGGCAAATGTTTATTTTGTCACTCTGATGTACTTCTTAAATGCTATTTGTGGATATATGTGTATATGTTAAATGTGTATTACGTAGTTAACAGTGTGCATGTGGTAAATGTGTCATGTGTATTGTGCATTGTGGTGAATCAGGTGCAGCCTATGTGGTAGACGTGTGATTTGTGTGAAAGCGCCAGCTTGTGATGTGAGGTTAATCTTAATCTTCTTGCGACCCGCAGCTTAAGCGGCAAATCTCTAATTAAAGAATTCCTTCTTGATTGATTTTTAAAAAAAAAATTGTGGAGGTACAGATGAATGGATCGATGGATGGATAGACTGTACTTGGAATGGAAGAGTGGATACAGCTGATCGACAGAAGCTGAACGACGTGAGGATGAATGATGTTAGATGATGCGAGGAAGGATGTTGGATGATATGAGGAGTAATGATGTAAGGATTAATGATGTGGGATAATATGTTCATGAATAAAGCTGGGTGACGTGAGATGGATGATGTTGGATGATATTAGTATGACTGATGTTGGATGATAAAATTCGCATATAAAGGCATTGCATAAGCCACATAACACCGCATACATAATTAACAACAGAAGAGATTACTCGGGTTTACACAGCCTAGAAGATCTTATTCTTATCTATTATTTTATGTTATTAACTATTACATTAGAAGATCTTACAATCATCTCTTATTTTATGTTATTATCTAACACTAGAAGATCTCATTCTTATCTATTATTTTATAATCATCATCTAACAACCAGAAAGGTTTATTTGTGTGTGTGCTATCTACAAGAAGCAGATTAGAATTGCCCTAATTCCCCCAACCGTCTTAGAAATGTGTTTGTCCCATCATGTTTGTTTCAAAGCCCCGGGGGGGCGCGTAGCAATACATTAGAGTGGGTCGCCCTAGTAATAATGCATCCGTGAAGAAATCACCGACGCATAGAGCACCGTGCTCAGTCGTCCGTATCACAAATAAGGTCTGCTTAAGATGTAATCTAGGATGTAACGTTTTTAGGAAAGCTGGACAATTGTAGCGTGGTTGTAGATAAGTTGTTATGATGTTATGTCTCTCTCATAAAGATGTTAGTATAGAAGTCATTAAGATGTTATTGTAGATATCAGGTATGACGTTATTGGAGATGTCATTATGTTGTTAGTGTAGATATCCTTAAGATGTTAGTACAGACGTCATTAAGATGTTAGTATAGACGTCATTAAGATGTTAGGGTAGATGTCATTAAGCTGTTAGGGTAGATGTCATTAAGATGTTAGGGTAGATGTCATTAAGATGTTAGAGTAGATGTCATTAAGATGTTATTGTAGATATCAGGTATGACGTTATTGGAGATGTCATTATGATGCTAGTGTAGATGTCCTTAAGATGTTAGGGTAGATGTCATTAAGATGTTAGGGTAGATGTCATTAAGATGTTAGGGTAGAGGTAATTAAGATGTTATGGTAGATGTCATTAAGATGTTAGGGTAGATATCATTAAGATGTTAGTATAGACGTCATTAAGATGTTAGGGTAGATGTCATTAAGAGGTCATTTAAATTTTATTGTAGATGTCATTAAGATGTTATTGAAAATGTCTTGAGATGCTATGTGAATGGAACAAACTTAAAGCGTAGATGTCAGTAGATATGATGAGCATGTCATTAAGACGTCTTGCACATGTCATTAAGATGCCATGCGTGTCTAGAGATGTAGTCTTTTAAAGACACTGTCACCATCGCCCGTGGTTGTGCGCCCAATGCCAATTATCTGAAGACGAAACGCAACTGTCAACTATCTCCCTTGATCCCAGCTCTGTCACAGACTCTGTCACATACTCTGCAGACCTGTTTACTCTCACGATTTTGGAGTACGGTTTACGATCTTAAGGTGTATACATATTTATACTGTAGGTTTACTATTTTACTATTAAGATACAGTTTTGAACGATTTGGTGATATTGTAAGATTGTAAGAGAGTTTGAGGGTAAACAGGTCATGCAATCACACACTCAACCACAGCCAAAGAATCACACCCCACAATCAAAGAAACACATTCACAGACACACAATCACACCCCCACACGCTCGTACCCCACATGATGACAGAAGGACAATCCCAGACATATCGACACAGAAACACAATAACAGACACACGGTCACAGACATAATCACACACAATCACCCACCGGCACAATCACACACACACACAACCACACACCGGCACAATCACAGTGACACAGTCTCGCGAGCAATAAATCCCACACAAACTTAATCGCTCAAGGCATTTCACAGAAACACACACATTGAAAATAGTAACGCACAATCACTGGACTACACACAATCCCTGGACTACACACAATCACTGGTGTACACACAATCACTGGTATACACACAATCACTGGCTTTCACACAATAACTGGCTTTCACACAATCACACAAACTTTGCCATACACACACTCATTAGCATGAACACAATCACTGACATCCACAGAATCACATACCTACACACAATCACTGGCCTAAACACAATCACTGGTCTACATACAATCATTTGCAAACACACTCTTCGGCATCTACACACTCATTAGCATACACACAATCCCTGTCATGCACACAATCCCTGTCATACACACAATCCCTGTCATTATCACAATCCCAGCAACAGAAACCAGCGCGCGCGGACAGCTTATAATTAAAAAAGCAATTACAGGTGAGTATCGGCGGGGAAAAGGGGGGGGGGGCGTAATCACCCGCCAGGTGGGGTTGACAAACTCATTAGATCCGTGGGTCGGTTGGAGGAGTTGTTGGACAGCTTATAATTAAAAAAGCAATTACAGGTGAGTATCGGCGGGGAAAAGGGGGGGGGGTCGTAATCACCCGCCAGGTGGTGTTGACAAACTCATTAGATCCGTGGGTCGGTTGGAGGAGTTGTCATATGACATGGTCAGAGCGGCTATCATGATAATAACAGCAGAGTTACCGGCCAGTATGTCCGTCTGTACGAAGGTATGAAGTTATGGCTATTGTCATTCGGTTTGTCCGCAACCAAAAAAAAAAAGCCTTTAAAAAAAATAATAATTAAAATCCTCTTCAAAATTAGACCCACGCGGATTGGTCACTCATGTACTCATAGCACCGCCCATTCACCTTGTCTTTAATGCTCTGTCAATGATCTGTCAGTGCCCTGTCAGTCCAAATATCATACAACATAAAACAGCTGTTCATTAATGTTGATGAACACACACATTATGCAGTTTAAAATTAGATATCAAATGTAGGCTTAAGACCTGGAACACGTAAGTGCGGGCAAGCGGGGATAAAGAGGGGAAAAGGACTGGTGTTAAATACAAAAGCAGAACGGGAGGGAGAGAGAGAAGAGGGAGAGATAATGACAGAGAGAGAGAGAAGAGGGAGAGCCAATGACAGAGAGAGAGAGAGAGAGAAGAGGCAGAGAGAAAGGGGAGAGAAAGTGAGAGAGAGAGAGAAGATTTAGAGAGTTTGAAAGAAGGAGAAAAGGGATGAGAGATAGTGAGAAAGAGAGAAAATAGAGAGAAATAGTTTGAGAAAAAGAGGAGAGAGAGCGAGTGAGAGAGATGGGGAGAAAGAGAAGGAGAGAGAGAGAAAATGAGAGAATGAGGAAGAAAGTTGAAGAGAGTGGGGAGTAGAGCGAGAGAGTTACAGATTAAAATATAACATGCTGGCTCAAGATTGAGATTTTTTTTTTTTTATTTGAGTTGCATGTCAGACCCTAACGATAACCTTATTCCACTCTATATTATGTGTCTCTGTGTCGGCATGTCTCTGTAGCTCTGTGTGTCAGAGCCTAACAATCACCTGATTTAATTCTACAATAAGTGTGTCTGTATGTGTCTGTTGTCTGTGTGTCAGGGCGAAACGATAGCCTGATTCCATTCTAGATTATGTGTGTCAGTGTCGGTATGTGTCTATAGGTCTGTGTGTCAGAGCCTAACAATATGTCAGAGCCTAGCGATCAGCTGATTTCATTCTAAAATGTGTGTCTCTTTGTGTCTGTGTGTGTGTCCATGTGCCATCATGTCAGAGCTTAGCGATGAGCTGATTTCATTTTGAAATGAGGAAACTGAGGGGGGGGGGGGGCCTTCTACAAGTGTAGAGTTTCTTAATTAAAATGTCTCAGAAATATGAGCGTATGCGTGTGTGATGGGTTCGGTGTGAGTGTGAGGATATCGGGCTAAGGGGGTCGGGGTAAGGGTGTAATGCGAAGGGGATTCGGGGTGGAGATGATGACAACATTAATTACATTTTTTTTTTTTTAAATGATGAAAATATGAACCTGCGCTGGGAAGATTGGAAGATTAAAGGATAAGATCTTTACCGTTAGATTACACCGCTTATGTAAGGTAACGTAACCGCCTGTGATGACAATTATCTGGATTAATTTTTTTTTACCAACGATGCAGTTCGCCACCAACCCCCCCTCCCCCCAATTCACAGTGCATGTAATGACATGCAAGCTGAGATGCAAGGCAATATCCGTAAGAGCTGGTCTTCCGCAACACAATTGGTCAGCAACATCATGGCATGGGGCATCTTCGCTTAAATGGTTTTCTCATTTGCCTCCCAAGATGGTCTCCTAAATGGTCGCCTAAATGGTTTCCTAAATGGTATCCTAAATAGTTTCCTGAAAGTTTTCCCAAATGGTCTCCTAAAAGGTTGCCTAAATGATGTCTCAAATGGTTTCCTAAATGGTATCCTAAATAGTGTCCTGAAAGTTTTCCCAAATGATCTCCTTAAAAGGTTGCCTAAATGATGTCTCAAATGGTTTCCTAAATGGTATCCTAAATAGTGTCCTGAAAGTTTTCCCCAAATGGTCTCCTAAAAGGTTGCCAAAATGATGTCTCAAATGGTTTCCTAAATGGTATCCTAAATAGTGTCCTGAAAGTTTTCCCAAATGATCTCCTTAAAAGGTTGCCTAAATGATGTCTCAAATGGTTTCCTAAATGGTATCCTAAATAGTGTCCTGAAAGTTTTCCCAAATGATCTCCTTAAAAGGTTGCCTAAATGATGTCTCAAATGGTTTCCTAAATGGTCTCTCCCAAATGGTTTCCCAAATGGTCTCCCTTCGACTGTCCCCATTTTACCTGTTACGTGCAGTTACGTGGTTTTACAAATTGTTTATGTTTTAACATCTGGCTCACTGGATGAACAATAAGTAACAAAGGAAGGAAAACCAGTTTACCAAGAATAGCGGTACCAAGGCTAGTGATATTTATAATAATCAATTTAATGATACTATTCAGTTGATATGAAGATACACAATCAAATAACAGAAATATAAAACCTATTTTGACGTATAGCAAGTGAAAAAGTATAATACTAGAAAGGTTTCAAATATGAATGCACACATATATTGAAAAATCGTGGACGTCTTGTTGAGCTCCTGTAAGTCTGCCGGTAACAGTTGACCGTCGTATCTATAGTCAGGTGGTTTAAACAGAAAGTCTAGACATTTTATCGCCTGAGAGTATTTTGTTCATCTATGACTATGTAGAACCTTGCGGAAACGTAAAAAAAAAAAAAAACAAAAAAAAAACAACCTTTCCCGATCAAGGGGAGGGGGGAGGAGTGGCAGTTCAGTGTCACCAAGTTAATTATTGGTTACGACATAAATACAACGATGGGGTGGGGGTGGGGAGAGAGAGATACGGGATTCCAGCCTCAGCTCCACACCACGCATGGCGAACGAAACACTAGGTCAACACACAGGCAAGAACATCCCAACTTGTACAGCTCGTCAAATGACCCCCTTTATTCTGCCCCGTACAACTTCATCCTTCTACAAACATCTTATTTCAATCCCGCGTGACACATTCTACTTGTCAATAGCAATTATCCAAGAATAAACGTTTTCTGTTTGTTTTGAGAATCATTGAAGTTGTAATAATAACGTTTTTTTTTTCCTTTTAAATTTTTTTTTTTGTTTCTTTGGAGAACCAATAAAGTCGTCAAAATAATTTTCTTTTCATTTTGAGAATCACTGAAGTCTTTTGTGAGATTTCAATAAATTATGCCGATTGACATGGCCTACCCGCTGTTGATGATCTGAAGTGAGATAAAGACTGTGATCAAGGAATGACTCAGCCTCCCGCCACCCCCTTAGCCTTATAGCCGTAACAAACACCCACAGAAAGTGCACTCTTACTTGTTTGCACCCAAAAGACAGGCACATTTATAACACTGTTTTCAGGATCATGGCCGACCAGCCCCTCCCAGAATCCCCATACCATACCGCAACGTAGATGCCCCGAAGCCCTACCAGTCTTCCTTAAACGCCCCCATATGCTACCCTTGACGCCCCCACACCCTTCCAGCCCACCCAGGACACATCTTCATGCTACTTCATGCGGTCACTCATACCCAGCCCCCGCATCGACCACCCCACACGAGACGCCCAACGTCCCGACTAGTCTTCCTTAAACGCCCCCATATGCTATCCTCGACACCACCACAGCCTTCCCGCCCACCTAAGACACCCCTTTATGCCACCTTACTCCAGTCACTTATACAAAGCCCCCACACCGACCACCCCACCCTAGACGCCCCAACGCCCTGACCAGCCCACCTCAGACGCCCTCCCCCACTAAGCCCGTGTTAAGGTTTGCTCTGCCATAATTGGTGTTTTTGTTTAAGTACACATGAGAGTGGCTCGCTACTCCCGCCAACAGACGAGAAATTGCGTTATACGGCGCCGGCCGCTAGTGGGTTTCCCTGTAAGCTCGCTGATTGGCTGCCATTCAAAGATGGCGCTTGTTGACAAGAGGGTTATCTGTCCCTGTTCTCAACAGGGAATTGCGGTTTCCATCAAGCTCATTTATTTTCCCTCCCTATCTCCAGCACACTGACTTCACATGTCCTTCATATCTCCACCACACTGACTTCACATGTCCTTCATATCTTCAGCACACTGACTTCACATGTCCTTCATATCTCCAGCACACTGACTTCACATGTCCTTCATATCTCCACCACACTGACTTCACATGTCCTTCATATCTCCAGCACACTGACTTCACATGTCCTTCATATATCCAGCACACTGACTTCACATGTCCTTCATATATCCAGCACACTGACTTCACATGTCCTTCATATCTCCAGCATACTGACTTCACATGTCCTTCATATCTCCAGCATACTGACTTCACATGTCCTTCATATCTCCACCACACTGACTTCACATGTCCTTCATATCTCCAGCACACTGACTTCACACGTCCTCCCTATCTCCAGCACACTGACTTCACATGTCCTTCATATCTCCAGCATACTGACTTCACATGTCCTTCATATCTCCAGCATACTGACTTAACATGTCCTTCATATCTCCAGCACACTGACTTCACATGTCCTTCATGTCTCTAGTATACTGACTTCACATGTCCTTCATATCTCCAGCATACTGACTTAACATGTCCTTCATATCTCCAGCACACTGACTTCACATGTCCTTCATGTCTCCAATATACTGACTTCACATGTCCTTCATATCTCCAGCACACTGACTTCACATGTCCTCCCTATTTCCAGCACACTTGACTTCACATGTCCTTCATATCTCCAGCACACTGACTTCACATGTCCTTCATATCTTCAGCACACTTGACTTCACATGTCCTTCATATCTCCAGCACACTGACTTCACATGTCCTTCATATCCTCAGCATACTGAATTCATATGTCCTTCATATTTCCAGCACACTGACTTCACATGTCCTTCATATCTCCAGCACACTGACTTCACATGTCCTTCATATCTCCAGCACACTGACTTCACATGTCCTTCATATCTCCAGCATACTGAATTCATATATCCTTCATATCTCCAGCATGCTGACTTCATATGTCCTTCATATCTCCAGCATACTGACTTCATATCTCCAGCATACTGACTTCATATCTCCAGCATACTGACTTCATATGTCCATATCTACAGCATACTGACTTCATACGGACTTCATATGTCCATCATACGGACTTCATATGGACGTCATGTCTAGTTTCGATGTCATGCTATGAATAAATAATTCTTAGTGTTTGTTGATTACAGTCGTAGTAAAATTCAACACATTGGCCTATTGGCATAAATTAGCATGATCATAGCGTCATATCATTGTTCAATGCACAATCATGGTCCGATGTGCTAGCTTAGATCAATGCACAATCATGGTCCGATGTGCTAGCTTAGATCAATGCACAATCATGGTCCAATGTGCTAGCTTAGATCAATGCACAATCATGGTCCGATATGCTAGCTTAGATCAATGCACAATCATGGTCCAATGTGAAGCTTAGATCATTACACAATCATGGTCCAATGTGAAGCTTTGATCAATGCACAATCATGTTCCAATGGGCTAGCTTAGATCAATGAAACAATCCTGGTCTAACGTGCTACCTTGGTCCAATACGCAATCCTAATCCAGCGTGCTATCCTGGTCGATTGCGCTATCCTGGTTCATTTCACTACATTGGTCCAATTGACTTTACTGGTCAAATGAACTATCATGGTCTAATGCACTATCCTGGTCAAATGAACGATTCCTGTCCAATGTTCTATCTTGGTCCAATGTGCTATCCTAGTCCAATGTTCTATCTTGGTCCAATGTGCTATCCTAGTCCAATGTTCTATCTTGGTCCAATGTGCTATCCTAGTCTAATGTTCTATCTTGGTCCAATGTGCTATCCTAGTCCAATGTTCTATCTTGGTCCAATGTGCTATCCTAGTCTAATGTTCTATCTTGGTCCAATGTGCTATCCTAGTCCAATGTTCTATCTTGGTCCAATGTGCTATCCTAGTCCAATGTTCTATCTTGGTCCAATGTGCTATCCTAGTCCAATGTTCTATCTTGGTCCAATGTGCTATCCTAGTCTAATGTTCTATCCAATGTCCTTGATGTCTTTTCAGATATTGGTTCGATGCTCTAACCGCGTTACATGTCTAATATTGGTCAAATGTTCCATATAGATTAACTTAGTTAATTGTCCTATCTTAACTAGTTGTCCTACCCTATCTATGTCCTACCTTTTCAGGATACAATGTTCTATAGTGGTCGAATGTTTTGGTCTAATGTCCTTCCCCTGTCCTACCTTGTCTTGATACTACATTCTACAGTGGTCCGATGTTTAGGTCTAATGTCCTATCCCTGTCCTACCTTGTCTTGATACAATGCTCTACAGTGGTCTAATTTTTTGGTCTAATGTCCTATCCCTGTCCTACCTTGTCTTGATAAGATGTGCTACAGTGGTCCAATGTTTTGGACCAATGTCCTACCTACCCCTGTCCTACCTTGTCTTGATACAACGTTCTACAGTAATCCAATGTTTTGGGTCAATGTCCTACCATTCAGCTCTGTTCTCAACATTGTACCATTCAGCTCTGTTCTCAACATTGTACCATTCAGCTCTGTTCTCAACATTGGACCATTCAGCTCTGTTCTCAACATTGTACCATTCAGCTCTGTTCTCAACATTGGACCATTCAGCTCTGTTCTCAACATTGGACCATTCAGCTCTGTTCTCAACATTGTACCATTCAGCTCTGTTCTCAACATTGTACCATTCAGCTCTGTTCTCAACATTGGACCATTCAGCTCTGTTCTCAACATTGTACCATTCAGCTCTGTTCTCAACATTG
>CAXITT010000167.1:458503-523920 GCA_964033795.1 Lymnaea stagnalis | reverse complement strand
CCCCCCCCCCCCCCAATTCTCACTGGTTGACTTGCCTACATCTAATACGATTAGCAAAAAGATCTGAGTTACGTTCTTTGTTCCATCCGGTCCCCTGACTTTGAAACGATAAGACGCTACTTTGTTTTTTTAAGAGATGGTCCCATCCATTTCTCAAAAGGAAACTCATCAATGTTTTAGTTATTTATTTATTTAAGTCATATTTATCTCTAATTTTAATTAATTAATTTATTTTTTTAATTTTTTTTTTTTGGGCTGTCCAATTTCTAGCACTAGTATAGTAGATGTTTTGTTTTTTTCTTCAACGTTTTGGAAATGGGTTAAATGTTAAATGAATGAAATTTGGGTCGGGCAATGGGAGATGTCAAATGTCGTTGAATGGGTTATTGATAGGGTGACAGTATTAGCAATGACGGACAGTGGCGTAACCAGGTGACGTCCATGCCGTCTATTAAACTTTTCCTGCCTCTTTTTATGACCCTCCCCCTCCCACCCCCCACCCCCCCCCCCTAAACTTTTTGATCCCTTGTGGTCTAATGAAGTTAGTCCATTTTTGTTGTTTAGGAGTGTGATGGGTCGGACGGGGGCGGTGAAGGGACCGGGGGGGGGGGGTGGAGCACACGTGGAGTGGGTGTTTGAACAAAGACATCAAGTTTGTGAAGGAAAAACAAAACCCATCTTTCCACCCTTAAATCATTAAAAACCCCACGCACACAGAGCAGAAGTCGGGAATAGCACACATTTCAATTTGGCATATGTCCAAACTTGTGTAAAACAAGAGTAGCTTGACCCGTGGTTTCCGGCTACTTTTTTTGTTTTTTTTTTCCAATTCTGATTGGTTTCAAACTCATGTTTGTTGGTTTTAAATCAGATACAATAACACACATTTAAAAAGAAATAAATAAATATATTTTTTTATACTTTTAATGTGAACAATTTCTTTCCTTTCAATGAACAGTATCGCCATCAAATCCCCGTTTTCAATTGCCAAACCATGGCAGCGACCAATGACGTCATCAAACCTAATGGCAGCGACCAGTGGCGTCATCAAGCCATGGCTGAGACCGAATATGAAAACGGAATCAATATAATCGCTCCTTTCGTCCAGAAAACTATCTTTTTTTTACCCACGTGATTTTAAAACATTCAACTGACAATTTTTTATTTTTTTTTTAAAGTAAGGCGTATGTGATGCACTCATCACTGTCATGCTCAGTCTCGATAGGTCTCCGGACATTCTCTACACAGACATTAGATTGCGGCCGACATAAGCAATGCTCTACTGCTTTCAAAATGAATGAGACGACTAACAGCCCAGAAGTTACAGTCTTTTGGAAACACTATCATGACGACCGGTTCAGTCGCTGTCGTGATGTGCTGTACTGACTTCTTTATGGTCAGCAAAAAGTATACTTTTTGTCATTAAAAAATATATTTTACTGACTAATTTATTGTCAGCTAAAATATACTGCAGATTTTGCATTCTCTTAGATGAGTTGCCATCCAAGGTTAATGATTATTCACACCATGGTGCTATGGTCAAAATATTCATAAAATGGTGCTTTGGTCAATGTATTCATACCTTGACGCTATGGTCAATATATTCAAACCATGGTGTTATGGTCAATATATTCAAGCTATGGTGTTATGGTCAATATATTCAAGCTATGGTGTTATGGTCAATATATTCAAACCATGGTGTTATGGTCAATATATTCAAACCATGGTGTTATGGTCAATATATTCAAACCATGGTGTTATGGTCAATATATTCAAACTACGGTGTCATGGTCCATATATTCAAACCAAGGTGTTATGCTCAATATATTCAAACTATGGTGTTATGGTCAATATATTCAAACCACGGTGTCATGGTCAATATATTCAAACCATGGTGTTTTGGTCAATATATTCAAACCATTGTGTCATGGTCAATATATTCAAACCATAGTGTCATTTTCAGTATATTCAAACCATGGTGTTATGGTCAATATATTCAAACTACGGTGTCATGGTCCATATATTCAAACCACGGTGTTATTATCAATATATTCAAACCATGGTGTTATGGTCAATATATTCAAACCATGGTGTTATGGTCAATATATTCAAACCATGGTGTCATGGTCAATATATTAAAACCACGGTATTACCACGGTATTATGGTAAATATATTAAAACCACGGTGTTACGGTCAATATATTTAAACCACGGTGGCATGGTCATTTTATTCAAACCATGGTTTTATGGTCAATATATTTAAACCACGGTGTTATGGTCAATATATTCAAACCATGGTGTTATGGTCACTATATTCAAACCATGGTGTTATGGTCCATATATTCAAACCATGGTGTTATTGTCAATATATTCAAACCACGGTGTTATGGTCAATATATTCAAACCATGGTGTTATGGTCCATATATTCAAACCATGGTGTTATTGTCAATATATTCAAACCACGGTGTTATGGTCAATATATTCAAACCATGGTGTTTTGGTCAATATATTCAAACCATTGTGTCATGGTCAATATATTCAAACCATGGTGTCATTTTCAGTATATTCAAACCATGGTGTTATGGTCAATATATTCAAACCACGGTGTCATGGTCAATATATTTAAACCACGGTTCTTTTCAGTATATTCAAACCATGGTGTTATGGTTAATATATTCAAACCACGTTGTCATGGTCAATATATTTAAACCATGGTGTTATGGTCAATATATTCAAACCATGGTGTTATGGTCAATATATTCAAACCATTGAGTTATGGTCAATATATTCAAAACATGGTGTATTGTTCAATATATTCAAACCATGGTGTCATAGTCAATATATTCAAACCATGGTGTCATGGCCAATATATTCAAACGAAGGTTGCTATGCAGGATCGTCGGATGACACCAGCATTATAATTTGACAACTGACACCTGACACATACAGAATGACAGCATCATTTTACAGCTATGACGAGACGTGATATTTATTTGCTTAATGGCCTTGACAGTATATAACACGATAGTGGCATTTCTACTTGCGTCATCACTGGCGTTGAAACTAATATATTTATGTCCAGATCTGCTGACAGTGTCAAGTTAGACACAAGTGCTGATGACACGTTTGATACGAGTGCCGACAGTGTCATGTTTGATACGAGTGCTGACAATGTCATGTTTGATACGAGTGCTGACAAGGTCATGTTTGATACGAGTGCTGACAAGGTCATGTTTGATACGAGAGCTGACAACGTTGTGTTTGAAACAAGTGCCGACAATGTAATTTTTGATACAAGTGCTTATGCCCCGTTTGATACGAGTGCTGGCAATGTCATGTTTAATACGAGTGCAGACGATGGCCTGTTTGATACAAGTTCTAAAAATGTCGTGTTTGAAAACGTCATGTATGATACGAGAGTTGACACGCTCATGTTTGATGTCCTTGTTTTCTATGTGGCATTGTCGTGTTTGGTGTAAAAGTAATCATAAAAATGACAAAACTTTCGCGATACTGTCACAAACATCCCACGCCACATCGATGGTAATCTGAAACACCCCTCTCGTCCCTCCCTGGCGCCTACTCCCGTTCCTCCCCCAGCCCCCCCCCCCCATTTTTTTTCTAGTATCCATGTGGTGCTGCGAAGTGTGGTTGTATTTCATATGTCCACCATCTTTGCTTGCGGTCGCCACATCGATGGTAATCTGAAACCCCCCTCTCGTCCCTCCCTGGCGCCTACTCCCGTTCCTCCCCCAGCCCCCCCCCCCATTTTTTTTCTAGTATCCATGTGGTGCTGCGAAGTGTGGTTGTATTTCATATGTCCACCATCTTTGCTTGCGGTGTAGCTCCCTCACTAAAAGTGCTGGTGGTTTGGGGGTTTTTTGGGAGGGGGGGGGATGGGTGGTATAGTTCTTGATACATTTTAAAAAAAATCTTTCACACCCGCCTACGCTCTTTTAGATAACTGACCAGTGGTCACACTATGAGGTACGGCTTTTTCTTCAGGCAATATGTTGTAATCGAGTTTTAGGTGTTGACTTAAAGGGGCCGGACTTCTGACTGAGCTCGGCTCGGGTGTTAATCTTGACCAAAGGTCAGCTACTCAATTCAGTCTGCTAACTACTTGATTCCTGCCTAGTGTCTACAATCGGACCGAGGAACGTTGGAGTTTCGGTCCTAGTTGGACTTTCACATTTTTTAAAAACTAATCAAAGGGAATGCGTTCGTTAAACCGCTTTCCACTCACCACAAACAACCTCTCCTCACCCCAACCCATCTCATCCAAAACCACCTCTCCTCACCCAAACCCATCTATCCTCACCCCAATCCACCTCTTCTCACCCCAATCAACCTCTCCTCACCCCAATCCACCTCTCATAACCCCAATCTATCTCTCATCATCCCAATCCACCTCTCCTACCCTAATCCAGCTCTCCTCACCCAATTCACCTCTCCTTACCCCAATCCACCTCTCCTCACCCCAATGCATCTCTCCTCAACCCAATCCACCTCTCCTTACCCCAATCCACTTCTCCTCACCCCAATCCACCTCTCCTCACTCCAATCCACCTCCCCTCACACACCTCTACTCAATTTTGTCTATTGTCGAAGATTTCGTGATGTTTGCTATTGCTGCAAACCTTAAACCCACCATGTTACAATACATTCCTATTATGTTAAAAAAGAAGCTGACCGTGTTACAATACAGCCCTATCATATTACAAAAGAAGCCAATACAATTACAATACAGCTCTATTATGTTACAAAGAAGCCCATCGTGTTACAATACAGCCCTATCATATGTTACAAACTAAAACACAGCGCTACTGAACAACTAGCCAACTTTGGACTTAAGAATTTAACATGAAATTGTAGACCCAGCTGTCATCTCACTAAAACATTAATTGTTTTCTTTGAAGTAACATAAGACCAAAGTAACACCACTGTAAGTCAGTTTTCTTTTTATATCCTTCACATTCATGATCAGCTTTAAACAATCCGACCGCGGCTTTGAACTCTTCAAACATCTAACATGCAGTATTTGATTGGACTGCTTAAGGTTAAGATCTTCAGATCAAGCCTCGTAATGCCTCGCTATTTCTCGGACAAGATTGATCACCAAATGCAAGCTGTAGGTTGTTTTTCCTTCATATTTAACATTAAAAAGCACATATTTGACTTTACTTACAATGTCAAGAATCTATCGCAAACGAACCCCACGTGTAACTATAACTTGCTCGTAATCAGTTGCTGGTAACTTACGGCCAAAAAAACCACAACAAAACTAGGAATAAGTGCTAACTAATCGTTACATGCTTATTGCAATTTTGGGATAATAGATAACCTATAAGTGACCATGTGCTGACAGCTGTTATGTGCTGATGACTGTGTGCTGTTGAGAATGTGCTGTTGAGAATGTGCTGTTGAGAATGTGCTGATGACTGCATTTTGGCAAACGTATCCCCGTAGGTGTTACGGATAATCTGACGTTTCATCTTTATCCATACACATTGACTCAACGCAAACAGCAAAGCTCTTTTTATGTGTCTCATCAACAGATTCAGGCCAGTGTTGAACGAATGCCAAGCGGTCTCAATGTTTTCTCGTTCGTTTGTTTGAGTTTGCTTGCTTTCCACAGACCATCGATCAGTATTGGACATCGTTTGTACAAACATTTAAAAATAAATAAATCATATTTCACAACCGATACGGTTATCAGACCTGTTTACTCTTAAGATTTTGGCGTACAATGGTACGATTTTGAGGTGTGTACATTATATATAATGTATTATTATTTTTTTTTACTATTAAGATGATGTATTGAATGGTTTTTGATGATATTGTACGAATTTAAGAGTTTGGGGGTAAACAGATCTGGGTTAGCGCTTTCATCAGAAACATCTTCGTGAGTGTCTGTTTGTCCATTTGTTTATATACTTATATGTGTTTTTACACTTGTATATCTTTGTATCCTTAAACGTGTTTGTATGCTTATATCTTTGTATACTTATGTATGTTTGAATACTTACATGTGTTTGTATATTTATTTGTGTTTACATACTTGTATGGGTTTGTACTTATTTGTGTATCGATTTTGCTGTGGATGTCTCTATGCGTATTTGCACTATTTGTGCTATGACGCCAAAAAAAAAAAACAGTAATGAAACTCCCACATGTTGAACGCGTACGTGCGTTAGCTTATACGGTGCGTAACGCCAGCCGGCATGCGGGCCCAGACGTTATGTTGGGTGTATGTTCTTATGTTCTTGACCTGAAACTCTAGAAGGGGTAAACAGATTCACACCTGAACATGAGTCTCGCTCACCTCACGCGAAAGTCGTCGTGAAGAGTGGTCGAGTTTGAAGAAGATGACGGAACA
The DNA here is from genome assembly GCA_964033795.1 of Lymnaea stagnalis. Classification (NCBI taxonomy): domain Eukaryota; kingdom Metazoa; phylum Mollusca; class Gastropoda; family Lymnaeidae; genus Lymnaea; species Lymnaea stagnalis. Next base: position 517,540 of record CAXITT010000167.1, on the reverse strand, counting down.
CTGCCCGCGATATATTTTAAATAAGGCTGCAACAAGTGACTCGGTTATGCAGACTATTGTTACGATATTTCGCCGTTTTGGAAAGGTAATCTGTTACGGTAGGAGAAGTTTGATCAGACAATGAGCGTTCACGACGCGAGATTTTCAGTGATGTTCGTCTTGACCCATACTATGTCTGTGCGTCAACTTGTGTTGACATGCATGATACCATAATAATATAATTCTTCATCGCTTCTTTGTGCTTACGTCAACTTCTCTCTCTTTCTCTCGTTCTTCCCTCTCTCACTCTCTTTTTTCATCCTAATCCTTTCCTGGAGTCCCTCGGCCCGTCCTCGTAGCATTAAACAATCTCACGAGCAGGCCATCAGAGCAGCCATCCAAGCGTGCAATAATTGCCATCCCTCTCATCCACTTAAGGACAGGGACCTCGAGAAAAGGGCCCCTGAGTCACACGAATCACTTTCGGCTCAACAAACACCGTCGTAAGCCTATGGATGTGGGAGGGGGGGGGGCATCTCCCCCTTGGGCAGACATAGCTGGTTTGTGCACGAGTGTGTTTGTCTGAGGGTGATTGATGAAAAATTAAATGGAAGCTAAATTTTCAGGTCACTTCTGACGTCACGACTATGGGGAGGTTTGGGTTAGATTTAAGTTGTAGTTTATCATTGTTCTGGAGCCATGGGGTACAGGAAAAAAAAACAAAAAAAAATCGATGGTCATAATCAACTACTTTAAACAATGCTGTGTAGATATCATGTTACTGAAGTAGAGATTTCAATGTGTCGATTTCCTGCTATTAAGCTAGATTCTATTTGCTAGCCGCCATGTTTATGGAATTTCTAAACATTCCACATGACAGAATCACTTTTTATAAAAAAATTCTTTCGACAAAAGTACGTGGGTCACATCCATGAGCCTTCAGCCAGAAGTACGTGGGTCACATCGATGAGCCTTCAGTCAGAAGTACGTGGGTCACGTCCATGAGCCTTCAGTCAGAAGTACGTGGGTCACGTCCATGAGCCTTCAGTCAGAAGTACGTGGCCACATCCACGAGCCTTCAGCCATAAATACGAGGGTCACATTCGTGAGCCTTCAGTACATGTGTCACATCCACGAGGGTTCAGTATATGGGTGTATTCATTTTATTGATTCTAAACTGTCTCAAAAAATGTTTGATAAGAAAAATGTGGGTGGGCATGACGTCATTTGTTGGTGAGAATGGCCATGTTGCATGTCACATACGTTTGAACAATACCATACTTTAAGACAATGCCATATTTAAGACTATCAAACTTTAAGACTATATCATATATACTTTAAGACGATGCCATATTTAGGATTCTATCATAATTAAAGGCTATATCATACTTTAAGACTATACCATACTTTAAGACTGTATCATGCTTAAAGAAATACCATGCTATTCCGTACCTTAGGGCTTTAAGGCTATCCCATACATTAAGGATGTATCATGCTTTAAGGATATTCCATATTTTCAGATTATACCAATCTTTCAGATAATACCATATTTTCAGACTATCCCATACTTCCTGACTATCCCATTCTTCCTGACTATCCCATATTTCCTGACTATCCCATAACTTCAGGTTATGCCTTTTAATCAAGACACTGCCAGAATTTTTTTTAAAAGCGCCTAAAATTCCAAACTATCGCACGTTCTTGATTTTTTTTTCATTTCTAAGATGCAATTTTCTCAACGCTCTCCTGTTATCGAGCATCCCCTGTGACCGAACAGTCCATGCTCAGCCGTTACACAAAATGTTGCCACTTTTGGGCCAGCTGAGGGCCATTTAGGTCTGCCGTTAATCTGGAAAAGGTGGGGGGGGGGCAATCAGGGTGACTCGTAATTGAGGGGAAACTTTACGTGAAGGCAGAGGCAGACCAGGGGAGAGGGACACATCCATCTGTCATCGTCAGTAAAAAAAAATGGGATGGAGGGTGTTTAAAAAACAACAACGCCATCATATCAACAACTGCTCCAGATAACATAAGACATTCGACCCGACCCACTTGGACATTTGTGAGAAGCTTTGATGCAGCTGCACTGAGGTATGGGAGGTTTGTTGGTTAGCCACCCTTACCGTGGCCAGTGTGGGGGAGAGGGGGTCTTGGGGGAGGACCGGGGGCGTAAAGAGATCTCGGGCCTTAACAAGCGATAGTAAAAATCATAGTTTTGTAGTAGTCCTTTCAGAATACGACCTGAAATGTCCCAGGCAAAGAAAAAAAAGGTTTCCTTGACATTTAGTGACTTTACTATAACGTGACTGTACTATTAAGTGACTGTACTATAACGTGACTGTACTATAACGTTACTATGCAATAACTTGTCTGTACTATAACGTGACTGTACTATAACGTGACCGTACTATAACGTGACTTTACTATAGCGTTACCTGACTACTATAACGTGACTGTACTAACACGTGACTGTACTATAACGTGACTTTACTATAGCGTTACTGGACTATAACCTGACTGCACTATAACGTAACTGTTATAAAATTGTGCTGGAAAAAATAAAATAGGACAGGGGGGGGGGGAGCTATATATAAAATACTAAAAATAAAGAATATTTCTTTACTTCTCGGGCCGCAAAGTGGGTGCTGGTGGGCCGTATGTTGTGCAGGCCCTGTCTCTAGACACATATACCATATCCTACCCTAGACCAAACCAGTCCTACCTAAGCCACCGAATCCTGACAATGGACAACCCCAAGCAAATTCTGACAACATACCAAAAAAATGTCTCACTCCACTAAATCCTGCCCCACTCCAGCACAGTCCTGTCCAACCCCAGCAAATCCTGCCTTATTCCACCAAATTACGCCCACCCACCAAATCCTGTCCAACCCCACACAAAATTTGGTCCCATCCTATTCAATCCTGTCCCACGTTCCTCAAAATCCAGTCCCACCCCGGTAAATCCTGCCCACCCCTCTAAATTTTGCCCCACCCACCGCAGTCAGATTCCGTTTTAACGTTGCCACAGACAACACATTTTTTTTCTTTCTTTCTAGCAGGTTGATTCATGGCATGTCTAGAGTTGTTCACGTTTGGACTACACTCACGCAAACACTAACTCAAACTATCACTCACACACTCACGCAAGCACTAATACAAACACTCTCGTTCACAAAAGCTGTCCGCCAGAAAATAAATTCAACACCGAATAATCTCCCTTATTATCGGTAGCCAACATTTATTTCCCTCTAGCCCAGCTGTTATGGACGGGCCAAAGAGAAAAAATTAGAACGCACAACACAAGTAATTCAAAGCTGTTGATGTAAGACAATTCACATGGATCTGTCTGACTTAAATGTTTAACATACCCTCTCTATGGAACTGTTCTTGTTGTTTTAGAGTAGATAAAGTGGTTGTCAGGTTTGGAGTAGATAGGTGGTTGCCAGGATTGGATAAGATTGGTGGTTGCCAGGTTTGGAGTAGATATGTGGTTGCCAGGTTTGGAGTAGATAGGTGGTTGCCAGGTTTGGAGTAGATAGGTGGTTGCCAGGTTTGGAGTAGATAGGTGGTTGCCAGGTTTGGAGTAGATAGGTGGTTGCCAGGTTTGGAGTCGATAGGTGGTTGCCAGTTTTGGAGTTGATAGGTGGTTGCCAGTTTTGGAGTAGATAGGTGGTTGCCAGGTTTGGAGTAGATAGGTGGTTGCCAGGTTTGGAGAAGTTAGGTGGTTGCCAGGTTTGGAGTAGATAGGTGGTTGCCAGGTTTGGAGTAGATAGGTGGTTGCCAGGTTTGGTGTAGATAGGTGGTTGCCAGGTAAATAAAAAAAGAAACGAATACATTCAGATACCGTTTAAAGTAATACAGTCAAGACATAGGCGTAGTGTTATCTACAGGTCGTAGTGTTATCTACAGGTCGTAGTGTTATCTACAGGTCGTAGTGGTATCTACAGGTCGTAGTGTTATCTACAGGTCGTAGTGTTATCTACAGGTCGTAGTGGTATCTACAGGTCGTAGTGTTATCTACAGGTCGTAGTGTTAGCTACAGGTCGTAGAATTGTGTACACGTCGAAAAGTTAACTTAAAGTCAAAATGTCATCTTTAAGTGAAAGTATCATCTTTAAGTCAATGTGTCATCTTTAAGTCAAAGTGTCATCTTTAAGTCAATGTGTCATCTTTAAGTCAATGTGTCATCTTTAAGTCAATGTGTCATCTTCAAGTTAATGTGTCATCTTTAAGACAATGTGTCATCTTTAAGTCAATGTGTCATCTTTAAGTCAAAGTATAATCTTCAAGTCAAAGTGTCATCTTTAAGTCAATGTTTCATCTTTAAGTCAATGTTTCATCTTTAAGTCAATGTTTCATCTTTAAATCAATGTTTCATCTTTAAGTCAATGTTTCATCTTTAAGTCAATGTTTCATCTTTAAGTCAATGTTTCATCTTTAAGTCAATGTTTCATCTTTAAGTCAATGTTTCATCTTTAAGTCAATGTTTCATCTTTAAGTCAATGTTTCATCTTTAAGTCAATGTTTCATCTTTAAGTCAATGTTTCATCTTTAAGTCAATGTTTCATCTTTAAGTCAATGTTTCATCTTTAAGTCAATGTGTCATCTTTAAGTCAATGTGTCATCTTTAAGTCAATGTTTCATCTTTAAGTCAATGTTTCATCTTTAAGTCAATGTTTCATCTTTAAGTCAATGTTTCATCTTTAAGTCAATGTTTCATCTTTATTTTAAGTGTCATCTTTAAGTCAATGTTTCATCTTTAAGTCAATGTTTCATCTTTAAGTCAATGTTTCATCTTTAAGTCAATGTTTCATCTTTAAGTCAATGTGTCATCTTTAAGTCAATGTTTCATCTTTAAGTCAATGTTTCATCTTTAAGTCAATGTTTCATCTTTAAGTCAATGTTTCATCTTTAATTCATCTTTAAGTCAATGTTTCATCTTTAAGTCAATGTTTCATCTTTAAGTCAATGTTTCATCTTTAAGTCAATGTTTCATCTTTAAATCAATGTTTCATCTTTAAGTCAATGTTTCATCTTTAAGTCAATGTTTCATCTTTAAGTCAATGTTTCATCTTTATTTTAAGTGTCATCTTTAAGTCAATGTGTCATCTTTAAGTCAATGTGTCATCTTTATGTTAAAGTGTCATCTTTAAGTCGGTGTCCAGTCTAACTTGGTAGTTGAAAATTCATGCTTTACTATTCTTGACCAAATTTGAGGATGTGGATATCAAGACATCCCCTACCGAGATCCATTTAAAAGATCCTCTATCACTGTGGTGGTGCAACCTGCGGCCCGCGGGCCATATGCGGTTCACAGAAAAGTTTTAATGCTGTACACAAGACCTTCCGGAAACTAGATTCATGCTTTCGTAAAATTTACGAAATTAAAATAATCACCCGCTTGACAATTAACTATTTAAGGGGAAATTTGACAAACTCTGATTATAACATTGACAACAAGGTTAAAAAAAAAAATAATAATTGTGACCTGCTTATGTTCGTACTTGTTTTCATTACGTTTTCCATAAAAGCGATTCTCAAACTTTTAAGTTTGGTGGATTGGTGCCAGAATGTTTCAGTTATATTTTATTTGCTTTTTTTTTTATAATACGTCATTTTCTTTATATTTATTTTTGGGTGGACCGGCAAGGCAAGGCCCGTGGACCGTTCCCGTCCGTGAAGACCACTTTGGGAAACACAGATCCTAGAACTCTCAATTGTAGGGGAAGCTTGTGTGTGTGAGGGGGGGGGAGGGGGGTTAATTGTGGAATTGGAGGTTGAAAGGGAGAGTGGAAATGATTATGGGGGGGGGCTAAATGAACTGGTGTGTGGGAGTGAAGCGTGGGAGTGAAGAGTGGCAGTGGTGTGTGGCGCGTGGGAGTGGTGTGTGGGAGTGGTGCGTGGGATGAGTAGGAACTGCGTGTGGGAGTGGTGTTAGGAAAGGGTGCGTGGGATTGATGCACGGGATGTGTGGTAATTGTGTGTGGGAGTGGCGTGCGTTGAGTGGCAGGAGTAGGTGATATGCGGAAGGGATTGTAAAAGTAGAGGGGTTTGTCTGGAATAAGCCAGAAAGATTGGGGTTAGCGGGGTAGCTGTGTAAATCTGAACCTGCACAGCGTAAAGACCTGGTCACACCGATGTTCTACCAAATGTCCGTGGACGAAATGGCCTCGACAGAACGTGGTCATAAAATTGGCGCGACACATTAGTGTGGAGCAACAGCTGGTTTGAGATGGGGTGAAGGGGCTTCGTCGTTGGGGAGGGAGGGTGTGGGGCTACCACTAAACAAAATAGATGTTCTATAAATATAATGATTAGTATGTAAGCCCCTAAGTGTGTGCTGTAAACACTGTAAGGGTGTGCTGTAAATACTATAGGGGTGTGTTGTAAATAATATTGGTGTGTGATGTTAACAGTATAGGCGTGTGTTGTAAATAGTATAGGCGTGTGTTGTAAATACTATAGGGGTGTGTTGTAAATAATAAAGTGATGTGTTGTAAATACTATAGGGGTATGTTGTAAATAATATAGGGGTGTGCTGTAAATAATATTAGAGTTTGATGTCAACAGTATAGGCGTGTGTTGTAAATAGTATAGGGGTGTGTTGTAAAGATATAGGGGTATGTTGTAAATAATATAGGGGTGTGCTGTAAATAATATTAGAGTGTGATGTCAACAGTATAGGCGTATGTTGTAAATAGTATAGGGGTGTGTTGTAAAGATATAAGGGTATGTTGCAAAAAAATATTTGAGTATGATGTCCACAGTATAGGGTTGTGTTGTAAATAATATGGGGTGTGCTGTCAACAGTATAAGGATGTTGTAAATAATATAGGGGTGTGTTTTAAATAATATTGCGATTTGCTGTCAACAGTAAAGGGGTGTGCTGTAAATAATATTGGGGTGTGCTGTCAAACATTTTTTTTGGGGGGGGGGGGTGTTGTAAATAATATAGTGGTTTGCTGTAAATAATCCGGGGGTGGGCTGTACATAATATGGGGTGTGTTGTAAACAATATAGGTCTGAGATGGTGTGCTGTAAATAATATTGGGGTGTGCTGTCAAACATTTTTTTTGGGGGGGGGGGGTGTTGTAAATAATATAGTGGTTTGCTGTAAATAATACGGGGGTGCGCTGTACATAATATGGGGTGTGTTGTCAACAATATAGGTCTGAGACGTCTGAGTTGTAAAAAATGTAAGGGTGTGTTGTAAATACTATTGGGCTGTGTTGTAATTTAATAGTGGTATGTTGAAAAAAAAAATTGAGGAGTCCGTCTAAAACACTCCTAAGCGGGTGTGTAGTAAATACTGTTGGATGTGTGTTGTAACTACTCCTCGGGCTGTGTTGTACTTTATGTAGGGTTATGTTGTGACTACCTTTCGCGTGTTGTCTTAATTGGGTGATCTGAATGTGTTTATAAAGCAAGGTACACGTTAACAAACTGACTGTTGTACTCACCATCTTCGCTCTCCTGCTTGGACAAGCTCGGAACCAGGCTCTGGGCCCTCTTCCTCGCGATGACGTCATGCGGCACCCAAAACTTCTCGCTGGCGTCGCTCCCGGGGGCGACCGGTGAACTGGGGCTCGAACCCATTCTCTTACTCCCCAACAGCCATTCGGCGCGAACGCTAGCGGCTCTGGGTAAGCCGCCGCCACCTGGACCACCTGGACTCCCCGAACGGCTGGCCCCGCCTACACTCGCCATGCACTTGGCCGCGAGCCGCTGCAGCCAACCGGCGCCTTCAGGGGGGCTGGAGGGGAACTCGGCGGTCACCTCACCGGTCACAGGGAGATCTGTGGTCTGGGTGCCGGTGTTGGACGTCTTACCGATGGTGCGGGGCGTGGCCTGTACCCCGACAGTCTTCGTGGGCAGGTCGAGGGAACAGTTCCCGGAGTCGGTTAGCTGTTCCCGGTCGGTAGATGACAAGGGGGTGACCTGACAGGACTGGTCAGTTGAAAGTTCGTCGCCGCGAGATTTCTTAGACTTTGGCGAAAGGCTTCTGGTGGCCTTCAGACACAGGGAAAGGGAAATCTCAGAGTTTTTCGGGTCTGGACTGTAATCGAATCCCTTTTCGTTTTTTCGAGACTTTGGCGAGGGCGACTTGGCGCGCTTTTTCTCGCCAGATGGAGTTGATGACGTCACCGAGTCGATATTAACCGACGACTGTTTCAAAATGCTCTTATAATTGTCCGACGTTTTCGATTTCGGTAGACCGTTTTTGGCCTGTTTGTTGAGAACCGCTGCAAGTTGTTCGGAATGTCCGGCTTTGGAAGAATTGGAGAGATTATCGCAAGAGTCTGAAAATCCGGCGAATGACGAATGTCTCCTGGCCCCCTGCTTGAGAACCGATTTCAAGGCCGGGGAGACCTTCTCCCCCACGGTGTTATCGTCCCAGCTAACAATCGGCTGGAACTGAACGGTGGCTGTCTTTTTGCCGGATTTTATGTTTCCGGCGAAGATAACGGTGTTGTTCGGGGACGGCTTAACGTTCGTGGTGGCGCTGGTGGTGGTGTTAGTCCCGGAAGTTTGAGAACCGCTGGCTGCTGTTGTCGTGGTCGTTGCCGGCGTACGTTGGAGCAGTGAATCCGGAGAGTCGAGCCCAACAAAACACGCAGCGCTGCTCACGGCTGTGGCGACCAACTGCCGGCTGGCCACTTGGGCGATAGGGGCGACAAACTCGCTACCGCCGACGGCACCTCCACAAGTTCCAATTATCCCAGCACCTCCTCCCGATGCGGATGACACGGCGTCAGGGCCAGAAGCTGTCGCGTCATTACAAGACGTGTCGTTTAGAACGCAGCGGTTGACCTGATCAGGAGTCTGACAGCCTGCGTCTCCTGTAGCGACGACTGACGAAGGGTTTTGTGCTGATGACGTCGGCACTAGCTGTAGTGACTGTGATACGTCCTTATCGAAAAATTTCCTCCTGGCATCCCAGCCGAGGCCGCAGCCCGTAGGAGGGCTCCCGTCACTGACAGTCTTGGACGTGCAGCTAATTTTATTTCCCGATTTCCCCTCGCCGCCGCCTCCTCCTCCTCCACCGCTGTCTTTATCCTTGCTAATATGAAAGGGGAATTTTTTCCTACGTTTATCACAGAGTGCCTGATCGTCCAGACTACACGGTAATCCAGCGCCGGACTGGGCCGGTTCGATAGAGCTATCCCCGCCCTCTTCCTCGTCTCCGTCCCCCCACAAGTTGTGGATCTGTTTGACGAGGGCGGCTACGCTGCTGGCGTCCGAGGACTTGCGCCCCTGGAAACGCAGCTTCCCGAGTTTGGACTTGGCGGATACCAGGGTCCGCTCGTCCGTCAGTGAACCTCGTCTGCCGTCGCTGAAGAGACGCCGAGGGACCGGGGTAAGACCCGTGTCGGAGAACTTTCTCCGCCCTCGGTAGTTGGCGGGAGGGGCGTCAGAAATGGTCTTCTTCGTGGGCGAATCCAACCCGCTGCCGTACGGATGGGTAATCTGGTGTTTGGGGGACGTTTTCAGGGGCGATGACTTGTCGGCCGGCTGTTGGGAGAGGTAGGGCGGAGGTGATGATGGGGAAGACGACGATAGTATACGCCCGGCCTTCTGTTTCGATGACGAGTCCGCCGATGACGACGATGAGGAGTTGGACGATGAATTCACAACCGATTTGAACAAGGCGCGCCTCACGGGCGACGGGGACTTTCTCACCTTCTGAGGTAAAGGCGATTTCCTACCAGTTGCTTGTTCGAGGAACAAATGGTTACACGTGCCGTACGAGCCTCGCCTGCCTCTGTCCGCCTCGGGCACGGGTAGTGTACCTTTCTCATCACTGCTCGTGGACGATGACCGTTCGGAACACCTTGAGCTCACTAACTCCTCCTTCACAGCGCCTTTCCTTTTCGAATCTGTCATCGACTTCACCAGCGGGACGCTGCTGTAATCACCGCTTCCAGCTTGCTGCGGCGCGCCCCCCGCCAAACCACCGGCGCCCTCGCTGGCACCACCACCACCACTCGTGGCCAGCCCACCCGCGCTCGCGACCGTTCTAAATTTTCCTTGCGGGTCCCGCTCAACGCTGTCCGAGTGAATTTTTTGCTCTATATCTGACACTGGCGATCTCCTGAGTATCTGCTGGGCCGCCCTGGTAAATCCACCGAAACCGGTGCTATTAACAGCGCTCGCCGTGCCCGCGCCACTCAGCGTCTCATTATCACCGCTCGGGCCATCAATGCCCTCGTTACATTTCCTCAAACTGTCCGCGTTATCTTTAAAAAAATATCTGCTCGCGGACTTGTCCCCGCTCTCGACTTGGTCCGCGGCGTCATTAGTTTCAGCGCCCAAACTCTTTTTATTGATTTCCCCGGCTGATCTTTTCACAGTCAGGTATTGATGGGCGTGGAGGTGTTGCGACTGGTAGGCCTGGGGCACCACGAAGGGCTGGGTCTCCTTGCCGCCTCCCACGAGGGCCTTCCCGATGTTGCTGTTGGGCCCACCCGGACTTTTCAACCGGTCTCCGCCGCAGCCGGCCGCGGTGGAGGTATCGATGCTCGGCGTACCCCTGCGATCGATTGGAGTCACCGGCGGATTGTTACAGGGACTCACGTCGTCCGCGGTGAACCGACCACCACCACCCCCCGCTGCGCCGCCCTCGCCGGTGCCACCTCCCGCGCTAAAACTACAGAAATTATCTCCACTTGCGTTGTTGACCGTGGCGGTTGTCAGCACGGTCAAGTGAGCCCGAGGCGTGTCTTTGCTGTTGTTGTTGTTTTGCTGTTGCTGTAGTTGTTGCTGCTGTTGAAACTGGTGCTGCTGTTGCCCGCTCCACCACAAACCCGTGTGGCGTTTAGGCACGGAGCTCGTGGCCAAGGGATCGGATCGGGTGGCCGAGCAGATAGCGTGTTGGGCTGCGAACCCCGCCACTGGCGAGGGCGAGAGTGGTTTGAGCAAATGTGATGACGTGGGATTCGGAATGGAAGAGGTGGAGAGTGAAAGCTTCCCCACGGCGCCCGCTGCAATTTTTAGCGACGATTGTTGTTGTTGCTGCTGCTGCTGTGGATAATACTGCTGCCTTCCTGGCGTGGTCGGTGTTGGCGGTGGTGTCTTTGTGGACGTCGAGGAAGACCCTCCCACGGTAGGTGAAAGTTTGTTCGAGAAATGACGGAAAAATTTACCGAGTTTTTCTATTCCTGCCGACCTGGGAGCAGGGGATAGATATCCGGGACTTTTCTCTATCCCTGAATCCTGGGACGCTGTCGAAAATGTGCTGGAGACGAGTTTGTGCTCGCGCTGGCTCTCGGTAACTTCCCCTGATTTGGCCGCGTTATCACACGCGCTGATTAGCTGAGAAGTCTGCTTATCGCCCGAGGCGGTGCCGAGCCAACTCGAGAGGAAGCTTCCTCCTGAAGAAGTTTTGCTAATGAGCGTCGGATGGGGGGAAACGGCGCCCCCACCACCCGTTTTCGGTCCACTGTCTTCGCCAAATTTACCAGCGGCGGCTCCGGTGACTTTGCTTGGGGCAGAAGTATCCAAACCACCGCCAACTTTGCTCTCCGCAGAAAACAAGTCCACGGGGGTAGGGGAGGGCACTTTATTTGCACGCCCTACCGGCGACCGTAAACCCCCTTCGCCTTTAAACGTGGGGAGCAGCTGCGATGACGATGTCGGCGAAACCAGCAGAGGCCCTACTGACGGCGTCGGTAAAAACAGCAGAGACTGGTCAGCGCTGACCTGCCCGAGTTTCGCGCTGACCTCCGACTCTTTACCGCTAACGTTGCTGCTAGCTTTACTGCCACCAACATTGCTGCTGCCTGTGTTCCGCAGACGGCCCCGAGCTCTCGAGGCAGCATTCCTGGACCCTCTGCGCTGTGGACCGAGAATGTGTTTTGTTGCTGTTGTTGTTGTGTCCAATGTTTGAGCGTTGACCGGGGGCGAGGACGGACCTTCCCGGACGCTGCTGATGTCGCCCCACCAGTAGGGCGCGATGGCCGGAATGTTGTGAGGATTGGTGAGCCGCTGCCGGTTAAAATGGCAGACAAGATAGTTCGGATCCTGGTAAAAATATTTGAACGCCTCGTTTGAAGGCGGGGTGACTTTCTCCTCCAGAACGGGCGTCAGGGCAGACGGTAGTTGAGCGACAGCGGCTTGACGCTGCTGGAGCTGCTGCTGGAGCTGCTGTTGGCGTTGCTGCTCCTCCTGCCAGTGCCTGAGGGCTAACACCAGTTCGTCCTCACTGTCGCTTTCGTCGGCGTTTTCATCATCCTCGCTGCTCGTGACATACTCCTGCATAGAGAGGTCCTCATAATGTTCCTGCAAGAGCTGCTCGTCCTGCCATTTTTTCAAGGCGAGGACGATGTCCTCGTCGTCCCCGTCCGCCTCGTTGACGAAGTCCTCATCGCTCTCTTCTAAAACCTTCTTCTCAGGGTCGCTGCTGCTGTCCTCCTCAGAGTCCTTGACGTAACCGTACCACAGATCCGTATCGACTATAATGTTGCTGCGAGTCAACCGCAACGGCTGTCGTGCCTGCTGCGGCTGCTGTAGTTGATGCTGTTGTTGTGGCTGCTGTTGCGGCTGTACGCGTGGCTGGGGTGACCGCTGAGGTAGGTAGATGTTCCCGTGCTGTCGCCAGCCGCCAGCCTGCTCGTAATGACGTGCTAACCTCGTGCCGCAGTCCGCGTCCAACCATTCCAACACCCTCATTGATCGCTCGAAACGACTGTCCTGTTTCCGAGGTCGGTCCTCCGCGCGCCGACTCTTTCCGCCTCGCGTCTTTGTCTCATTTAACGGGGATTTCACTCGCGTTTTTTCACCCCCGTCGCAGTCCTCCCCCCGCCTGGGGTCGCCCCTCCACCCCTCATTCAGCAATGACTTTAGCAGTTTTTTATCCATTTCGTCGAGCAGATCCATTGTGACGGCGCACCGCTCCCTCCCCGGCCTCACCGGGGTCTGGTCACTCACGTGCCTCCTCCTACCGGTGTCACCGCCTCCCCCCGGCTTCTTCCCTCCATCCTCCGCTAGCAGCATACCATCCCCATCAGCGCCAGCCTAAATCTGCTGGTTTATCCATCCACAGCGAACTCAACTTGCGCGCTCGTTCCTTTCCCATTATCGCGACTCAGATTCGATTTGCTCCCTGAGAATGGGGAGATAATGTTTTTGCCCGCCACCCCCAACTTTCCCCACCAAGGTTCCACGGTGCGGTGTTGTCCCGGCGCCCCCCACTCCCCACATCCTCAAGATGCTCTCACGTGGCTATTGTTCGCCCCCCGGGGGGTCCTCGACTCGCTCCGAAAATAGCCGATATCGACACAGTCAGACGTGGTGACATTGAGTGGTGGGGCCCCCAACCACACTTCCTGTAGGTACCGACTAGTCTAGCTTTTACGACAAGTCCGATGTCGTCATGTCCCTGCAGAAACCACGTCCGATTACCCGATTACAACTATGACCAGCTGATCTGACGAATCAACACCCACCGAAACAGACGATACTAACCATCCGGTATGTTGTGTCCCCCATCCATAACATTTACTATAGATCTATCTTTAAGTGAATTGCACGAGAAATTCGCTCTGTCTCAGATCTTGACCCTCAGACTCTCCTCGTACGACAAGCAATAAAAGACAACTCACAGTTACCACGAGCGAAGGGGTTCACAGTCGCTGCTCTTACTTAAACGGCACGGCAATGAATAGACGCAGGTAACGAGTGTTGGACGAACTCGTCAAAGTACACAACCATTCACCGAGCCCTATAACGAGGGTAGAAAATTCATTTTTTTCCCCTCTCTCCCTCCCACCTTCTCTTGCTACAAATTTGATCTTGTTAACTGGGAGGCAGAAGGAAAGGAAAGGACGAGTCGTGACAAGGGCAGCATTTCATGTCTTTCGATGGAAGACTAAACCCGATCTATTTCGGTGATTCTATTACGTCGCGTCTGCTTCTATGGCTTTACAGTTCTTGTGGCTCTCTATTCATCCGCTTTAACTTCCTCCACAGAGTTGACTGCTTTTAAGGGGGAGAAAAGATAACATTTAAAAAAAAAACAACTTTCTGTTTGATTGGGGGAATGTTTCAATCAGTGAGGGTGGCGATTTGTAATGTTACAACCACTGCGGGGTGGCGAGTTGAAATATTACAACCAGTGCGGGGTGGCGAGTTGAAATATTACAACCACTGCGGGGTGGCGAGTTGAAATATTACAACCAGTGCGGGGTGGCGAGTTGAAAAGTTAAAATCAATGAGAGTGGGTGTTTGAAGTGCTGCAACCACTGAGAGGGATGGGATTGGTGGGGCTGTCGTGGATTATAGCCATCAAAATGTGACAGGTTGACAGACTTAGAGCGGGTGTCTATGGTGTCAATGGTTGTCTATAGTTGTTTTTGTTTTTTCCAAACGTGAAACGTTGTAATGTGGACGAAAATGGCATCATGGGTCAGAGGTCATTTCATCATTCTTGTCGTGACATTCTTTGACAGCTGCCCTGTGGACGAAAATGGCATCAGGGGTCAGAGGTCATTTCATCATTCTTGTCGTGACATTCTTTCACAGCTGCCCCGTGGATATCAACAAAAAAAAAAAAAAAAAAAAAAAAAAAAAGAAAAAAAAATAAAAAAAAAAAAAAAAAAAAAAAATAAAAAAAAAAAAACAAAAANTGAACAATGACAGAAACATTCACAAATTTGAACTATGACATATAGACATTCACGAATTTGAACAATGTCAAAAAAATTAAAAAATTTGAACTATGACAGAAACATGTGATGTAATAAATAATTTTTTTTTTAAATCACCCCCCCCCCCCAAATAAAAATAAAAAAAGAAACAGAAAAGAAAAACGGTAATCAATTATACCTATGCCTTAATCACACCTAAATTCAGATCTATAGCCTTCAGCGGTCCCCCCACAACTCCACACAACTCCCCAAACACAGAGCCACAATGTTTTTTTTTGTTTGTTTTTTTTAACATACCGTTACTGTGAGTTACGTTACTTAAAAGCTTAACTCAGTTTAATTACTTCCTGTTGGCCGAACCTCAAAGTTTATTTTAAAAAATATATTTTTTTTTAAACTTGCGGCGTTGTGGATACAACAAGGTGGACCAACAACACTAGTACAACAAGTTGGACCAACAAAACTAGTACAACAAGTTGGACCAACAACACTAGTACAACAAGTTGGACCAACAACACTAGTACAACAAGTTGGACCAACAACACTAGTACAACAAGTTGGATCAACAACACTAGTACAACAAGTCGTTGGATCAACAACACTAGTACAACAAGTCGTTGGATCAACAACACTAGTACAACAAGTTGGACCAACAACACTAGTACAACAAGGTGGACCAACAACACTAGTACAACAAGTTGGACCAACAACACTAGTACAACAAGTTGGACCAACAACACTAGTACAACAAGTTGGACCAACAACACTAGTACAACAAGTCGTTGGATCAACAACACTAGTACAACAAGGTGTATCAACAACACTAGTGCAACAAGTTGGACCAACAACACTAGTACAAGACGTTGAATCAACAACACTAGTACAACAAGGTGGATCAACAACACTAGTACAAGACGTTGAATCAACAACACTAGTACAACAAGGTGGATCAACAACACTAGTACAAAAAGTTGGATCAACAACACCAGTACAACAAGGTGTATCAACAAAACTAGTACAACAAGTTGGATAAACAACACTAGTACAACAAGTTGATCAACAACACTAGTACAACAAGTTGGATCAACAAAACTAGTACAACAAGGTGGATCAACAACACTAGTACAAAAAGTTGGATCAACAACACCAGTACAACAAGGTGTATCAACAAAACTAGTACAACAAGTTGGATAAACAACACTAGTACAACAAGTTGATCAACAACACTAGTACAACAAGTTGGATCATTAAAACTAGTACAACAAGGTGGATCAACAACACTAGTACAACAAGGGGAATCAACAACACTAGTACAACAAGTTGAATTAACAACACTAGTACAACTATTTGGATTAAAAACACTAGTACAACTATTTGGATTAAAAACACTAGTACAAACTTTTGGATCAACCAAAAAAGTACAACAAGGTGGATCAACACCACTAGTACAACAAGGAGTAACAACATCACTAGTACAACAAGTTGAATTAACAACACTAGTACAACTATTTGGATTAAAAACACTAGTACAACCATTTGGATTAACACCACTAGTACAAACATTTGGATAAACAACTCTAGTACAACTATTGGATTAACAACTCTAGTACAACTATTTGGGTTAACAACTCTAGTACAACTATTTGGATTAACACATCTAGTACAACACGTTGAATTAACAACCCCAATACAACAAATTTCATTAACAACACTAATGCAAAAAGTTGGATTAACAATAATAATACAACAAATTGGATTAACAATACTAATACAATAAGTTTGATTAACAGCACTAATACAACAAGTTGGATAAAAAAAAAATAGTACAAAAAGTTGGATTAACAACGCTAGTACAACAGGTGGAAATAACAACACTATTACAAATTTGGATTTGTATCACTAGTTCAACAATTTGGATTTACAGCACTAGTACAAACTTTTGGATCAACCAAAAAAGTACAACAAGGTGGATCAACACCACTAGTACAACAAGGTGGATCAACACCACTAGTACAACAAGTTGAATTAACAACACTAGTACAACTATTTGGATTAAAACACTAGTACAACTATTTGGATTAACAACACTAGTACAACCATTTGGATTAAAAACACACGTACAACCATTTGGATTAACAACTCTAGTAAAACTATTGGATTAACAACACTAGTACAACTATTTGAAGACCTCAAGGGGAAAAAACGGCAGAGTCCATTTTTAATTTTTTTGAGTTATCACCCCTGACTTATAGCCAGTTAAAAATAGAAGGTGCTGAATTAAGTTTAAAGGAGAAAAAATGGCCAAGTCCATAAGAAAAATGGAAACGAAAAATCCGTATACAATGGAAAAAGAAGCAGAGTCCAATGTTTACAATGGAAAAAGGGGCTAAGTCACTATTATCACGTGACATTTGAAGTCACGTGATTTAAAGGTCCAATGAGAGATAGCTATAGTGTAAACAAAATTTAAAGATGGCGACCGATTCGCTCAGCTGACCAACAAACCGACGAAAAAGTTAACTGACAGACCTGAATTTTTTTTATTTACTACCTCAAGAAAACAAAACAAATTTACATAAGCACGATAAATTGGACTTAAAACATTAACAAAAATAAAATTTGTATTTTTAAATCGCATTTTACCCTTGTTTTGTTATGTTCAGTTAATTAATGTGTGTATCCGTCTTGTCTCTTTCGCTGTCGCTCTAGTCAAGTCTAGTCTATCACTTTTTGTTGCATGTCTGTGTCTCTCCTTGTCAGTCTATCTCAGTTAGTTTGTATATCTCTCTCCCTTTCGCTCTAACTCTGTGTCTGACTCCCCCTGAACTCTTTATCTTCGAGTGTCTGTCTTGTTATCTCTGTCTGTTACTCTTTACTGACTTTACTCTTAAACTTAAGTTCATACAGTTACAGCTACTGCTAGAGGAAAAAAAACTAATATATGGCCAAAATTGTAAGAAGCACATCAGAAACTTAGAAAGTATGATTTTAAATCTGATTTTCAGGTTAAATTCTAAATAAAATATTTTTTTAATGATAGTTATAGGCATGATAGATATTCTTATTTTAATAGTTTAAACAAAAATAATTTGCCTCAGGCAGGGGTCATTCGTAAATTACATCACGTTAAAAATAAACTTTTTAGACACCCCCTCCCCTTGTCACGAAATTTCACAAATTCTCCCCCTCCCCCCTTGTCACATCACCTAAAAAAACTCAAAACATACATAAAATTTTCATAACTAAACTAAGATATTATTTTATTCTTCAACATTTTCCCATAATGCAGCAGTTCTAAACCTGTGGGTGGCGACCCCTTTATGGGTCGAATGACTCCTTTAAAGGTGTCACATAAGACAATCGGCAAATGCATATCCTCTACAGTTATGAAGTACTAACGAAAATAGTTTTATGGTTGAGGGTCGCCACAACATGAGGAACTGCATTCAAGGGTCGCGGCATTAAGAAGGTGGAGAACCACTGCTATAATGATAAGATGCAGTATTACTAGAAAACCGAGTTTCATGGTACCATACTATAATACCTGAGGCAAAGTTGACCTCAAATTAATGTTTTAAAAATCAATTAAATTATGATTTTTTTTTTACGAATTAGAAACTTTTAGAGATGAAAAAAGTGACGTCACAATTTTTTACCCCCCCCCTCCCCCCTCCCAAAAAGTGTCGCATATTCTCAACCCACCCCCTCTAAGCGTGACGTAATTTGCCAGTGACCCCTAAATGTGAAAATTTACTTATAAAATAGTTTTAAATAGATATTTAGCAATGATCAAACCTTGATAAATTACTACAAGGGAAAAAACGGCACTCTCTACTATAATGAAATAAATCATGTTACATTCAAGTTTGAATTAATTTATCTATTTAATAACTCAGGGAAATGGACACTCTTGTGAAATGCATTTTAAAAATTACATTTTGTTTACACATTTTTAATGTACATGGTTTTGAACTTTAAAAATCGAATATCTCAAAACAACATAAATGTGACTCTGCCGTTTTTTCCCTTGTGGTCTTCATTTGGATTAACAACTCTAGTACAACTATTTGGATTAACAGATCTAGTACAACACATTGAATTAACAGCCCCAATACAACCAATTTCATTAACAACACTAATACAACAAATTTTATTAACAATAATAATACAATAAGTTGGATTAACAGCACTAATACAACAAGTTGGATTAACAACACTATTACAACAAGTGGAAATAATAACACTACTACAAATTTGGATTTACATCACTAGTTCAACAATTTGGATTTACAGCCTAACACAACAAGTTGGATAAACAACACTAGTACAAATAGATGGATAAACAACACTAGTAAAACAAGTTGGATTAACAAGACTAGTACAACTATTTGTATTAACAACTCTAGTACAACAAGTTGGATTAACAGCACAAATACAACAAGTTGGATTAACAACACAAATACATCAAGTTGGATTAACAACACTAATACAACAAATTGGATTAACAACACTAATACATCAAGTTGGATTAACAACACTAATACAACAAATTGGATTAACAACAGTTTGGATTAACAACACTAATACAACAAATTGGATTAACAACACAAATACAGCAAGTTGGATTAAAAACACAAATGCAACAAGTTGGAAACAACACAAATGCAACAAGTTGGATTAAAAACGTTAATACAACAAGTTGGATTAACAACACTTGTACAAATTTGGATTAACACTAAACAACACTAATACAACAAATTGGATTAACAACACTAATACAATAAATTGGATTAACAACACAAATACAACAAGTTGGATTTACAATACTAAAACAACAAATTAATTAACAACAATGATACAACATGTTTGATTAACAACAATAATGGAACCTCAGTTTCAGTTTCCTATGAACTGAATGTTTAAGAAACGCAATGCTCATAAGCGGCTGTCTTGACATTCCACACCTTCATGACCTGAGATTGGTCTACTAAATGAAATGCTTTATGTTGTCGCAGTATTTTTAGCTATGTCAGTAGCATTAGAAGCATTGTCATGGTGTTTCTATGTCAGAAGCACTTAATAGAAGCATATTCACAGTGTTTCTGGCTACATCAGTAGCACTATAAGCATTGTCAGGGTGTTTCTATGTCAGTAGCACTAGAAGCATTGTCAGGGTGTTTCTATGTCAGTAGCACTATAAGCATTGTCAGGGTGTTTCTATGTCAGTAGCACTAGAAGCATTGTCAGGGTGTTTCTATGTCAGTAGCACTAGAAGCATTGTCACGGTGTTTCTATGTCAGTAGCACTAGAAGCATTGTCACGGTGTTTCTATGTCAGTAGCACTAGAAGCATTGTCAAGGTGTTGCAATGACAGTAGCACTAGAAGCATTGTCTCGGTGTTTCTATGTCAGTAGCACAAGAAGCATTGTCAGGGTGTTTCTGACTATGTCAGTAGCATTATAAGCATTGCCATAGTGTTTCTGACTATGTCAGTAGTACAAGAAGCCTTGTCACGGTGTTTCCGACAAAGTCAGCAGCATTTAAATGCACTGTCACGGTGTTTCTGACTATGTCAGTAGCACTTTAATGCACTGTCACGGTGTTTCTGACTATGTCAGTAGCACTTAAATGCACTGTCACGGTGTTTCTGACTATGTCAGTAGCACTTTAATGCACTGTCACGGTGTTTCTGACTATGTCAGTAGCACTTTAATGCACTGTCACGGTGTTTCTGACTATGTCAGTAGCACTTAAATGCACTGTCACGGTGTTTCTGACTATGTCAGTAGCACTTTAATGCACTGTCACGGTGTTTCTGACTATGTCAATAGCACTTAAATGCACTATCACGGTTTTTGTGACTATGTCAGTAGCACTTAATTGCACTGTCACGGTGTATTTGACTATGTCAGTAGCACTTAGAAGCATCGTCACAGTGTTTCTGACTATGTCAGTAGCACTTAAATGCACTGTCACGGTGTATTTAACTATGTCAGTAGCACTAGAAGCATTGTCACAGTGTTTCTGACTATGTCAGTAGCATTAGAAGCATTGCCGCAGTGTTTCTGACTATGTCATTAGTACTAGAAGCATTGTCACGGTGTTTCTGATTATGTCAGTATCACTTAAATGCACTGTCACGGTGTATATGACTATGTCAATAGCACTTAGAAGCATTGTAACGATGTTTCTATGTCAGTAACACTAAGTAGCATTGTCACTACGTTTGTTACTATGTCAGCAGCACTAGAAGCAAGTCGTGGTTACCTATACAATCAACCCTGCTGCCAGTTAATCCGCGCACCTCACAGGTCACCTGGACGCAGTACACAAGGCGACGCGTGTACACAGGACTAAGGCACACCTCACACCTGTACTAAATATGGGCGTATCGATACTCATCGATCTCTCCTCTCTGACCAGCTGCGAGTGACCTTGACATTGTCAAAAGTTAAGTAAACAGTTCGCACACGGCCACATGTTGGAAATAAACACACGTGACCCTTGACCCCGAGGCGTGGTTCATCAAAAATAAACTTTAAAAAAAAATTATAAATTCTAAAACAATAACAATTGTTCCAAAAATGTTCAAGGAAAGACCCCCACCCCCATATGAAAACATACAAATAATAACCCCTTATAAACGCACAAACACATACACTTGGCTGACATATGCTAACACACATACATACTTTCACAATAAACACAATGACAGGGGGATTTTGCTGTGAAGATTACAGATCAACGACAGTCAAGCAAATTTTATTAGTCAACAATCTATTAGCAATGCCTACTTTTTGTATCATGATGATGTTTCATGGTCTTGTAAAATATAAAAGTCAAGTAATCAATTTCAGTCATCTAGAACATAAAAGTCTAGTTATCCATTTCAGTCCTATAAAATATAAAAGTTAGGTTATCCTTTTCAGTCATATAAAATATAAAAGTCAAGCATTCCATTTCAGTCATATAGAATATAAAAGTCAAGTATTCCATTTCAGTCATATAGAATATAACAGTCAAGTATTCCATTTCAGCCATATAAAATATTAAAATCAACTGTTCCATTTCAGTCAAATCATATATACAAGTCAACTTTTCCATTTCTGCCCTACAA
Source organism: Lymnaea stagnalis (assembly GCA_964033795.1). Taxonomy (NCBI): domain Eukaryota; kingdom Metazoa; phylum Mollusca; class Gastropoda; family Lymnaeidae; genus Lymnaea; species Lymnaea stagnalis. Next base: position 495,797 of record CAXITT010000167.1, on the reverse strand, counting down.
AAGTCAAATATTCATTTTCAGTCACATTATGCCCACTGCTATATTTCAGTCATGCGGGAAACAGTTTTAGTTGAATCTTCTAGACCAGCTTTCTCCCAAATGGTGGCCTGCGGGCCAGCACCTGTCCGTGAACATTACGATGCCGGTCCTCACAACATACATATTTATGGTTACATAGAAAGAAAATATATTTAATAGAGCTGGAACCGATCCCTCCAAACTTAAAAGTTTTGGGCAATGCTGTCCTAGACAACTTTTGACGACATATCTGGCCCCAAACGTCCCGCTGAATCTGCCTAATGTCCCACCAAACCCCACCCAATTCCCAAATCCCCCACCAAAAAACCCGACCATACCCAAGAAAATTCGACCTAACCCCATAACAATACCACGCCCCCCCCCAACACCCGACGCAAGCCCCTAACAATTCACCAATCCCTCTGACGAGCCACCAAAAAAGGCGAAACGCCCCAACTCAGACACAGAAGGGATACATGACAACTTTTGACGACACACCCGGCCCCAAACGTCCCGCTGCATCTGCCTCATGTCCCACCAAACCCCACCCAATTCCCAAACCCCCCCCCAAAAAACCCGACCATACCCAAGAAAATTCGACCTAACCCCATAACAATACCACGCCCCCCCCCCAACACCCGACGCAAGCCCCTAACAATTCACCAATCCCTCTGACGAGCCACCAAAAAAGGCGAAACGCCCCAACTCAGACACAGAAGGGATACACTGGTCAACATGTTTACTTCTCTGGTACAGATCACCAGATAAGATTTGCTGTTTACCTAGTACCTGTACTATACGTACGTGTGGTGGACGACAGCTGTTAGCGCCAGAGGTCAACAGAGTTCAAACCATCACAGCTGTAGAATTGTCTTAGCGGAAAGAATTATTGTATTAAAGAAAAAAAAATGTGTATATATTTCAATGGCAGGTTGAACTTCGATGAGGAGAGCATTTGTTTCATCATAGAATCTTTTAACAACGGTAGCGTGCGATTGGATCAATGTAATTTCGTTGCCTTCTGATGCAGTAGGCCTTTCTAAATACGATTCTGGCCTTTGGCCCAATTTATGTACAACATATTTCAACACATAGACCCAAATAATATGTCGAAACTCCGCCCCCCCTCCCCCACGCCCACAATTCACAATCCATTAGAATGTCCGGTGTTATGACGTAATTTTCCTCCACCACAGTTTTCTACCTGTAATATTAAAAGTGGCATCATGAGCTAACAATTTGTTGTTTTTTCTTCAATATATTTTTATAGATGTGTTCGTTGTAACAAGAACCTGGTCAGTAATGGTAGTGATGAGAACTGTTTTTAAAAAAAAATAAAAACATCTGATGAATTGATGTATAGATAGTTTTCAAATTGGGTGGAAGTGGGTGTAGGGTGGAGAGGGGGTGTGGGATGGAGAGTGCGTGTAGGGTGGAGAGGGGGTGTAGGGTGGAGAGGGGGTGTGGTGTGGAGAGGGGGTGTGGGGATGAAGTGGGTGTAGGGTGGAGAGGGGTTGTGGGGTGGAAGTGGGTGTGGGATGGAGAGACCGAGAAAGATAGAATGGGAGAGAGGGACCGAGAAAGGTAGAGAGAGAGTGGAGAGTGAAGGTAGAGAGGGAGAACGAGAGAGAAAGAGAGAGGAGAGAAAGATTCTTATGGGGCAGGGGTAGATGGAGAACGTGAGAGATGGTATAGAAGGATATATAGAGAGAGAGAGGAAGAGAGAGAGAGAGAGAANAGGGTTGTTAGAGGGTTGTGTGAGGGTTGTTAGAGGGTTGTGTGAGGGTTGCGCCAGGGTTGGATGAGGTTTGCTAGAGAGTTATTTGAGGGTTTCTAGAGGGTTGGATGAGTGTTGGTAGAGGGTTGGATGAGGGATGCTAAAGGGTTAAAAGAGGGTTGCTGCAGGGTTGGGTGAGGGTAGAGAGGGGGTGTGGGGTGGGAATGGGTGTGGGATGGAGAGTGGGTGGAGAGGGAATGTCGGTGGAGAGGGGTGTGGTATGTACAGCGGGCGGAGATGGACAAGGGACGTGGGTGGACAGGGGCGTGGGGTGGAAAGGGGGGCGTGGTTATTATTTAGTCATATTGTAAGTTTTGTCTTTGTGACGTCAAAATAAGCGGATCCCTGAAATTGTGTACACTTCAAAATGCGTTTTGTTATAGTCGCACCCAATCTTTGCTAGAACCCACACCCTCTTTGTTTCCCCATCCACTCTGTTGTAGTTCAGGGAAAACTCGACCAAAGTAGTGAACAAGTATAAACTAAACATCTAACGCTGCCTAAAATGTTGGACTTTTCAGCTTTTCAACTGCAAACGAATCGGGGGACTGCGGAATTTTGCTACTAAAACCGCCCTTTTGTAGCTGTGATGGTCCATGCCGTTACTATGACTACCCAAAAGGATTAGAAACGGAGCCACGCCATTTGTCTCCATCAGAGCCATGCAAACACGCATCGCGGGGTGGGATTAGGGGCAGGTTACTCGCATTTTTCAACATTTATCCCACAAAGCCTTTTCGGTAATTGTCTCATTTCCGGTTTCGAGGAAAATGAAAGTTCAAAGCCGGAAGTCACGCGTGAACCGTCTTACGTTCAAAGAGATACACGATGGTGTATATGGTGGGTAGCCGTAGTCGGATACACGATGGTGTATATGGTGGGTAGCCGTAGTCGGATACACGATGGTGTATATGGTGGGTAGCCGTAGTCGGATACACGATGGTGTATGTGGTGGGTGGACGTAGTGGGATACACGATGGTGTATGTGGTGGGTAGCCGTAGTCGGATACACGATGGTGTATGTGGTGGGTAGCCGTAGTAAAAAAAAAAGGTCATTTTTTGCATTAGCTTTCATTTCAGCTGACAATTATGAACAGAGCCTTTATTGAACAGGTGTTAGCTGGGGGTTTAAATAGGGGTGGGGCTGTTAGTTCTAACCATGATCGGGTTTGGGGGAGGGGGGTTTTCTTTAGGGTTTAACAAGTGCTTCAAGTGTATTTTCATGTGTCAGTGCTGCAACAGTGCATCATATTCCCTCGTCACGCAATACAATCTGTCGGGTCTTAGGCCCATGGCCTCGACGGACTGGTTCGACACTAAGCAACTATTGCACGTGCTGTCGGGTCTTTGGACCATTGCCTCGAAGGACTGGGTGGACATTGAGCCACTATTGCATGGGCTGTCGGGTCTTAGGACCATTAGCTCGAGGGACTGGGTGGACATTGAGCCACTATTGCATGGGCTGTCGGGTCTTAGGACCATTGCCTCGAGGGACTGGTTGGACATTGAGCAACTATTGCATGGGCTGTCGGGTCTTAGGACCATTGCCTCGAGGGACTGGGTGGACATTGAGCCACTATTGCATGGGCTGTCAGGTCTTAGGATCATTGCCTCGAGGGACTGGGTGGACATTGAGCCACTATTGCATGGGCTGTCGGGTCTTAGGAACATTGCCTCGAGGGACTGGGTGGACATTGAGCCACTTGGTCTTAGGACCATTGCCTCGAGGGACTGGGTGGACATTGAGCCACTATTGCATGGGCTGTCGGGTCTTAGGATCATTGCCTCGAGGGACTGGGTGGACATTGAGCCACTATTGCATGGGCTGTCGGGTCTTAGGACCATTGCCTCGAGGGACTGGGTGGACATTGAGCCACTATTGCATGGGCTGTCGGGTCTTAGGTCCATTGCCTCGAGGGACTGGGTGGACATTGAGCAACCATTGCACGAGCTGTTGTTCTTAGGACCACACACACGATGTCATCTATGATGTATGAGCAATAGAGACGTCACTGGAAGAGTCATATATGGCGTTCTTACAAAACTTCTCAAGTGAATTTTCAGGCGTATGAAGTAAGGTTAGTGCCGAATTCTGGCAGGTATAGAATTTATTTGTGTGCTTATAATTCACTTAAACATGCGGGGGGAAAACGGACTCTTGGTAAGAGGAGCTCGTGAGTTTCGGGTTTTCCCCATCGTTGTATAGATCAATTGACTATAATAATGGAATAAAGCAAACTATATATTTTAATATCATGGCATTGCTGTAATAGAATGTCTTTTATACAAAATACAGTCTCGCATTTAAGTGTATAACGATGATATTTAATTTCTTTCTATCTAATAATAGTTATACACTGAGGATAACACTGAGTCAATATCTTAATAATTAACAGAGGCATCTTATTCATAGGCAAACTAGGCGACCGCCTAGGGCCCCACTGGCAAGGGTGGTGTTTTCTCCTCGTCTCCGGGGGAGCTCCTCCAACTGGGCCCCCATTCCGGGGCCCCCTACCTATGATCCATGCATATGGCCCACAAAAGCATAAGAACGGCACTGAATAATATACGTTAAGGATAGAACCGAGTCAAAATATACCAAAAATTGGGAATCACAATTTCGCTGTCAAAATCTTATAAAAAATATCTGAGCTGTCACACTCAGATAAAAAAAAATTCTTTTATCAATATATTTAATGTCTTTGTAATTTATAATCGTTATAATTATATTTTAAAGATTATATATTTGCATAAAATATAATCATTTTAATTTTATTGTATAAATTGATTTAACTTCGGTTAAAAAAAAAAAAATCCATTTAGTGCAGAAATTCGTTTTTGCGGCTATTGAATGCACACGCCGTTTGGTGCAGCTACAGGGAATACTAGGGAATATTATAGTGTGCCCTATTGAACTCTTCTTTACAGGTTGACATAAGTTGAACATTTGACAAAAAACTAGTACCGATGACCCCATTCCACTAGTTGTTACTATAGTGCAGTACCGATGACCTCACCCACCTAGTTCCCTATTGAACTCTTCTTTACAGGTTTACATAAGTTGAACATTTGACAAAAAACCCCATACAAGACACATACCTTATTAGAATCCCAATTAGTGCTCTCTCTCTCCCCCCCCCCCCTGGCTCGCAACCACACATTTTTACACGCCCCCGAACTGTATTAATATTCTAATGACCCACCCGCTTTTACATGATTTATTAAACCAACTATTTCATAAAAACAAAAGAAAATATTACGCACCAAATTATGCACTTGCTAAATTATTTTTAAAAGTGATCTCATTTAGCGCAGTTATCGGGAATTTTATTGCGTTGAATCAATGGCATCGTATTTCCTTTAGCTTCCAGTTGAAAAACAGGAAAAGCAGATTTTTGGGGGGGTTGGGGTTTGGGGGGGGGGGGCTGTGCTGAAGATTTGAAAGAATCCATTGTCATCGGCCACGATTCTATGTGCTAAGTTTCAGCTCAATAGGTTGATGGGAAGTGGGTCAATTAGCAGTCAGAAGATTTTTGCCAACCAGTCAGCCACACAGCCAGCCACGAATAAAAGTGAAGTTAATAAACAGGGGTTAAAATAAGTTTAAATTTTCAGAGTCTGAAAGAAGAGGAAAGTTTATTGAAAAGTTGAACTAAACATAGGAGGTAAGTCAAGTACCTTTTAGTTGATTCAACAAGAAGAGACGTGTACCTTTAATTTGATCCAACAAGGGGAGCTGAGCACTTGCAATGTTGGCTTAACAAAGAGAGGCGAGTATCATAAAGCAGGCCACCAAGAAAAGGTATAGTCACTGCTCGATAAGGGAATTATATTGGATCAATAGCTTACATGCCAAACAGAAACCACGTGACCTTAACTCTATTGAACGAACAAATGACGTCATGGTGTGAGCACCCTGCTCATGGATGAAATAGAAGTGACGTCATTTCCCGTGAGTCTTCCCCGGTTATTGGTGACGACATGATAACGTAGGTCGATGCAGTGACGAGACATGGCGTAGACTGGGGTCCCCGCCTCGGGCAACTCGTTACATTAACCCAGTCGTCTTCGCGGCCTGTGGACTGTTTTTTTTACCAGTTGTTTCCCTTTGGTTATAGAGAATGTCAGCCTGGTGTTGCCCGGCGGTTCTCGAAGCTATTTCTGACAGCTGACTTACAAGGCTCCATATTTCATCGACATCCAATACTGACATAAGAGACCGATTTTGCGATAAAGACAATCATCTGATTTGTGCTCTTATTGCAACCGATCTCACCCGAACATCCATTGTTTAATCACCGTAACGGCCTTGACCTTGCAGGACTAGTGTCGAGCGATAGTCAGAGGCTGATTTATGGTTGAAAAGTAAACAAATTAACTTTCTCTCGAAAATTACAAAGACAAATTGTAACAGTAAACACAGTGGTGAGAGGTTCTACCATAAAATTCTGCTATTAAAATTAAATCGAATGAGCCACCATTTAGTTCCTACTACGGTATATTAGAAGTGGTGGGCGTACACCTAGGGCCGTTTCGAGGGGTTTCGTCGCACTAGGCGAGCATTGAAAACTGCCCCCCCCCCCCCAACATTAAAAAAAAAAGTTACCACCCCCCCACCCCTAGTTTTTTTAATGTCACACAGGCTAGAAGAATTGATGCATCAGAAATTAATGAGCTTGTATTCAACATTAAACAATACAACACATCAAATATTGAATAACCAAATAAGCACTGTTCACGATACTTCATTTCATTTTTAGATGTTATCTACACCAACTTCAGTGGAGTTTTGGGGTTCTGTCTCTTAATCCAATAGTACCTTCCTTGCCTCTATATCGGCGACATCTTCAATAAGATCTCTCATGTCACTAGCTCTGGTAAGCCAAGTATTTTTTCTAGTAAAATTGTGGCATGTCTCTCGAGTATCTCTTGGCTCATGGAACTGCCTAGATAAGTGTATGATACTATGAAACTAAATTTAGAAAGTTTCAGAACGTAAGCAAAAGTGCAGGGTTGAATAAAGAGAAGCCCCATAAAGAGAATAAGTCCCATAAGAGAAGCCCCATAAGAGAAGTCCCATAAAGAGAAGAAGACCCATAAAGAGGAACCCCGTGACACTTGGCAAAATGTTACAACTTACAACATAAATGACAACCTTAAAAAGCTTTTTTTTTTTAAATAGGCTCATGCTGTTTTAAATGCATAATTTTAATTGCTAGCCGAGGCTGTTGTTGTTGATGTTGATGTTTTTTGTTATGTTGTTGTTATTGTTGATGTTGTTGATGTTGTTGTTGTTGATGTTGTTTGTCTGTTATATCGGTCCCTGATGCTACGTGGACTGGGGTATTTTGTACTATAAATTATGGCCTGCTGAAATTTTGTGTGATGCAGGTAGGTCACTGTTATCAGCTCTAGTTCAGCCCTCGGGTTTATTTTATATCTTGCTGGATCTGCTTGGGTTGGTTTGTTATCGTGACAACGGCCTTGACCTTTGGTGACGTGTTGAGGGATGGTTCAAACTGATTTATGGGCGCTAAACTAAACAAATAACGCTTTCAGTGGCTACCAGGTCTATCTCTTACAAATCAAAATGATACAGTGTGGCTATAAGTACAATGTAAAAAGATTATGCGATTAAATTCTCTAATGAGCACTCAAAGAGTCAAGTTAGCCGCCAATATTTTGATTTTGACCAACGGTCGTTGGTACACGTCCGCGCAAGCACAGACGACTTTGACCAGTCTTGGTTGAGTTACCGTAAGCCACTTCACTTTGTTCATTCATTTGTTATGTTTTAACCGAATACAGTTTTGTATGCCAGTCTTGTATGTCAGTCTTATATGCCAGCCTTGAATATCGGTGAAATACAGAGCCACTGTAAATGTAGCCTAACACGGAAGTTACGTCACAATATTTTATTGCTTCTACGGATGGGACATTTCACGATACCAATTTACACAACTTGTAAAGCCAAACTTCTTTAGAACTTCGATATGTTTACATCAGTTACATAAGAATACAGCGTGTATCAAATTTAATGGGAGTCGCTTATTCACTTCCTTGTTTGGTCACGTGATGAGAGTAAGCCATCACTAGGCTGCTACACACAACAAAAGATAACAGCTGAGAAGAAAAGATGTGGGTTGTGTTATGTGGAGGTTGGGATGTGAAGGAAAGATGTGGGTTGTGTAATGTGGAGGTTGGGATGTGAAGGACATGATGTGGGTTGTGTGATGTGGAGGTTGGGATGTCAAGGACATGATGTGGGTGGTATGATGTGGAGGTTGGGATGTGAAGGACATGATGTGGGTGGTGTGATGTGGAGGTTGGGATGTGAAGGAAAGATGTGGGTGGTGTGATGTGGAGGTTGGGATGTGAAGGACATGATGTGGGTGGTATGATGTGGAGGTTGGGATGTGAAGGAAAGATGTGGGTGGTGTGATGTGGAGGTTGGGATGTGAAGGACATGATGTGGGTGGTATGATGTGGAGGTTGGGATGTGAAGGACATGATGTGGATGGTGTAATGTGGAGGTTGGGATGTGAAGGACATGATGTGGGTGGTGTAATGTGGAGGTTGGGATGTGAAGGACATGATGTGGGTGGTGTGATGTGGAGGTTGGGATGTGAAGGACATGATGTGGGTGGTGTGATGTGGAGGGTGGGATGTCAAGGACATGATGTGGGTGGTGTGATGTGGAGGTTGGAATATGAAGGACATGATGTGGGTGGTGTGATGTGGAGGTTGGGATGTGAAGGACATGATATGGGTGGTGTGATGTGGAGGTTGGGATGTTAAGGACATGATGTGGGTGGTATAATGTGGAGGTTGGGATGTGAAGGACATGATGTGGGTGGTATAATGTGAAGGTTGGGATGTGAAGGACATGATGTGGGTGGTATGATGTGGAGGTTGGTGTGTGAAGGAAATATGTGGGTGGTATGATGTGGAGGTTGGGATGTGAAGGACATGATGTGGGTGGTATGATGTGGAGGTTGGGATGTGAAGGAAAGATGTGGGTGGTGTGATGTGGAGGGTGGGATGTCAAGGAAAGATGTGGGTGGTGTGATGTGGAGGGTGGGATGTCAAGGAAAGATATGGATAGTGTGATGTGAAGGGTCGGATGTAAATGACAAGATGTTGATGGTGTGATGTGGAGGGTGGGATGTGAAGGAAAGATGTGGGTGGTATGATGTGGAGGGTCGGATGTGAAGTAAAGATGTGGATGGTATGATGTGAAAGGTGGGATGTGAAGGAAAGATGTGCGTGGTATGATGTGAAGGGTGGGATGTTGTCGAGGGTATGAGAATCACTGTTGTTATGTGTAGAGCGTCGTTGTCATGTTTGATAGGGAAAAGATGTTAGTTAGAGATTTTATGTGCAGCCGTATCGTTTGTGTGAGAGTGTTGTGACGTAATTGTGTAATGGGAAGTGACGCGTTAGTTTTCGTTGTGGTTAGAGAAGAGTGATGGCGGATGTGCTACATTGACTGTTGTGAATTGAATACTGCTAAGTGTTGTGCTGAGAGAATTGATGGGGAATATACTGGCAGAAGTGTTTTGATTGGTATATTGACTAATATTTGGTTAGAGTGATTTATTATCAAATTCTGAAATTATACATCAAGTCTTGTTCATCGAGTAGTGATAAATAAACTTTCGTTTACAACAAACCGGTTGCTGTTTGTTACATTGGTGACTGTTGCTGTATGATGAACTGCTGAACGGAATGAAGTGAAAGACTTGGCCATACAGAAGAATCGCTTCGCGACAGATGTGGAGGAAAGATGTGGGTGGTATGATGTGGAGGCTAGGATGTGAAGGAAAGATGTGGGTGGTATGATGTGGAAGCTGGGATGTGAAGGAAAGATGTGGGTGGTATGATGTGGAGGGTAGGATGTGAAGGAAAGATGTGGGTGGTATGATGTGGAGGGTCGGATGTGAAGGAAAGATGTGGGTGGTATGATGTGGAGGGTCGGATGTGAAGGAAAGATGTGGGTGGTATGATGTGGAAGCTGGGATGTGAAGGAAAGATGTGGGTGGTATGATGTGGAAGCTGGGATGTGTAGGAAAGATGTGGGTGGTATGATTGGAGGGTGGGGCGTGGAGGAAAGAAACATGAAACTATAAACTTCAAAGCTAAACTTGGTTACGGGTTTAACATTTGCCATAAAACTTTGTTACAGGTTTAACATTTGACATAAAACTTTGTTACAGGTTTAACATTTGACATAAAACGTTGTTACAGGTTAAACATTTGACATAAAACTTGGTTAAGGTTCATCATTTGGCATGAAACTTGATTAATTGCAAACTCCCGATAAACCGAAAGGGAATAGAAGGCGATAACAATAACTTAATTTCATTAAAAAACACAAAAAAACGTTTTCCATGCTATCCACATAAACTCATGTTTGACTACTATCCACATGTACTGTGATGTTCATGGATATGCCTGGATGACATTTTCCCCCGTTTTCTTGAAGTAGAATGAAATAGTGAAACGAGGTATGTGGAAGCTTGAAAAAAGGTAACAGGACAAAAAACAAGGACGTTTCGGCATAAAGCCTTCATCAGCCAACAATAGAAATGAAAATACAACAAAGAAAAGAACACAGTAGAAAACTCAAGCAGTATTCATTCGTCTCTCCGGAAGTGGGAAAACAGGAAGCGAGAGAAAATAAATATAGACACCGTGAAAAATAAAGTCCACAATAATAATGGGCCAGAATATCAAGGGATACATCAACAAACAGCAATAAGAAAATAGATGAAATATAGGGAGACGGAGAAACATCAGTAGGATATTATTTGATTAATACCATATGGAGATATGGTGCCAAACAGCTGAATAAATTTATTTTCCATTTTAACCCTATCTGGTGTGTTACTGCATGAAATCAATGCCGTAATGGTTACATCCAAAGCACCTTTATGTTCTTTTTGGTTGAAATGAGAAGAGACCGGGGAAGGTTTACATTGCTCAATATCCCTTAGATGTTCAGTAAACCTATCAGCCAATCTTCTCCCAGTTTCCCCTATGTAACTTGATTGGCATCTACGGCAAACAATCGCATATATTACATTTCTGCTGACACAGGTGAAACCCTCCTTAATGGTAAAAGTACCTTTAGGGAGGCCAATGCTATCAGTTTGGAGTGTAAAGGGACAAGTTCTGCAGCGGCCTCTTAAGCATGGTTTAGTACCAACGTAAGACGGTTCAGATCGAAGGCGACTATGAACCAGAAGGTCACCTAGATTTCTGTCCCGTCTAAAGACAATCAGTGGAGGGGATGAGAAAACCCTGTTGGTATCAGGGTCAGCAAGAAGTATGCTACGATTTTTTAGGAATATTTTTTTGGCAGTTAAATTGTGAGGGTGGTAGGTTAGTATAAGTTTGGTACGATCCTCATTGTTGTTAGGGCGAGTTTTAAAAGCCTCTTTTCGTGTGATCGTGCTGATGCGATCTAGTGCTGAGACCAGAGTAGTTTCAGGATAGGATCTGGAGCGGAAGAAATCCATCATTTCATCGGCTCTTTCTAGAAATTCCTCATCAATTTGGCAGAGACGCCGTAGTCTAAGAAGTTGTGAGAAAGGTATGGAGTCTTTGCATGATTTAGGGTGGGAGGATGAGTACAATAGGTAACTATGGCTGTCAGTAGGTTTGTAGTAGGCAGATGTAATCAATACGTTTTCTTTCAAAGTTACGGTGATATCAAGGAAGTTGACAGAATTTCCAGAGATTTGAGAAGTAAATTTTATTGATGGGTGAAATGAGTTTAAAAAATCTATAAATTTCTGGAGATCATTAGTTTCCATGCTTGTGATGCCTATGCCGTCATCTATGTATCTCCTATAAAATTCAGGAATATGGCCAGTATACGCCCTCTCTGCCATATATTCAAAATGACCCATGAATAGGCAAGCATAGCTGGGGCCCATTTTGGTGCCCATGGCTACACCACTAATTTGGTCAAAGAAATGGCCATTAAATTCAAAGGAGTTAAGTTCAAGTACCAGTTCAGCCAATCTGATGATAGTGTCAGTAGGAATAGAGGAGTGCGGTTTTTTTTCTAGGAAAAATTTCAAGGCCCTAAGGCCGTCAGTATGTGGGATTGATGTGTATAAGGAGCAGACATCAAGTAAAAACAGTGAGTGTTTTGTGTCAGGGTTGATGTTTAGAGAATTGAATGTCACTAAAGCGTGATTTGTATCTTTAATGTAGGAGGGTAAAGAGGTAACATAGGGTTGGAAGACTTCATCAAGAAATTCTGAAATGTGTTCGGTAGGGCAAGCGCAGGCCGAGACAATAGGTCGTCCCGGGTTGCCCACTTTGTGAATTTTAGGCAGCAAATAGAAAGATGGTTTGCCAAGGTCACTATTAAAAATGTGTAATGATGAGGCCGATTTAGGAAGAGCTGATTCGTTAATAAGTTTTTTTATGGTTTGATACACAATATCATTATGTTGAACTATAGGGTTATTCTTGAGGGGCTTATAAAATCTTTCATCCTGCAATTGTTTATCAACCTCCTTAATATATAAATTTTTGTCCCAAACCACGACAGCGCCACCCTTGTCGGCACGTTTGATCACAATGTCGTTACGTTTACGTAACACAGACAACGCCTGAGATTCTAGTTTGGAGAGGTTGGAATGGCGAAGTTTTGGGAGGGAGAGATTGTTGAGATCATGTTGAGTGCTACTGATGTAGAGATCCAATGCTTTGGATTGATCCGATGGTGGTGTCCAGGTCGACTTACGCTGTCTCTGAAATGAGAACAATTCATCCTCCTGTTGTGTGTTTTCTCTGCCATAAAAGTAGTACTGTAGTCTCAAAGATCGAAAATAATGATGAGAGTCAGATAGTAATTGATAGCGGTCTATGGAAGATTTGAGAGGAATAAATTTAAGGCCTTTAGAAAGGAGGGATCGTTCGCCATCAGTTAGAGGGAGATCTGGAGGTATGCAAACGACTAAGTTTTTGCCATGTTCTGTCCTACATGGAGTTATGTTAGCTTTTGGTTTAAGTTCATTTATTTTCTTCTTTTTGTTGGTAGACAAGAGTGAGTATAAATCACGGTTAAGTTTGTGTATAATCAATCTAGCGAGATTTAACATCAAATGGTTTTGATTAGTTTTAAAGAGAATGCTATCCTCAAGTTGATAGATATTGGTACTTAAACTGCGGATCTCTCTTTTATGACTGTGAATGATAACTTCCATTCTTTGAAATGATGACCTCCTCTCTATAGAACAAAGTTTAACTCTGTCTCTCTTATCAGAGCTAGTCATAGGGTTGAATTTGCCGCAAAAACCCTTCGGTATGACGCCTAATCTGATGCAATTGTTAAGAAAATTAAGATGGACTGTGTGGCGTGTCTTTTTAAATAGAGATTAACGACATTGTGATCAAACGTGCCGACAAGGGTGGCGCTGTCGTGGTTTGGGACAAAAATTTATATATTAAGGAGGTTGATAAACAATTGCAGGATGAAAGATTTTATAAGCCCCTCAAGAATAACCCTATAGTTCAACATAATGATATTGTGTATCAAACCATAAAAAAACTTATTAACGAATCAGCTCTTCCTAAATCGGCCTCATCATTACACATTTTTAATAGTGACCTTGGCAAACCATCTTTCTATTTGCTGCCTAAAATTCACAAAGTGGGCAACCCGGGACGACCTATTGTCTCGGCCTGCGCTTGCCCTACCGAACACATTTCAGAATTTCTTGATGAAGTCTTCCAACCCTATGTTACCTCTTTACCCTCCTACATTAAAGATACAAATCACGCTTTAGTGACATTCAATTCTCTAAACATCAACCCTGACACAAAACACTCACTGTTTTTACTTGATGTCTGCTCCTTATACACATCAATCCCACATGCTGACGGCCTTAGGGCCTTGAAATTTTTCCTAGAAAAAAAACCGCACTCCTCTATTCCTACTGACACTATCATCAGATTGGCTGAACTGGTACTTGAACTTAACTCCTTTGAATTTAATGGCCATTTCTTTGACCAAATTAGTGGTGTAGCCATGGGCACCAAAATGGGCCCCAGCTATGCTTGCCTATTCATGGGTCATTTTGAATATATGGCAGAGAGGGCGTATACTGGCCATATTCCTGAATTTTATAGGAGATACATAGATGACGGCATAGGCATCACAAGCATGGAAACTAATGATCTCCAGAAATTTATAGATTTTTTAAACTCATTTCACCCATCAATAAAATTTACTTCTCAAATCTCTGGACATTCTGTCAACTTCCTTGATATCACCGTAACTTTGAAAGAAAACGTATTGATTACATCTGCCTACTACAAACCTACTGACAGCCATAGTTACCTATTGTACTCATCCTCCCACCCTAAATCATGCAAAGACTCCATACCTTTCTCACAACTTCTTAGACTACGGCGTCTCTGCCAAATTGATGAGGAATTTCTAGAAAGAGCCGATGAAATGATGGATTTCTTCCGCTCCAGATCCTATCCTGAAACTACTCTGGTCTCAGCACTAGATCGCATCAGCACGATCACACGAAAAGAGGCTTTTAAAACTCGCCCTAACAACAATGAGGATCGTACCAAACTTATACTAACCTACCACCCTCACAATTTAACTGCCAAAAAAATATTCCTAAAAAATCGTAGCATACTTCTTGCTGACCCTGATACCAACAGGGTTTTCTCATCCCCTCCACTGATTGTCTTTAGACGGGACAGAAATCTAGGTGACCTTCTGGTTCATAGTCGCCTTCGATCTGAACCGTCTTACGTTGGTACTAAACCATGCTTAAGAGGCCGCTGCAGAACTTGTCCCTTTACACTCCAAACTGATAGCATTGGCCTCCCTAAAGGTACTTTTACCATTAAGGAGGGTTTCACCTGTGTCAGCAGAAATGTAATATATGCGATTGTTTGCCGTAGATGCCAATCAAGTTACATAGGGGAAACTGGGAGAAGATTGGCTGATAGGTTTACTGAACATCTAAGGGATATTGAGCAATGTAAACCTTCCCCGGTCTCTTCTCATTTCAACCAAAAAGAACATAAAGGTGCTTTGGATGTAACCATTACGGCATTGATTTCATGCAGTAACACACCAGATAGGGTTAAAATGGAAAATAAATTTATTCAGCTGTTTGGCACCATATCTCCATATGGTATTAATCAAATAATATCCTACTGATGTTTCTCCGTCTCCCTATATTTCATCTATTTTCTTATTGCTGTTTGTTGATGTATCCCTTGATATTCTGGCCCATTATTATTGTGGACTTTATTTTTCACGGTGTCTATATTTATTTTCTCTCGCTTCCTGTTTTCCCACTTCCGGAGAGACGAATGAATACTGCTTGAGTTTTCTACTGTGTTCTTTTCTTTGTTGTATTTTCATTTCTATTGTTGGCTGATGAAGGCTTTATGCCGAAACGTCCTTGTTTTTTGTCCTGTTACCTTTTTTCAAGCTTCCACATACCTCGTTTCACTATTTCATTCTTTTACATAGCTTGAAAGCAGTCCCTTCATTTATTTATTCTTGAAGTAGCACGCTTTTCAAATTAGGTAACAAGAGTCTAATATCCATATATGTAGCACGCAGTTCTTATAAGGTAACTATAGTCTAGTATCCATATGTAGCACGCAGTTCTTATAAGATAACTATAGTCTAGTATCCATATATGTAGCACGCAGTTTTTATAAGGTAACTATAGTCTAGTATCCATATATGTAGCACACAGTTCTTATAAGGTAACTATAGTCTAGTATCCATATGTAGCACACAGTTCTTATAAGGTAACTATAGTCAGTATCCATATATGTAGCACGCAGTTCTTATAAGGTAACAATAGTCTAGTATCCATATATGTAGCACGCAGTTCTTATAAGGTAACTATAGTCTAGTATCCATATATGTAGCACACAGTTCTTATAAGGTAACTATAGTCTAGTATCCATATGTAGCACGCAGTTCTTATAAGGTATATAACTATAGTTAGTATCCATATGTAGCAAGCTTTTCCTGTAAGGTAACTATAGTCTAGTATCCATATGTAGCATGCTTTTCCTATACGGTAACTATAGTCTAGTATCCATATGTAACACGTAGTTCTTATAAAGTAACTATAGTCTTGTATACATATCAAATTATGAAAGATTTGCATCCATATTCATTCATGATAGCCTGACATATATACAATATATCATTTTGTCTGTTATCCACTTAAAATCATAATAGTATAGAGTCCATATAAGACAGCCATTGGCTAGTATCCATATAATAATCACTATAGTCTAGTATCCATTATAAAATCGCGATAGACTAATATCAATTAGTATACATCCATATTTGATAATAATAGAATGGTATCCATAAAAAAACTATCCATGGTAGTAGTTTTTCTTATCCATATGGGGTAAAATTCTTTGATATCCTTAATGTCTAGCAATTTTGCCATCCGCGTGGCAAGAATCATCTTGACCAGTGGTTCTCAACCTTCCGAATGCCGCGGCTCTTCAATACAGTTCCTCTTGTTGTGGTGACCCCCAAACATAAAATTATTTTCGTTGCTACTTCATAAACTTGTGTTTTCCGATGATCTTAGGCGACCCCTGGAAGGGTCGTTCGACCCCAAAGCGGTCGCGACCCACAGGTTGAGAACCGGTGGTCTAGACAAATGTAGACGAAATGGACAAGTTGGTCAAAACATTATCCACAGCTGTAAATTTGATCCATGCCATACAGGCAATTGCATCCATAAGATATCCATAACTATCTTGATCCATTCCAGACAGAATGACGGACAAAAGATTTCTGGAAATGTCAGTCCCGTCATTAACATTTGACTGGTCTTCAACCAGTGACCAGACCCATGGTAACTGACCTTTAGCAATGGTATCAAATATTGTAGCCCAGTATAAGGTCAAGGTGTAGTGTGATAGTGGAAGGATGGTGTGAAGAGTAGGAGTGGGGTGGGGTGTGATCAGAATATCTGGAGGGGAGTATGCATGGGCGTTTTCTTTTAAGGTGGGCAACGAGATGGGGGATAAGGAAATGTGATCCTTTCTGGCATCATGTGTTTGGAATATGTCGTTGTATGTAGGGGTCTCAGCTGACATTGTATATTGGGGTCTCAGCTCACATTGTATATTGGGGTCTCAGCTGACATTGTATATTGGGGTCTCAGCTGAAATTGTATATTGGGGTCTCAGCTGACATTGTATATTGGGGTCTCAGCTGACATTGTATATTGGGGTCTCAGCTGACATTGTATATTGGGGTCTCAGCTGACATTGTATCTTGGAGTCTCAGCTGACATTGTATATTGGGGTCTCAGCTGAAATTGTATATTGGGGTCTCAGCTGACATTGTATATTGGGGTCTCAGCTGACATTGTATATTGGGGTCTCAGCTGTCATTGTATATTGGGGTCTCAGCTGACATTGTATATTGGGGTCTCAGCTGACATTGTATATTGGGGTCTCAGCTGACATTGTATATTGGGGTCTCAGCTGACATTGTATATTGGGGTCTCAGCTGACATTGTATATTGGGGTCTCAGCTGACATTGTATATTGGGGTCTCAGCTGACATTGTATGTTGGGGTCTCAGTTGTCATTGTATGTTGGGGTCTCAGTTGTCATTGTGTGTTGGGGTCTCAGCTGTCATTGTATGTTGGGGTCTCAGTTGTCATTGTGTGTTGGGGTCTCAGTTGTCATTGTATGTTGGGGTCTCAGTTGTCATTGTATGTTGGGGTCTCAGTTGTCATTGTGTGTTGGGATCTCAGCTGTCATAGTGTGTTGGGGTCTCAGCTGTCATTTTATGTTGGGGTCTCAGTTGTCATTTTATGTTGAGGTCTCAGCTGTCATTGTATGTTTGGGTCTCAGCTGTCATTAAGTGTTGGGGTCTCGGCTGTCATTAAGTGTTGGTGTCTCAGTTGTCATTGTGTGTTGGAGTCTCAGTTGTCATTGTGTGTTGGGGTCCCAGCTGTCATTGTATGTTGGGGTATCAGCTGTCATTGTATGTTGCATGGGGTCTCAGTTGTCGTTGTATGTTGGGTCTCAGCTGTCATTAAGTGTTGGTGTCTCAGTTGTCATTGTGTTTTGGAGTCTCAGTTGTCATTGTATGTTGGGGTCTCAGCTGTCATTGTATGTTGGAGTCTCCGGTGTCATTGTATGTTGGGGTCTCATTTGTCATTTTATGTTGGCGCCTCAACTGTCATTGTATCTCGGGTCTCCTTTGTCATATGCTGATATCCTTTCTGTCTTTATTTTGTCATTTTTCTTTACATAATCATCAATGACAATGCAAGTATAACTGCTGGTGACTAGCACAGCTATGCATGTTTGAGAACGTAAAATGTCTGGTGACTAGCACATTCAAGCTTGTATGAGAGTATATGACGCCTAGTGCTAGCACATTTAATATTGTATGAGAGTGTATGATGTATGATGACATGGGGCGCCCGCAGAAAACTTTCTAGGGGGGGGGGCAAAAAAAATCGATTAACTTTCCGGGGGGGGGGGGCAAAAATTTGTTAGTAATGTTTTAATATAGTTTTAATTTACTGTAGCGTATTTGTATGGTGAACGAACGGGCAGGACATCAGCTAGGTTACTCTCTCTCTTTATTTTCTCTTTACTTTAATAAATTTTTTGTCTATTTTTGTCTAAAAATTGTTTATCCAATCAATCCCCCCCCCCTGCGGGCGCCCATGTATGGTGACTAGCGCATTCAAGCTTGTATGAGAATGTATGATGGCTAGAGGCTAGTGACTTTGCACCTTGATGCTTGTATGAGAATGTATGATGGCTAGAGGCTAGTGACTTTGCACCTTGATGCTTGTATCAGAGAATAGAACACTTTTGCATCCTTAAATCAAGGGCCGTCGGGTGAGCCACGTATACGTGTGGGACCCCAAGTTGTGATGTTGAAAAAAAAAAAAGTATTTTACATTGCACTGAGTAGCAGGGAGGAAAAGAGGGGGGGGGGCGCTACAAAAGTGACGACAGACCATCGATACTCGACCAGTTATGAAATATAAAACATGGCTAAGGATTATTGATGTATGTGGTCCAGGGGAAACAACTCATATTTTGTTAAAGAATGTGGAGAGTTAGGTTCCATATTTGCCCACATTTTTTAGACACCCCCGCCCCCCCTTTCCTTTTCTTTCCATGCGCAATATTTTGTGTGCCCACAAGAAAAGTCAGTACATAGGGTGGCTATATGAAACGGCAATATTTTGTGTGCCCACAAGAAAAGTCAGTACATAGGGTGGCTATATGAAACGGCAATATTTTGTGTGCCCACAAGAAAAGTCAGTACATAGGGTGGCTATATGACACGGCAATATTTTGTGTGCCCACGAGAAAAGTCAGTACTTTGTGTGCCTATAGTAAAATTAATTTATTTTTTTTGTGTGCGCCCATAAAAATCGCATTATCCAGGGGCACCTGACCAAGAGGGATGAAGGTGTAATGAAGTGAATTGTTACCAATGCAATTCATCCTAGACATTAATGTGAGATCAGTTAATTTATGCCATGATGTTATAAATCCCAAAACATCACAAAAACACCCTTAAATGAACCCAATCCGACATCGATTATCAACATTATGTCTATGATACATTATATCACTGTGAAAGATGTATCATCTCTATAAATTATACAAGATATCCAAGCCTATCTTCTATTAGACATTTTAACCATCCATGCCTATCTTCTATTAAAACTTGGTACCATCCTTGCCTATCTTCTATTAGACATTGGTACCATCCATGCCTATCTTCTATTAGACATTGTTACCATCCATGCCTATCTTCTATTAGACATTGTTACCATCCATGCCTATCTTCTATTAGACATTGGTACCATCCATGCCTATCTTCTATTAGACATTGTTACCATCCATGCCTATCTTCTATTAAAACTTGGTACCATCCTTGCCTATCTTCTATTAGACATTGGTACCATCCATGCCTATCTTCTACTAGACATTGTTACCATCCATGCCTATCTCCTCTATTAAACATTGGTACCATCCATGCCTACCTCCTATTAGACATTGGTACAATCCATGCCTATCTTCTATTAGACATTGTTACCATCCATGCCTATCTTCTATTAAAACTTGGTACCATCCTTGCCTATCTTCTATTAGATATTGGTACCATCCATGCCTATCTTCTACTAGAAATTGTTACCATCCATGCCTATCTTCTATTAGACATTGGTACCATCCATGCCTATCTTCTATTAGACATTGTTACCATCCATGCCTATCTTCTATTAAAACTTGGTACCATCCTTGCCTATCTTCTATTAGACATTGGTACCATCCATGCCTATCTTCTCTATTAAACATTGGTACCATCCATGCCTACCTCCTACTAGACATTGGTACCATCCATGCCTATCTTCTACTAGAAATTGGTACCATCCATGCCTATCTTCTATTAGACATTGGTACCATCCATGCCTATCTTCTATTAGACATTGTTACCATCCATGCCTATCTTCTATTAAAACTTGGTACCATCCTTGCCTATCTTCTATTAGACATTGGTACCATCCATGCCTATCTTCTATAAGACATTGGTACCATCCATGACTATCTTCTATTACATATTGTTACCATCCATGCCTCTCATCTATTAGACATTGGTACCATCCATGGCTATCTTCTCTATTAAACATTGGTACCATCCATGGCTATCATCTATTAGACATTGGTACCATCCATGGCTATCATCTATTAGACATTGGTACCTTCCATGGCTATCATCTATTAGACATTGGTACCATCCATGGCTATCATCTATTAGACATTGGTACCATCCATGGCTATCATCTATTAGACATTGGTACCTTCCATGGCTATCTTCTCTTTTAGACATTGGTACCATCCATGGATATCTTCTACTAGACATTGGTACTATCCATGCCTACCTTCTACAAGACATTCGTACCATCCATGCCTATCTTCTACTAGACATTGTTACCATCCATGCCTATCTCCTCTATTAAACATTGGTACCATCCATGCCTACCTCCTATTAGACATTGGTACCATCCATGCCTATCTTCTATTAGACATTGTTACCATCCATGCCTATCTTCTATTAAAACTTAGTACCATCCTTGCCTATCTTCTATTAGATATTGGTACCATCCATGCCTATCTTCTATAAGACATTGGTACCATCCATGACTATCTTCTATTAGATATTGTTACCATCCATGCCTATCATCTATTAGACATTGGTACCATCCATGGCTATCTTCTCTATTAAACATTGGTACCATCCATGGCTATCATCTATTAGACATTGGTACCATGCATGGCTAACATCTATTAGACATTGGTACCTTCCATGGCTATCATTTATTAGACATTGGTAACATGCATGGCTATCATCTATTAGACATTGGTACCATCCATGGCTATCATCTATTAGACATTGGTACCTTCCATGGCTATCTTCTCTTTTAGACATTGGTACCATCCATGGATATCTTCTACTAGACATTGGTACTATCCATGCCTACCTTCTACTAGACATTCGTACCATCCATAGCCATCTTCTTTTTTAGACACTGTTACCATCCATGGCTATCTTCTACTAGACATTGGTACCATCCATGCCTATCTTCTACTAGACATTGTTACCATCCATGCCTATCATCTATTAGACATTGGTACCATCCATGCCTACCTCCTACTAGACATTGGTACCATCCATGCCTATCTTCTACTAGACATTGTTACCATCCATGCCTATCATCTATTAGACATTGTTACCACCCATGGCTATCTTCTACTAGACATTGTTACCATCCATGCCTATCATCTATTAGACATTGGTACCATCCATGCCTACCTCCTACTAGACATTGTTACCATCCATGCCTATCATCTATCAGACATTGTTACCACCCATGGCTATCTTCTACTAGACATTGTTACCATCCATGCCTATATTCTGCTGGGCATTGCTACCATCCATGGCTATCTTCTATTAGACATTGGTACCATCCATGTCATAGCTTCTATCAGACTAAGTTATCATCCATTGAAATTCCAATAAATAGCATTAATTACGTAACTGAAATCAATAGAAATCCTTGCCAAATGCCATCTATTTCAGTGATCATTATGCCTACATCTAAACAGCCTAATCTCAACAAGAACAGGTGATCGATATTTAAACTATTCCCAATATCCCACGAGGTAAAAAAAAAACTCGGGATCTTTACCGAGCGCTTTTTGCTGAAACAAAAAATGACAGCATTTAATGTTTCGTCTGAAGGTTAATAATTAGTAGCCAGGGTCGAGACAAGAAGGCAGCAGGCAACCAGGGCGTGCTCACACGTTAATGCCAGAGTTTTTTTTAAAAATGTCATCAGATAATAGGCCTATTGAGTGTCAGGCTAAGGGCCTGAGACACGAGTGGAGCACATCTTTAGACAGTTCCCTCGCCAGTAGGCTCGGTGGATGATGTAATGGAAATGTTTAAGTAAAAACGTTCACGCGAGTCAGTTAATCTGTGGAAATGTGCTGCTAAGCTGTCAGATTAGTTGTAAATATGATTTGTTGGGTTACATGGCATTTGGTCAGAATGGTCGATGACAACATTGACATGTAAGAATTAAAATATGGACATTATGACAGAATGGCTTATGACTTGTAAGAATTAAAATATGGACATTATGACAGAATGGGTTATGACTTGTAAGAATTAAAATATGGACTTGATGACAGAATGGCTTATGACTTGTAAGAATTAAAATATGGAATTGATGACAGAATGGCTTATGACTTGTAGGAATTGAACTTTGACATGATGACAGAATGGCTTATGACTTATAAGAATTAAAATATTGACATGATGACAGAATGGCTTATGACGTGTACGAATTGAACTATGACATGATGACAGAATGACTTGTGACATGATTACAGATTGACATATCAAAGGGAGACAGGATGACATATTGAATGAATTCAGAATGGTGTATAACATACATTCAAAATGGCACATGATATGATAATAGATTCATTAACGCTTGATGGCAAGATGGCATATGGCATGATGGCATTCGGGCAGAACTAAATTCATATTGATTTATCCATTAAAATAAATTGTATTTTCTATCATCATATCACATTTATCTCTCTCTCTCTCTCTCTCTCTCTCTCTCTCACTAATCATAGAACATTTAACTTTATGCCAATCATCATAGGACCTTTAAAGTTATCTATATCATCATAGCACATTTAAATTTATCACAATAATCATAGCACATTGAATTTGATCTCAATCATCATAGAACATTTAACTTTCTCGCAATCATCATAGCACATTTAACTTTATCTCAGTTATCATAGCACATTTATCTTTATCTCAATCATCATTGTACATTTAACTTTATCTCAGTTATCATAGCAACTTAAAGTTTATCTCATTCATCAAACTTTCTCTATATCTTGACATTACGCCCCAATACAATATTACAGATTAATGTAGTAATAAATGCTATTGCCATGAATGTATTTGGGTGGTCCATGTGTTTGTGGACCTTGGTCCATGTGTTAGTGGACCTTGGTCAATGAGTTTGTGGAACTTGGTCCATGTGTAAGTACTTTGACTCGTGTATGTGCATGTGTGTATGTACGAACATAACCAAGGGTAAACAGAAAGGGACGGGACAATTTTAAAAAGGGGAAAAGTTTGGGGGGGGGGGGGTATTTGGAAAAAAAAGAAAGCAAAAGAAATGCCAATAAATGGGTCGACGACACAATTTATTTAAATGTTACACATGGTTTTCTTTTTTCTTTTTTATGATTGTACTAGCCAATAAACCCGGCTGTCTCGGCTTTGTATTCGGAATAACGCGTTTTCAGCGTGCACATAACTTTATGACATGTCAAAAACACTTCGCTTAATTACCAATTAAAATGTAAAATGTTTTCCTATAGAAAGGCAGATATATTCAAGCTGGATACAGCGGAAAGCTACGATTTAAAGACAAATGCAACTTTTTAAAGATGCCTAGTTCAACGAGGTTGCCAAAGCTGTGGCCTGTTAGAAATTAAAATAAAATAGTAGCCCTATTTCACAAGGGGCCATTTTAGTTATCCCTAAGAAAAGGGGCAATTTTAGTTATCCCTAAGAAAGGAACCATTTTAGTTATCCCTGCGATATGACCATTTTAGTTATCCCTAAGAAAGGGGCCATTTAGGTATTCCTAAGAAAGGGGCCATTTTAGTTATCCCTAAGAAAGGGGCCATTTTAGTTATCCCTAAGAAAGGGGCCATTTAGGTATTCCTAAGAAAGGGGCCATTTTAGTTATCCCTAAGAAAGGGGCCATTTTAGTTATCCCTATATAAGAAAAGGGCCATTTTAGTTCTCCCTAAGAAATGGGTCATTTTGTTATCCCTAAGAAAGGGCCCATTTTAGTTATCCCTAAGAAAGGAGTCATTTTGTTATCCCTAAGAAAGGGGTCATTTTTTAAGAAATGCCCCAGTAAAATCGGTTCAAATACGCCAAACATTGGAGGCGGTCCAGCGACGTGCAGCCCGCCTTGTTCTGAACCGTTACAGAAATACCTCCAGTGTTGGTAGCGCCTGGAAACACTAGGCTGGTCACTACTGGAGGAACGACGACGACTTTCCAGGCTCTCCATGATGTACAAGTTAAATAATGGGCTGGTCCACTGCTCGGAGTTTAACAGAAACTCGTCCCTCTCCCCAACAGACAGCGACGAGGCTATGACAGGCAGTTCCGGCTCATACCAGCAAGAAGCCAGTAGAGGAACTGCTCATTCCTGCTAAAGATAATCAGGGACTGAAACAAGCTTCCAAAAGGAACAGTTGAGGCGACAAAACTTGACACATTTGCGTCTGTTGCCTCAGGCCTTCCAACCCCCAGTGCATGATTCCCTCACAAAGTGGCCCTTGCAACCAGCGAAATATCCTCATCAACACCAGACACAGAAACATTGCAAATCCCCTCTACAAGCATAGGCGCCAAAATAATCAATAGCTTTTGTTTTTTGTTAGAAACCCCTAATAGAGGGCGTCTAACGCCACCCCGGGATGGAATGGGCTGTTTTTGGGGACGTTAAAATATATCCATCTCACCCAATAGAAAGTTGGACTCCAGGAGCTGTGAGAGCAGCACCACCAGCTGACAGGTGTTCCTTCATTGATGCCGCCCCACTCGCACAGTCGGTCGCGTGGAAGGTGGGCTGGGCTGTCTCAGGGACTAATAGCCCCGACGTGCCGCTTCGCGGCCCACTAGATTTACATTGGTTGGGTTGGTGGGGGGGGGGGGGGGGGGGTACAATGGGAAAGTCTTAATGAGCTCTTGCTGGATAGTTTGCTGTTTCTCTTAAAAGAGTTAGAAACAAACATAGCTAGACTGAGCTTTAAGAAACAAACATAGCTAGACTGAGCTTTAAGAAACAAACATAGCTAGACTGAGCTTTAAGAAACAAACATAGCTAGACTGAGCTTTAAGAAACAAACATAGCTAGACTGAGCTTTAAGAAACAAACATAGCTAGACTGAGCTTTAAGAAACAAACATAGCTAGACTGAGCTTTAAGAAACAAACATAGCTAGACTGAGCTTTAAGAAACAAACATAGCTAGACTGAGCTTTATACAGTAGATATGTAAAATGGCTGTCCATGTATCTCATATCTAGTGTTGATGTTTCCAAGGCTTGATATCTTGTTCAAATTAATTCATTCCATCAGCGCTATGGAAGTATACATTTTAACTTTCTTGTAGGGACGCGCCATTTTGTTTTTACAAGTGGGAGCTTCTCCACACGCTATTCAAAGGGAAGTAATTCGACTACAGTAAGATTCATCCTTAATTTGGTTTATCCTCCCTACTTTTTTTTTTTTTCGTTAACGTTAAGGACACACAACACACAAAAATGTCATCCAGACACAAAAATAAGTTTGAAAACACATTTATGCCTTGTTGACATACAAAGCTGTCATGTTGATATTTAAAGCCGTTATGTTGGCTTACAAAGTTGTCATCTTGACATACGAAGTTGTCATGTTGGCACAAAGTTGTCACTTGACACACAAAGCGGTCATGTTGACACACAAAGTTATCATGTCGACACACAAAAATGTCACGTTGACATATAAAGTCTTCATGTTGACACACAAAGTTGTCATTTTGACACACAAAGTTGTCATTTTGACACACAAAGTTGTCATGATGACACACAAAGTTGTCATGTTGACACACAAAGTGGTGACATTGACATATAAAGTTGTCATTTTGGCATACACAGTTGATATGTTGACAAATGACTTGTCATGTTGGCACAAAGTCTTCACGTTGACTTATAAAGCTGTCATGTTGATACATAAAATTGTCAAGTTGACGTATAAAGTTGTCATGTTGACATACAAAGTTGTTATGTTGACACACAAAGTTTTCATGTTGAAATATAAAGCTGTCATGCTGACACTAGAACTTTGTCATGCCAAACTGTCACATATCCCATTGTACTCACACAAACACTGAAGTGAGACAACAGTACATGAATCTCACCCGGATAATATCATAAAACACAATCCATACATCCATACTATTCTCACACGTAAAG
This sequence comes from Lymnaea stagnalis, assembly GCA_964033795.1. Lineage (NCBI taxonomy): Eukaryota > Metazoa > Mollusca > Gastropoda > Lymnaeidae > Lymnaea > Lymnaea stagnalis. Next base: position 469,346 of record CAXITT010000167.1, on the reverse strand, counting down.
ATCATTAACACAATCCACAGATCCAAACTCTCACATGGATAAGATCATTTTAAAAAAAACAATCCATAGATCCAAACTCTCACATGGATAAGATCATGTTTGAAAAACAATCCATAGATCCAAACTCTCACATGGATAAGATCATGTTTGAAAAACAATCCATAGATCCAAACTCTCAAATGGATAAGATCATTTTTTTAAAAAATCCATAGATCAAAATTCCATGGATAAGATAATTTAAAAAAAAAAAATCCATAGATCCAAATTCTCACGTGGATAAGATCGCGTAAACACAAAGACACCGACCAACGATCACAAAGAACGGCAGTTTCGAGTCTAATAGACTAATCCGTTTAATAACATATACCATAATTGTACTGTATTATTCCTATATAAGGATCTTTATTTAAACATACCAATTTCACCCGCATCAAGACGCCACGCCGACATGTTAAAAAAATAAATGTATTTATATATATTTATGACAATTGAATGATTCCCCCCCCCCACCTTTTCCCCACCCCCCGTCCCTTACACCCAGTGTCAGGCAGAACGCTAATGATTAACCACTGGCATTCAACCCTCGCCTGGCACTCGGTCGGCCAATTACACATCGACTAGCATCGCTCGTCTCCCAGACAAGATACTCTCTACCCCAAATAGAAGCAACCTCCCTCCCCCAAACAAGGCGGTCCTCCTTTTTAAAACACTGGTCTTGTCTCCAGCGGCGGATTCAGAAGAAGGAAAAAAAAAAAAAAAAAAAAAAAAAAAAAAACAGAACGTGGAATCTGTGTATCAGGTGTTTGCCAGATTGTGGCACAATTCAAATACTTTAATTTCTGCATTGGGTTATTGAAAAAGTTGGATTTGTCTCTTCTACATAGTCATCCTCTATGTCAACTGGCAGGGGCGGGTCAAGTGTCTGGTGGCGGTGGGCCAAATGTCTGCAGCAGTGGGCCGAGTGTCCGGTAGCATTGGGCCATATTTCTGTAGCAGTGGGACGAGTGTTTGGCAGCAGAGGGCCGAGTGTTTGGTGACAGAGGGCCAGGTGTCTTAAGGCAGAGGGTCACTTTCCATTTGGGGTGGGTCACGTGTACGGAAGGGATGGGGTCACTAGTATGGTGGGAATGGGTCACTAGTATGGTGGCAATGGGTCACTAGTATGGTGGGAATGGGTCACTAGTATTTTAGGAATAAGGGACGTGCCCCGAGTGGTTGGGTCGACCGACAGGTGGAAGTGGGTCGACCGACAGGTGGAAGTGGGTCGACTGACCAGTGGGATAAGGGAAAGTGTCAGTGGGGTCGAGATACACGTGAAGTGGGTCAAGAAACCGGTGGGGGTGGTTCAAGTGTCTGAAGGAAGTGGGTTGAGTGACCTGTGGGAGTAAGTCACGTGTCCTCCAGTTGGTGTGGGTCGAGGGTCCGGTGGAAGTGGGTAACGTGTCTGGTGTCTTCGCCTCTGAATCCTCTACTGCTGACTCTCCTTACTCCTGAAATGGTGACAATAACGAGCCCTGCTGATCAATCGTCGATATTTGAGCCTTTCGCTGGCATAAGGGGGGTTGGGTGCCCAAAAGGGGGGGGGGAGAGATTCCTAGAAATGTATATGAATCTGACCAATAATTCCAATTCGGTAGTCGGACTAACTATGTGGTCACTAAGATACGCCTCCGGGCCATGTGTTTCCCATGCTGACCAGAATCCGTCGCAGTTGACTACAATCATCACATTTCTTGTGTGAGCTCACTGCGCAACCTGTCATACTGGAGCATTTAAGCAATCATCACATTTCTTGTGTGATCTCACTGCGTGATCCGTCATACTGGAGCATTTAAGCAATCATCACATTTCTTGTGTGATCTCACTACGTGATCCGTCATACTGGACCATTTAAGCAATCATCACATTTCTTGTGTGTTCTCACTACGTGATCCGTTATACTGGAGCATTTAAGCAATCATCACATTTCTTGTGTGATCTCACTGCGTGATCCGTCATACTGGAGCATTTAAGCAATCATCACATTTCTTGTGTGATCTCACTGCGCAACCTGTCATACTGGAGCATTTAAGCAATCATCACATTTCTTGTGTGATCTCACTGCGCGACCTGTCATACTGGAGCATTTAAGCAATCATCACATTTCTTGTGTGATCTCACTGCGTGATCCGTCATACTGGAGCATTTAAGCAATCATCACATTTCTTGTGTGATCTCACTGCGCAACCTGTCATACTGGAGCATTTAAGCAATCATCACATTTCTTGTGTGATCTCACTGCGCGACCTGTCATACTGGAGCATTTAAGCAATCATCACATTTCTTGTGTGATCTCACTACGTGATCCGTCATACTGGAGCATTTAAGCAATCATCACATTTCTTGTGTGATCTCACTGCGCAATCTGTCATACTGGAGCATTTAAGGAATCATCACATTTCTTGTGTGATCTCACTGCGTGATCCGTCATACTGGAGCATTTAAGCAATCATCACATTTCTTGTGTGAGCTCACTGCGCAACCTGTCATACTGGAGCATTTAAGCAATCATCACATTTCTTGTATGATCTCACTACGTGATCCATCATACTGGAGCATTTAAGCAATCATCACATTTCTTGTGTGAGCTCACTGCGCAACCTGTCATACTGGAGCATTTAAGCAATCATCACATTTCTTGTATGATCTCACTACGTGATCCGTCATACTGGAGCATTTAAGCAATCATCACATTTCTTGTGTGAGCTCACTGCGCAACCTGTCATACTGGAGCATTTAAGCAATCATCACATTTCTTGTATGATCTCACTGCGCAACCTGTCATACTGGAGCATTTAAGCAATCACAAAACCAGCGACAGCGATATTCATTCATGTCAGGATTTCACACCTGGTCTGATACATATAGATCAAGACATAAGATCGCCCCCTTAACATTAACATACGCTCGTACATATATCATAATGTATGTTTCAATTCAAGCACCTCTAAAATAATATGCGCTCGTTGCATATATATCATTATGACATGTTTCAATTCAAGCACCTCTAACATATACGCTCCTTGTACATATATCATTATGACATGTTTCAATTCAAGCACCTCTAACATATACGCTCCTTGTACATATATCATTATGACATGTTTCAATTCAAGCACCCCTAAGCTATACGCTCCTTGTACATATATCATTATGACATGTTTCAATTCAAGCACCTCTAACATATACGCTCCTTGTACATATATCATTATGACATGTTTCAATTCAAGCACCTCTAAGCTATACGCTCCTTGTACATATATCATTATGACATGTTTCAATTCAAGCACCTCTAAACTATACGCTGCTTGTACATATATCATAATGACATGTTTTAATGCAAGCACCTGTAACCTACGGTGCGCCTGTGAAGCCACACCCCCAACCTCCCACCCACTCAATCTTTCTCTACCTAAGCTGGTCAGATGTGGTATGTAGCAGAAATGTAACATTTTTAACAACATCCTACTGGTAATGTTAACGGTAATGTAATGTATACGAACGAAATTTGTAGGAAAGAAGTTTGTTCAAAAGAAAAAAATAAACAGCATTTGTTCGATGGAAAATTGTTTGAATGGAAATGTTTTAGAACTGAGATTTGTGTTCCCTCACAATCCCTCAAAATCTCTAACAATCCCTCACAGTGCATCACAATCCCTCAAAATGCCTCAGAGGGCCTCACAATCCCTCACAGTGTCTCACAATCCCTCACAGTGCCTCACAATCCCTCACAAACCTCCCAATGACTCACAATCCCTCACAGTGCCTCACAATCCCTCACAGTGCATCACAATCCCTCACAATGCCTCACAATACCTCACAATCTCTCCCAATGACTCACAATCCCTCACAGTTCCTCACAATCCCTCACAGTGCCTCACAATCCCTCACAGTGCCTCACAATCCCTCACAGTGCGTCACAATCCCTCACAGTGCCTCACAATCCCTCACAATGCTTTACAATCACGAAGAATTAACAGCTCACTTTCCTGAGTGTTAAAACGATCAATCTTTTCAATGTCTTGCTGATTGCTAATTTGAATTTATTGAAATGTTATTGATGTTTAATCTTCGGCCCGCGGGCAAGACTCCGACCCGCCCCCCCCCACCATATTTTACAAAAAAACTATGTGTGAGTGAGTGATAGTTTGTATGAATGTGTGTGAGTGTGTTTGAGTGTGTGTGTATGTGTGTGTGGTGAATGAGGGGCGAGTTACGAAGCAAATTTTTTATTTGAAGGCTTAGGTGGTCGGTATATTGCGGATGTCTAATGGGAGTAAATTTCATTGTTTGAGGGGGGGGGGGTGGACAGAAATAGAAAGATCGTCCACCACTGATTACGTTGTCTACCAAGATATCCATCCACTGGATTACGTAGCCTGTCAAGATATCCATACACTAGATTACGTTTTTGCTAAGAATGTCTTCACCTGGATACGTTGTCTGACAAGAAATTCTTCTACTGGATTGTGTTGTCTGCCAAGATATCTATCCACTGGATTGTGTTTTCTGCCAAAATATTCATCCGCTGGATTACGTTGTCTACCAAGATATCCATCCACTTGATAGCGTTGCCTGTCAAGATATCCATGTACTAGATTACGTTTTTGCTAAGAATGTCTTCACCTGGATACGTTGTCTGCCAAGAATTTCTTCTACTGGATTTCGTTGTCTGTCAAGAAATCCTTCCACCGGAAAAAAGTCTTTCATTGAATAAAGCTGTCTGCCTAATTAAATTGAAACTCTCTGTGTGAGGGAAATACATGACCTGAAAGAACCGACGGGACAGACAGACAATTGGTATGTCCACTTGAGACGATAAACATATATGAAATAATTGTCTCCAGTTGACAAGACAAGGAGACAAATAATTCGAATGTACAGTTGAGAAGACAAACATAAAAATGATCATGTCCAGTTGAGAAGAAGATCAGAATATAATTGTCTCCGCAGTCAAATGGACAGACAATTCGACCGTCCCTTCGATAAGACAAACAAGACAATGGTCGTGTTCCGGTCGGCAAGACAAACAAACAAGACCAAAAGTGGAGTCAAACTGACTTACGGTCACGGCTGAGTGAATCACACACAGCCGGACAACATTTCAAGATGGCCTCCTTGACTCGCCTATTCGGTCGCCTATCATATCTCCAATGCAGTTCTATCTGCTCACTTATAACATGGCTAAGCGTGTGTTATTTAAAACCTGACCCCCCGGGGGGAAAACAATTAACGGGGCGCGCTATTCAGAAATCGATTTCCCTTAATAAAATTTAAAAAAAATGTGCACACCGAGACAGAGGCAAGGGGGAGGGACGGTGGTGGGGGTAAAAAAAATTCAGAAGGCGAAATTCGCACAAAATTAATTACAATAAATGTCATTAATATCTATTCTTGTTCGTTTTAGCTGACTCACGTTAGCGGCGTAAAAACAAAGGTGGGGGGGGGGGATGGGTTAAGTTATAATGTATTCCTATTTTTAATCAGCCCACCCACCTCTTNAATGTATTCCTATATTTAATCAGCCCACCCACCTCTTTTTAATGTATGCTTGAATGACGTCATTAACCTATGAAAAGATTCCCCCCCCCCCAAATTGGCTTTACCTTTTAGTGTGGGCGGCCTTAAGTCACGGAGTGAATTTTAAAGAAATATGGATTGGCCAACGAACACGTCATCATCTCAAACTTTGGCAAAACGTTCAAATAATGAATACTAAACAGGTCGTTAGACCACGCCCACAGTTCACGACACGCCTCAGTTTTACCGTTCACCACCATCGACGTTTCGTTTTGCCATCCGGTTGAGTATCGGAGCCAAGTATCGGAAGTTGAGATGAGATCTATGGTTTCGGAGTCTAGTATCGTAGATAAAACTTTTTTTTTTCTATGAGTTAGAGTTGTACACCAACTTCAAACTATTTATTAAAAATCCATTTAAGCCCGGTTGCAAAAAGGGGTGGGGGGAGGGATGTTGTTCCAGTAACTTTTATTTATTTATATATTTTTAATTATTCTATTTTTTTGAGCTCCGTTTCTAAAGAAAAATTACGGTGTAACTTTATAATCACAGAGTCGAGTACCGATAGTGGGACTCGATATTTATTCAAGGAAAGACATCTCTGCCTGGTGCCCCCCCCCACCAAACCAACTTAATCTCAAGTTTATACACATTTTATTCAAATCTCGTCCTAAAAATAGAAGCCCCCCCCCCCTTCCCCACATCGACAGTAAGAAATGACGGAATAATAAATTTGATGGCGCAGATCAAAATGCAGTAATTAAATCCCCCCCTCGCTATCGCCTCAGTGAAAGGCAATCAATGCCGACATTAAGGAGTTTGATAGTTGCTGACGTTCGTTATGACAATTAGACCGCAGTAATTGTCGATATCGCAAAGTTCGGTATCGATTACACCGGGAGGGGTGGGGGCAAGTATTATTATATCGATTACCCGCACAACGTGTTATTTACATAGCCTCAGCAAGCCTTGGATTACAAGCCTTGATGTAAGCCGGCTGGTGAAAACTCACAATTAGGGTAGTCGATCTCGTCCGCACGTACATGTGACCTGTGTACGTCATGGCACGGGGGCGGAGTTACGGTGGGGATTAAGGTGTACAATTTACAGAGATGGAAAGGACGACATCTGTCTATTGTGTACATTTTTTTTTTCACGCCCTCTGAACTTTAGTAATTTTCTAATGAAACTCCCGCTCTTACACCGACGACTTATTTCACCAACTATTTCAAAAAAAAAAAAAAATTACGCATAGCTCTTGCGATATTGTTTTTAAAAAAGAATGCCATACAGCGCAGTTATCGGGGTTTTAATTTTCGTGAAATCATATTACTTTCTTATTCTCCTTGACAAACAGAAAAAAAAAACAAACAAAGCTGATTTTGGGGTTGGGAGTGGCGGTGTGAATTAGAAAGAATGTGCTGTCGTCAACAACGAGTCTTGTGCCAAGATTCAGTTTGACGGTTGACGGGAAGTAAGTCAATTTTGCCGGCCAGCCACGAAGAAAAGCGAAGTTAAGATAAAGGATATAAAAAAAGAAAACTATTTAAAATCGCTACTTCTCGAAGTCTATTGTTTCAGCCATAGCCCCCCACACATTGATATAAATCTCTTCGCAAACCCATCTGAGGTCACCTCCCATGGGCTGAGAACCTGTGATATAGTAACTTGATTGTCCCAAGATGTTTAAGTGTCAAACTATATTTAGATAATGTAGCTTTTTTTTTAATTCCCAAAATCAACATAGTTTAACATACATATAGATTGACATTCCTAATGTGTTTTCTCTTCGACACTAACCCTGTGCCACCAATTTTTAGGGACCTTTGCTTGTAAATATTTCTCGAGGGTTTGGAAGCTAGAATTAGAGACCTATATAGAGTGAACAACTCATAAGGTGCTGAGATTTCTTTCTACAGGCGGTTTGGCCAACTTGAGCTTAACAAACATATTATTAGCTATTTATCCTTTACTGGGGATAAGCCGTGGAACATGAAGCAACTAGTGGCAAGTGACCGACCTTTCAACTCACCTTAAAATTGGGGTTTTATTCATTACTTAGACGATAACAATAAAAAAAAAACTATAAAAATCAACTCTTTTATAGATCAATTCAGTTTATGATATACTTTTCATTAAATTAATTGTTATCCCAGGATTTACCCGGGCAGTCCCTTGATGAGGAAAACTGTATTCCCGTTTTCGCGGGATAAGAGAAATCCAGGGACATGAGAAACATTAGTAGAGTCCCAGTGATCGTAACATGGTTCAACGGTCAGTTAAATGACGTCACACTTTCTCAAGGGCATAATTTCTACTTTTTAAAAGAAGTGCGGTTAGGTTATAGGATAGAGAAAGTAAGTGAGAGAGAGAGAGAGAGAGAGAGAGAGAGAGAGAGAGTGAGAGAAAGAGAGAGAGAGAAAGAGAGAGAGAGAAAGAGAGAGAGAGAGCGAGGAGAAGGGGAGAGGAAGAGACACAATGAGAGAGAGGGGAAAGAGAAAATCACGCACAGAGAGAGGAGAAAGAGAGAGACAGAGAGAGAGAGAGAGAGAGAGTAGAAAGAGGGAGAGAGCCACTGAGCGGGAATAAGAGAAAGAGAGAGAGACACACACACACTGATGGAGAAAAAAGAGACAGAGGGACACACCAAGAGAGGAGAGAGAAAAGTGGGGAAAGGAGATATATATGATGCCTTAAGAAATTCGAGTAACGGCCGAGGGCGGCCTTTTGTGTCTGTCGAAGAAAACAGCAAATATCAACATGTTGCAGTTAGACGCGCGGTCGCGATGCGTGAACTTCCCATCTACTATACTTACTTGACAGAGCATGCATTCAACTATAACGCACATTATAACATTCCCAATTAGTGCTGCCCCCTCCCGCTTTTTGGTACGCCACCGTTCCTGAACTATAGTGATATTCCAATGTCCCACACCTTTCATACCGCAGATTTATTAAACCCACTATTTCCGTACAGCAAACGATTATTGCGCACCAGAGGCACTTGCCGGATTTAAAAGATTCTCATTTAGCGCGGTTATCGGGGAATTTGGTTTAGTGAAATTAGTGGCATCTTCTTCTTCTTCTTCTATATATTAAGGGCCTAAGATCAATTTATTGATCATACATGCTCCTATGCATGTGGAGGGGATTTGCAATGTTTCTGTGGCTGGTGTTGATGGGGGTATTTCACTGGTTGGAAGGGCTAATCAGTGATGGTATCATGCACTGGGAGTTGGAAGGCCTGAGGCAATATACGCAATGTGTCAGGTGTTGTCGCCTCAACCGTTCCTTTTGGATGCTTGTTCCAGTCCCTGATATTCTTGGGCAGGAATGAGCAGTTGCTATTCTGGCTTCTCGCTGGTATGAGCCGGGAACTGCCTGTCATGGCCTCGTGGCTGTATATCATCTAGTAACGTTAGTAAAATTGTTACATTGAGAATTATATTCCGTGATACGGGTTTAATTGCAATTTTAATAACTGTTGTGAGTAGGAGGGGGATCCTGTGAGTCATATATGACGTCAAATTCAAGTTGTTGTTTTGTTTTGTTGTTGTTGGTTGTTGTTTTTTTTTTTTGGGGGGGGGGGGGTTTAAAAAATTATTGTCAGAAAACAGTTTTACAAATCCAGAAACGGCACAGAGACATTTTTGTCCACCTATAATGGCACTACGCCCCACGTGACTTCAACACATCATTTGAACATGTCAATTTTTTTTGATGTACCCTGGGCATGTAGACGCATAGACATAGGCTTAGGAAGAAGGGTGACATCTACCCCTGTATCCATTTTTTTAGTAAGGGGTGGGGGGGCGCGAAAATATTGATTGGTACTCATAAATATTTTATATATATAACGCTGACCAGGTGTATTATTTATGTAATATGGTATTTCGTGAATTAGGAGTGGTAACGTTACCCCCCCCCCCAAACCGGGCGTCACATACTAGGGCTAATCCATTGCGGTTAGATCAACAAAGAAATGTCTGTTTGGGGTGTTCATATGTATACACGATGGCGCCCCCGGATCACTTTCGTTAAACGTGTCCAGGATACGGGGGGTGTGGGGAATGCATTGACTTGTGACCTTTATCGATCGGCGCCCCGACCAGCAAATTAATAGGGCGTACTCATCAGCGTAAAACGTATTGGCGTGACGTCACGGTCATCTTTGAGAAGGTGGTGCGCCTGCAGGGCAACTACGTCATATTCCTGGAAACATTCTGGCTGATGGCAAACAAAGGGGTGGGGTGGAGAGAGGAGGGGCTATAGACCGGAGGGGGGAGGGGCTTGTGGAGAAGAAAAAAAACTGTGTGCGTTGGGGGGGGGGGGGAAACAGTTAGGGAGGGTCTGCTGGTCGTTCATTGTTGTCATCAATACCATTTAGTGCCGGCCAGGTCAGTTCGCGAGGGTCTGCCAGCGAGGGTCATGAATGTTTGAGTGTTGCTCGTGATGAGCGCCCCCCCCCCCCCCACCACACACACTCACACAAACACACACACCCAAACTCATGATTAAAGAGCGGCGACCTATTGTTGTGGCACGTGACATAGACTCGTTAACTCGCCGTGCAAATGACGAGGGCTTCTCAACTTCACAACACACACATACACACACAAAAAAAAACACACAAAAACAAGAAAACGCCGAGCAAATTATCTCGTGAGAGCGAAATGCTTCGAGCAGGAGAACGTCACAGTCTGGACAGTGGCTGAATTTTGCTTGACAGACCTTAAAAGTTTGTTTTAAAAACATGCGCGAGACACGAAGATGCGGACCTTCCCTCTCTTGCGCATCGATTGCATAATACTACACCTCGTGCTGAGCATTTGATGCATAGAGGTTTGGTGTTGAAAAGTGTCAGCAGGTGTTTTTTTTAGTTTTGTTTTGAAAAGTATTAACTAGTATTTTTTGTTAGTTTTGCTTTGAAAAGTATCATCTGGTGTTTTTTTAGTTTTTTTGTTGAAAAATATCATCTGGTGTTTTTTAGTTTTATGTTGAAAAGTGTCATCTTGTATTTTATAAAGTTTTGTGTTGAAAAGTGTCATCTAATATTTTCGGTTTTGTGTTGAATCCTATTAAAAATAGTCCACTTTTGCATTTGATATTGTGCAAGCGTTGAATGTGTGAATGTTTCCCACAAACTGGTTTCGGTTAGGTTTTAAGAGGTCAAGAAAATCTCATGACAAGCATTGCACCGTATGATCTTATCAATTATTCTGTTTTTTTTTTTTTTTTTTTTTTTTTTTTTTTTTTTTTTTTTTTTTTTTTTTTTTTTTTTTTT
>CAXITT010000167.1:433970-458365 GCA_964033795.1 Lymnaea stagnalis | reverse complement strand
TTCTCTTCTTCTTCTTCTTCTTCTATATCTTAAGGGCCCACGATCAATTTATTGATCATTTTGGCTCCTATGCATGTAGATGGGATTTGCAATGTTTCTGTTACTGGTGGTGATGAGGAAATTATGCACTAGGCGTTTGAAGGCTTGTGGCAATAGACACAAATGTGTCTAGTGTTGTCGCCTCAACTGTTCCTTTTGAAAGATGGTTCCAGTCCCTGATTGTCTTGGGCAGGAATGAGCAGCTCCTATACTGGCTTCTTGTGTGTCTGTCTCTGTATGAGTGTCTGTCTCTGAATGTGTGTCTATCTGTGTGTTTCTGTCTCTGTATGTGTGTCTGTCTGTGTGTTTCTTTCTCTGTATGTGTGTCTGTCTGTGTATGTCTGTCTATGTGTCTTTCTCTGCGGTTGTGTATGTCTCTGTGTGTGTTTAAAATCTATTATATTTAATGAACTTAGCATGGAATCCCCACCAGGGACATTAAAATATTGTATCATAGCAACTAAAATCCTATAAAACAAATATACAATAATATCACTTCTTTCCACTACATCACAGTGGGGATTTTTTTTTTCCTTCCGGATTCGCTCCTGGGTATAACTGACAGGTAATTTGCTAAGTAATGGGAGCCAACTGTATGCCAATTTAGGAGATGGGGAGATAATGACATAACTCGCAACAAGAACAATTACTTATTGGATATTGAATGTTGAGAAAATACACCGAGTCTTTACAGTCTCCAGTGAGCTTGCAACTCTAGAATTTTATGACGTTCAAATAATACAAGGGGAAATTACGTGCTTTTTTCACTGTAACCTCGACGAGAGCAAGACAATAGGTTTAAACCAATAAATTGATATTACTTGTTCCATGTCTACAAAAACTAATCAACATTTATTCATTACATCCGCCTTGCCCTTTCTTGCTCGAGTCTTTTCCTCTCCCTGGACTCACTCCAATCCCCTCGCCGCGTCATACCTTCCGTTCGCCACACCCTTCCTTGATCCTTCCTTCCCCTCTCCACATCCTTCCTTTTCCTCGCCATATACTAATTCCCCTTGCCACATCCTTTCTAAACACATTTAATCTTACATATCTTTCACCGCCTTAACTTACCTTTAACTCTCGAATTCTATCTCTCATCACCTTAACTTACCTTTAACTCTCTACCTCTATCGCTCATCACCTTAACTTACCTTTAACTCTCTAATTCTATCTCTCACTACCTTAGCTTACCTTTAACTCTCTACCTCTATCTCTCACCGCCTTAACTTACCTATAACTCTCTTATACCTCTATCTCTCACCGCCTTAACTTACCTATAACTCTCTACCTCTATTTCTCACCACCTCCACTTACCTTTAACATATCTCTACATCTATCTCTCATCACCTTAACTTACCTTTAACTCTCTACATCTATCTCTCACCACCTTAGCTTACCTTTCACTCTCTCTCTTCTCTCACCACCTTCACTTGTATACCTTTATTCTCTACCTCTATCTCTCATCACCTTAACTTACCTTTCACTCTCTGCCCCCATCTCTCACCATCTTAACTTATCTTTCACTATTCACCTCTATCCCTCACCACCTTAACTTACTTTTCACTCTCAGCCTCTATCTCTCATCACCTTAACTTACCTTTCACTCTCTGCCCCCATCTCTCACCATCTTAACTTATCTTTCACTATTCACCTCTATCCCTCACCACCTTAAATTACTTTTCACTCTCTACCTCTATCTCTCATCACCTTAACTTACCTTTCACTCTCTGCCCCCATCTCTCACCATCTTAACTTATCTTTCACTATTCACTATTCACCTCTATCTCTCACCACCTTAACTTATCTTACTCTCTACCCCCATCTCTCATCTCCTTAACTTACCTTTGACTCCCTCCTCTATCTCTTACCACCTTAACTTACTTTCCACTCTCTACCTCTATCTACCTTAACTTACCTTTCACTCTCTATCTCTTCTCTCACTACCTTAACTTACCTTTCACTTCCCACCCTCACCCTCTCTGCCCCTCGCCACCAGCCTCCCGATATGGCTAAAGCCACCATTTGTGTGACACCTTTGTTTCCGTGCACAAACCACAAGCCACCGTGAACACGAGAGGCCGACGTTGTAAGAAATCATTGATTTTTCTCATCTTTAACACGGAAAACTTCACTCCACATTTTAGAGGTTCTCAAAATCTTTCAACGCCGAACCACTTGCACCGATAATCTAAACGGGCCAATGGAGTCGGAATTTTTTGATACCCAAATAAATTCAATGATTTGTCTTCGAACAATATCGTAACATTCAAAAAATATAGTTCTTTGTTAATGTTTTAAAGGCCATATTTTGACACGCTGTACCCAAAATGTGACGTCATTCGACATTTTATTTTTTTAATGGAAAACGAAACAGCCCTAGGCGATGACAAGTGACCCTTTTTAATTGTTATTATTGATTTCAAGCATCAGGTTTCATGTGCGGCAACAATAGCCAAAGGGTCCATCCATTTATAATTAAAGGACCACTGAAATAATTTGATGAAGATCTTCTTTTTGAACCGTGGGGACAATGTTGTCTGTGTTCCCTGGTCTGTTCTCTTGTTTTGTCATTGGGAGAATGAGAGTGTGGGGGGGGGGGGCGTGGGGAGAATTTTGTTTATAAGCTTCATTATACTTTTCCACACGAAATCTCGTCGTTAGCCCCGGGTGTCTTCAACAACAACTTTGACACACCTTAGGTGTCTTCAATATCAAAGTTGACACACCTCGGCTGTCTTCAATAACAACGTTGAAACAACTCGCGTGTCTTCAATAAAAAACACGGACACCTCAAATGTCTTCAATAACAATGCTGATACACCGCGGGTGTCTTCAATAACAACGTTGACAAACTTCGGGTGTATTCAATAAAAAAACACAGAAACACCTCGGATGTCTTCAATAGCAACGTTGACACACCTCGGGTGTATTCAATAGCAACGTTGACACACCTCGGGTGTATTCAATAACAAACACAGAAACACCTCGGATGTCTTCAATAGCAACGTTGACACACCTCGGGTGTATTCAATAGCAACGTTGACACACCTCGGGTGTATTCAATAACAAACACAGAAACACCTCGGGTGTCTTCAATAGCAACGTTGACACACCTCGGGTGTATTTAATAACAACGTTGAAACACCTCTGGTTTTTCATTAAAACGTTGATACACCTTGGGTGTCTTCAATAAAAACACGGAATCACGACGGGTGTCTTCAGTAACAACGTTGACACACTTCGGGGGGTCTTCAATAACAAAGTTTACACACCTCGGTTTCTTTGAACCTCGCTTTTGTCTCATACGCTGATCTCTGTGATCGCATGTGCACGTGCGGTGCGATAATTCGCCCTGCTATAAATAGACCGATGAAAAGTGCAGATCAAATTTAGATTTTTTTTTGTTGTGTTCTTTTGCTACGGCACTGATTGAATGGATGATTGCAATGATTGTTATAACTTGCCCGACGCGGGGCAGAAGGTGATGTCGTCTTATTTGTCTAAGATCCCCTTGGGGATGAGCGACTCGCGAACGAATCGGGTTACGTTTATTTCAAGGCCTTATGAATCAGATCATCGATAGAATTACAGGTGTAAACCAGGGATTCATGGATCAGTGGCCCGGACAGGTGACTGCTGGCGATAACAGGTTCTAATGTTTTTGTTTCTCCTCTCAACATTTAGCAAACTACAGCTGTAACGGTGGACATTGGAACTGTTCTTCTTATATAATGAATGGTCTACGACTTGTGACACCGATGTAACATTCTCCGTAAGCATATAGCTCAGTGGTTCTCAACCTTCCTATTGCCGCGATCCGTTGATACAGTTCCTCAAGTTGTGGCGACCCCCAAACACAAAATTCGTTCGACCCCCAAAGGGGTCGCGACCCACAGGTTGAGAACCGCTGATATAGATGGTCCTCTTTTGCTACTCTTGTAATTGGTATTGTCTAAATCAGTGGTCGGCAAACTCTTTAGTCAAAAGAGCCAAAAAATCAGCAGCAGGACGATTACATTTTTTAATTATTTTTTTTTGAGAACCAAATTTCTTTTTAAGAACCATGTTTTTTCCCGGGAATCAAAACCGATCGCTGGCCGGCTGGCCGAGCCGCAATTTGCCGACCACTGGTCTCAATCATGCACGTGGCTCTCACCACTTTCTAACATGAAATATACCCAGTTCTGTTTTTGCACACTTCACTTTCATTAAATTACTCACAGCGTCACATCAAATAATGGAACATAAAACAGTCCTGCACAACATACGGCCCGCATGCGGCCCGGCAGAACCCACTTTGCGGCCCGCGAAGTAACGAAATATTCTTCATTAGTATTATTTTCTTATTAGCTTCCCCTCACCACCCCCCTTGTCCTATTTTCTTTCGGCCCGCACACATTTTTTCATTAAGTATTAGGGTCCGGCTTACATTTTGAGTTGTGCAGGCCTGCAATAGAATAATTGAATGATCATAACTCTTCATTTGGTGGCTCAAATAATAACTCTATCCTTGGACACTAGGCGAAGGCAATACAATGTATAATTCTCTCTCTCTCTCTCTCTCTCTCTATATATATATATATATATATATATATATATCTTTCTCTCTATGAAAACATGCATGGATTGCGCCATCTTCATACTCTCTTGAACTCTCCTCCAAAATCTCGTGTTCCTCGGGCCTATTAAAACAAAGTCTAAATACCGAGGCGTTACGATAGCATTTTCTAGACATACTTTAATCTAATCGTCCAGATTTGGAAGCTCTATATCACTCATTACTCCAACTTACAATGTAGAACTTGAGCGGAAGAGCAATGTCAATCGTAATATGGATTATGCTAATCTAGAGCCTAGATGGTGATTATCTTAATCTAGATGTGGAGTATTTAAATCCATATGTGGATTACGCTAATCCAGATGTGGATTACGTTTATTCTGAAGTGGATTACGCTAATCTGGACGTGGATTACGTTAATCCAAAATGTTAAAGATCAAAATCTTAAGGTGGAGTGCGCTAATCCACATGAAAACTATGTTCATCTAGATGCGGATTATGTTAATCCACATGTTGAATATGATAATATTTAACAACATGATCCGTACATTTGTGAAAAGTGATCTATCATTGCTGATCAATTAGGCTGGACAATGGGGTGGTGGTGATGATTGGGGGGGGGGGGGTTAAGCTTTACATCCACAATCCCTTTCACATCCACCAAGCCAAAAGCTGGCACAATGGCATGGAGAGTATGAAATAAACACGCACAGGCAGAGTTGAAAAGTGATCTATCATTGCTGATCAATTAGGCTGGACAATGGGGTGGTGGTGATGATTGGGGGGGGGGGGTTAAGCTTTACATCCACAATCCCTTTCACATCCACCAAGCCAAAAGCTGGCACAATGGCATCGAGAGTATGAAATAAACACGCACAGGCAGAGAGACAGAGAGGGAGGGGGGAAGAGAGAGAGGGGAGTGGACAGTGTGAGAAGAATGAGAGAGGAGAGAGAGGGAGAGAGAAAGAAGAGAGAGTAGGATGGGTCAGAGATATGCGAGAAAAGAAGGAGGGAAAAATACTTTTTTGAATTCATGATCTACATTATCCTGATGTCATACATGACACAATGACAAGATGACAATATGACACGACCGATGGCGTAACGTAGGACACCAGCTCTAAAAATAGCTCCCACAAACATTACAAACTAACCAAACAGGAAACAAGAGAACACCTATGTTTCAGTTGTTGGCTTGTGACATTTATCTAACCACAATCCTGTCCTAAACTTCTTGAACCACCAGCGTCGGAATCAATTATCTTACAACATCCCTCCCTCACTCATCCCCTCATTCCATCTCTCCTTCTTTCTCTCCCCACATCTCCGCTTCATGGCTACCGGTCAAGAGCTTCGTGCTCAGTACCACTTCTGCAAAATGTTTGTTAGGTTCTTTTCTACAAATAGCTCGCCTTCTTTCTCCCACTCTATTTTCTTCTCTATTTCACAATATCTCTTTTTCTCTCCTTCTAAATCTCCTTCCCCTCTCTCCCTCTCTACCTCCATTTCCCTCTCTCCCTTTCTCACTCTCCCCCTCATCTCTTCCATTTTCTCTCCCCATTCCCCCTCTCTCCCCCTCTCTCTTTCTCCGTCTCTCCCTCTCTCTCTCCCTCCGTCTCTCTCCCTCTCTCTCTCAAACTCCTGTATCTCCCTCTCTCTATCTCTCTCCCCTATTCTCTTTCCCTATCTTCCTCATACTCCATCTCTCTCTCTCTCTTTCTCTCTCCATCTCTCTTTATTGCCGTTAATTAACCGTTTGAACCTCCAGGGAAGAATAACCTATTTTAGCATAAGACAAGCGCCCCACGGGCGACATCTCTAATTAACGCGCCCCTTTGGTAACTACTCCAACCCAAACTCTGCTAGCTGGCACCCCCTCCCCGTGTCTTCCCGGCAGCTCACCCCACCGCTTGAATCCGTCAACTCTCCCACCCCCACCGCCGTCCTCTCCTCCTATGTCACACCGTCTCTCCCCGACTCTTCCCCCGCCCCCCGTTCTCTCATCTCGGTCTCCCCTCTCCTGCCAATCTAGATTATCCCAAGATAAAAGGGTAATCCATGTATATAAAAGACAGCTTTACCCCCACCCCCATCTTTCATCACCTCAAGCATTCATGGAATCCAAATGTACGCCATAGAGCGACCCTCCCCACCACAAAACACACATACACACTTGTCCAACACAGTCTCTCCACCGCAAAACACTTAGACACACTTGTCCAACAGTCTCCCCACCGCAAAAGACACAGACACCCTTGTCCGACACAGTCTCCCCACCAACAAACACTGACACAGACACACTTGTCCTACACAGTCTCCCCACCACAAAACACTTAGACACACTTGTCCAACACAGTCTCCCCACCACAAAACACTTAGACACACTTGTCCAACACAGTCTACCCACTGCAAAAGTCACAGACACCCTTGTCCGACACAGTCTCCCCACCAACAAACACTGACACAGACACACTTGTCCGACACAGTCTCCCCAACAACAAACACTGACACAGACACTTGTCCTACACAGTCTCCCCACCAACACACACTGACACACACACACCACTTGTCCAACACAGTTTGCTATTGTCCACCTAAGTCAATGATAGTTTCTGATATAATCCCCTAAAATAATGAAGGATGTCACCTGTAATGAGGGTGTCACCAGTAATGTGGGTTGTCATTGTACAGACGGATATTAAACGGTAATAAGGGTATACACCTGTAATGAATGAGTGATGTCAACCGAAGTGATGGATATCAATGTGAAGATTGTCACCTATAATGACGGATGTTAACCAGAGTGAAGAGTATCAATGCAGCGACGATTGTCACCTGTAATGAGTGATGTCAACCAGAGTGAAGGATATCAATGCACTGACGATTGTCACCTGTAGTGAGTGATGTCAATCGGAGTGAAAGGTTTCACCGTGGAGTAAGGGATGTCCCTTTGGAGTTTGGGTGTCACCTGGAGTGAGACAGTTCACGGAAGTAAGGGATGTCACATTCATTAAGGCCTGTCACGGAAGTGAAGGATGTCCCAGGGAGTTGGGGATGTTACCGGCAGTGAGAGGTGTCACCGGTAGTTTTGAACGTCAACTGGGTTGAGAGATGTCACCTCAAGTGAGGGATTCTAGGGAATGAGAGGTGTCACCGGTAATTGTGGACGTCAACTGGGTTGAAAGATGTCACCTCAAGTGAAAGTTGTCTACGGAGTGAGAGGTGTCAACGGTAATTGTGGACGTCAACTGGGTTGAAAGATGTCACCTCAAGTGAGGGATTCTAGGGAATGAGAGGTGTCACAGGTAGTTATGGACGTAAACTGGGTTGAGAGATGTCACCTAAAGTGAGGGATGTCTTGGGAGTGAGAGGTGTCACCGGTAATTGTGGAAGTCACCTGGGTTGAGAGATGTCACCTCAAGTGAGGGATGTCTACGGAGTGAGAGGTGTCACCGGTAGTTATGGACGTCACCTGGGTTGAGAGATGTCACCTCAAGGGGGGGGGGATGTCCAGGGAGTGAGAGGTGTCACCGGTAGTTATGGACGTCACCTGGGTCCTCAAGTGAGGGATGTCTACGGAGTGAGAGGTGTCACCGGTAGTTATGGACGTCACCTGGGTTGAGAGATGTCACCTCAAGGGGGGGGGGGATGTCCAGGGAGTGAGAGGTGTCACCGGTAGTTATGGACGTCACCTGGGTTGAGAGATGTCATCTCAAGTGGGGGATGTCACGGGAATAAGGGATGTAACTTCGAGTCAGCGATGTCGCCGATGAATGAGATGGAAGGGGGGGGGTTGTAACGGGACCGCAGGATGTAGAAACTGACCAAAAAGGATTTTCTGATGTTCGCCGAAAACAGATCAAAAGTTTAAAATGGCTTTAGGCCGAAACCAAAGCCGAAACCAAAAGCTTAATAGGACTTTCGGTCGACAAAATTCTGGGGCAAAATTCATGCAAAATAGACCCTTGGGTGCCCTTAGCTTTTATAATATAATTAAAACGCTATCTAGACATATTTGATATCAATCGAAAGCTTAGCCTATGCATTGTTTTTTTACTGGTACGGTTCACATAAAATGTCCAGACGTCAGCCTTGAAGGAACTCTTTGTCCGGCTAAGCCATACATTTTCGTTGAAACACGCTTTCTTATTGGTCGACATTTGAACTGTTCGTTTATCAGCAATTTAACATTTATCGGCTAATTTTAGATTTTACCCCGGTTAAACAAGAGTTGAACGAATGTTGAGCTACGTTTAGCATGATATACTGTAGCAGAAATGGCTACACTGGAACTCCCAATAAACTTTAATATAGTCTCAGAATAGTACTTTTCCATCTTAAAATCGTGCGATACAATATTGTCATAGTAAATGAATACACGTACAGTATAATCTATATAAAAACTATTTGCGCCACTAGTCTCATAAAAGTCACTTATTGATGTGTAGGAGATGAATGACGTTTATATATTTATAATCAGTGCATTATTACAAACAAAAATGTTCCCGTCATTTGCCACTTTGATAGATGAAGATGTGGTGGTTGGGGGGGGGGGCGGAAACTGTTATCCGAACAAATTTGAAGGTAGTGTATTGGGGTGGAGCCTAAGCCCCCTGTCCGGAATAGTTTTTTTGTTTTGTTTTGTTTTGTTACTTCAAAACGCAGGGATGCCCTGTTGCGTTTGCATGAATCAGTTTTGCATCATTCTATACTTAATCGTAACGCCTGTGAAAAATGAGGCTCCCCTTAACAAGATCTTTCAAATACATCTTTCGTATTCTTGTAGTTATTAAAATAGAATTTTAAAAATAATTGATAACTTATTTCAATTAATTTTCAGTATATCAGTCCAATATGGGGGTGGGTACAACGAAATGACACAAACCTTCCACACAAAATGATGCATATATATGTATTTATATTTATATATTTATATGCCAGTATATATATATATATATATATATATGGTTGGTCTCCATTGCGATGTCACCTGGCTTTGACGTCACCGCATAAAATAATAACAGACAGCTGGTAATACACAACACATGTATATAAAGTAAGTCTTAACTCATGTCTCTAAGACACGTCTCTTAGTCACGTCTCTAGCATATATCTCCATCACATGTCTCTAACACATGTCTTTAACACATTTCTCTAACACATGTCTCTAACAGGTGTCTACAACACTTGTCTCTAACACGTGTCTCCAACACACGTCTCTAACACGTGTCTTTAACACACGTCTCTAACACGTGTCTCTAACACACGTCTCTAACACGTGTCTATAACACACGTTTCTAACACGTGTCTCTAACACAATTCTTTAACATATGTTTCTAACATAAGTATCCAACACCTATCTCTATCACGAGTGTTTACCAGTCTTTAAAACGTGTCTTTAGCACAAGTCTTCGACACGTGTCTTTAGCACAAGTCTTTAAAACGTGTCTTTAGTATAAGTCTGTAACACGTGTTTCTAAACACAGGTCTCTAACACATCCCACATACGCACGCATCTAACAGGTCTCTAACATATCCCACATACGCACGCATCTAACAGGTCTCTAACACATCTCACTTACGTACACTTCTAACACAGTTCTCTAAAACAGATCTCTAACACACCCCACTTACGCACGCCTCTAACACAGGTCTCTAACACATCTCACTTACCCACACCTCTAACACAGATCTCTACACATCTCACTAACGCCCACCTCTAACACAGGTCTCACTTACACAGGCCTCTAACACATGTCTCTAACACATCTCACTTACCCACGCCTCTAACACAGATCTCTACACATCTCACTTAGACAGGCCTCCAACACAGGTCTCTAACACATCTCACTTACACAGGCCTCTAACACAGGTCTCTAACACATCTCACTTACACAGGCCTCTAACACAGGTCTCTACAACATCCCACTTACGCACGCCTCTAACAAAAGACAAAAGAAACGGGATGAAACAGAAGAAGGAAACAAACCAAAAAAGTAAGAAACAAAGTAAGACAAAGAGAGAATGAAATGATATCTTTCATTTCTTTTTTTTTTTTTTTTTTTTTTTTTTTTTTTTTTTTCTTTTTTTTTCTTTCTTTCTTCCAAATGAAAGGAAGAAATAGAAAGTAAAAGAATCAACATGATATAAGGAAAGACAAATAAATCACAAAACTATTTAATTAAGAATCGAACTGGCAATCGGGCCTACTGTCTACATGTCAACACAAAAGAATGGGAAACACAGAAAAGGTAAAAATTACGAAGGGCAGGAAAGAGTTTACCAGAAGGCCACAGGTGAGGGAAGACTCAAACTGGAAAATACTTTACTAAAATATCGAGGCGATAAAAAATCTGTTTTTATGTTTTATTACTTTTCATAATTATTATTATTATTTTTTTTTAAACCAGGGTGGTGATGAATAGTTATTAGGGAAAGTGTATGTGGTGTGCGGGGAAGGGGTGGGTCCTTTGGCTTGAAATGTCAGGTGTGAATAGACCTAAAGAATGAGATGAAGAAGGCGCTATTTCAGGTCTCCAAGTTTCCCAGCCGATAAAGAAATAATTATAACATTTCGTCTGTCTACTGTAGACGGAGCCAGGGGCGATGCCCCTGCGGTGGGCCACAAAAGAAATGCGCCTCCTTTCATGTGCGTGTTCTAAGTTATAAAGACAAAGATAACAGACTGCTTAGAGATTTTGTTGATTCAAAAAAAATAAAAATAATTGAATATCCTGAAGCATCGTCCGATGACGTCATCTGTGGCAAAGGTCACCGCCCCTTTATGCCTGGATGCGCCTGCCGCCTATGATGTGAGGCATCGTGAACCAGGGCTAACGGTGTGTTAGCAGTGACATCTCGGGGTCTTTTGCTTGTTTGTGTTGTTCTCTTTGTTAATTATAGATTGGCGGAAATGACGTCATAGAATCCCAGGCACCAACAGTCATGTACGGACCATTAGCGACGCTTGACGAAACAAGAAGAATTAAGTACAATCAAGTAAAATGAAATAAATGAGGATGGGAGCGGGATCAGTGAGTAAAGCGACCCCCCAGGGTTGGTGGGGTTGGTGGGGGTTGAAAGGGGGTAGTGGTTTGTTTATGTAAAAATTAATTCCCAATCAAAGACGGGATCAAGGCAGGTACGACTATAAAAAAAATATATATGTATATAATAAAAGAAGGAATTAAATGTTAATCAATGGTGTGCATCCACGAGACAAGTTCAAGGTCGTCATTCAATGGCTTGCACTATGAGCGGGCTCGAGAACAGACCTGCCTTTCGAGGACACGACAGACTTGAGAACCAGAAATGCGTAGGTTGTATACTATGGACAGTTGGCGCCGGCGTAATTGACGATGTAAGAGGTAAGTGGAAGCAAAGGAAGGAAGGTGTCGGCAGAAAGTTTCACCATACGGGACTCAAATGTTAAAAAAAAATGGAAATACACATTTAAAAAATGAAAGAAACCTTACAGATGTCTACTGCGTGCATAGAAATACATTCAACATACATGAACCATATAGGGTACAAATATACATACATGATACATACATTCAACATACATGAAACGCATATAGTGCAAACATGCATACTGCATACATACAGTATGCATAAATACAACACACAAGAAACACAAAGGCAACATACATGCAGCAGACATACAACATAATGCAACATAGATACAGCATATATACAATATGCATACAATATACATACATACAACGTACAAACAAAAATACAATGGCGCAAGATTTAAAATAAAACTCCAACATATATACATGCAGGAAGCATACTGCTTACATGCAAAGTACCGCATACAACATACATGATCAGAGTGTGAACCCTATGGTTTTGCAATGTGCCGTAGGTAACAATTATGTAATCAAGTATATGTAATTTGTAGTGAAATATACTGTAATGTCAGGTAAGTTACTAACATACTGTAGTCAACATATGCGGCAGAGTAGTATAAAGAAGACATCTGACATACTGAAGAGATCTGGCAGACATACTGAAGATATTCTGACATACTGAAGGCAACTGACATACTGAATACATCAGACAAACATACTGAAGACATCTGACATACTGAAGACATCAGACAGACATACTGAAAAGATCTGACATGCTGAAGCATCTGACATATTGAGGACACCTGACATACTGAGGGATAAGACATAAATAAGATTATCCACAACGCGTCTGTGCAACTAGGATCGATACTGACATAGTATGAGTTCTGCTTACCTGTGTAATTACATAGCTTAAATAAAATATCGAACGTTATGAAACCAGTCCTTACTACTATGATCGATACTGACATTCTAATACATCTAGCCGAGTATTACACTATAGGTAAGTTGGAGGAACACATACTAGCGGAAGGGTGTTTCAAAGAAAGGGGGGGGGCGAAGAAGGAAACTACCCCGGGCGTCATGTTCAGGAGGCGGCAAAATCCTCATTTTTCTTGAAAACTATGCACTTTTTTGGGTAGAGGGCGCCTCAATCTAGGCTTTGCCCTGGACGAAGCTTAAGATAGGAACGGCGCTGAGTGGAAACGCTGATTTGACACATCACTAAGCTGGAGTACACGGTTACCTTACTCTGGAGTAGCACTGTGCTACGCTTACTTTAAGAGTCCCAAATTATCAGGAGCTAACTCATGCTAAGGTGATCTTTTCCTAAGGCTCTACAATTGTTTTCTGACACCACCTTGTTTTGATTCGCCCAAGGAAACCCACCATTCTGACACCACCTTATTTTGATGTGCCCAAGGAAACCCAACATTCTGATACCACCTTGGTTAGATGTGCCCAAGGAAACCCAACATTCTGACACCACCTTGGTTTGATGTGCCCAAGGAAACCAAACATTCTGACACCACCTTGTTTTGATGTGCCCAAGGAAACCCAACATTCTGACACCACCTTGTTTTGATGTGCCCAAGGAAACCCAACATTCTGACACCACCTTGGTTTGATGTGACCAAGGAAACCCAACATTCTGACACCACCTTGGTTTGATGTGCCCAAGGAAACCCAACATTCTGACACCATCTTGGTTTGATGTGCCCAAGGAAACCCAACATTCTGAGACCACCTTGGTTTGATGTGACCAAGGAAACCCAACATTCTGACACCACTTTGGTTTGATGTGCCCAAGGAAACCCAACATTCTGACACCACCGTGTTTTGATGTTCCCAAGGAAACCCAACATATAACAAACTGAACGATTCTCAAAGTAAATCAAGTTAGCTACGTGTAATTTATTATTTAAATTTACTATGAAATATGCATCATAATTCTTAAATGAATATACCAGCTCAGTGAGTGTTTGTACAAATCAAAGGGAGGTACAATACAAGCAAACACTACACCTCGCCTAAAGTCTAGTCATTGATGCTTGTTACTTCTTCTGTACCTATTGGTCTGTTTAATGTGGCCCCTGGGAATATTATTGGGACTGCTTCTTTTTAAATTGAAAGTGTTGGCATCTGTCTACAGTCTACTGTCAACACGGCTGCACACTTGAAAGGAATTGTCTCACCCACCACAAGAAAGGGCGACTATTCCTCAAACATATTATTAATAACTCACACTACGTAACAGTGTACAAAGCCATATACACTTTCTATTTATCGTGGCTCTTCAGTCCCCTCGCCACACCAAATCGCCCATACATCTTCTACATTCAGACTCCTTATTTACACTCACCTCTCGGGTGATTTCCGCTGCGTGAACTCGTATGTCATAAGTCTAAATCTATGCACATGAAAAAAGGTACCGCACTTCAGTTTTCAGTGAAAGATAAAAAAAAAAATTCACGTGGGCCACATAGGGAAGTGCCCCCCCCCCACCCACAGAACGTCTTCCACCACAACACCTCTCAATCTGGATCTTCTCTACAACAAACACTCCCCACCCCCAGCCACTTCCTTTTCTAGGCACATTCACGCGAGTCAAGGACATCCCGTGCATGTCTCTGTTTAGGCTGTGAACCTTCTACACTCCTATCTCTGGAAAGTGACCACACCCCCAAGGAATCACTATCCGCAGCCTACCCACTCTCCAACGATCTGTAAACCTGTTAAGTATTTGACCATACCGGTAACGGTCATCCTTTGACTTATTTATTTTGCTCAATATGGGGAATTTATAATTATTTATTTTATTACATAACAAAACCACAGTTTGGTTGTTTTGGGAAAATCAAAAACAAAACACACACAAAACTTTAACAAAAAATAATAATAATTCATAGGCATGTATATAGTTTGTTTAAGTCACCACCAGTTTATAAGTTCGTTCAGAGATAAGTCAAAGGATAAGCCTGAGGATAGGGGTGTGATAAGCCAGATGATAAGCCAGGTCGTATTTCAGACAAGCCATATGACATGCCCGTGTTTGCTGACCTATCTGATCAAAGGGACCATACTCACAAACACCGTGAATAATGCATGTAGATAAGATATCTCGTTAGGCATAGAGTAAGTTAGATCGATACCAACGTTCACATAGAGATCTAACATTGAAAAAAAATTATTTAAAAAACAGATCGATTCTTTAAAAAAAAAACTTGATCGATACCAACATTTCAAGTATTTCTTACCCTACATCGAAATCCGATTAACCATCGCACATGGTGACGTGATATCTCCAGGAAATTCCTAAATATATATACGCATCAACGAATACGTCCACCGAACGACGATACGAGAAGCCTCACGAGTAACAGGATTAATCCAAGCATGAATTCGTGAGTAGTAGTGACACTGACAACCCCTCGCCTGTTCCTCGCTGCCTACACTTCATCGGCTCATCTAATCCGCAACACGTGATATCTAGAAGTCGGAGGGACCTTGCTGAGCCTTCAGCGACACGTACCGCGGGGGGTCAAAGGGTATGTTAAGTTTAAGGTAGCGTACACTAAAGGTATTCGTCCACCACAGGTGATGTCAACAGAAGCTGTTACGCCTATACAAAAAATCCCGCACGGGAAAAGTTACCAACGCCATAACAGAATAAGCTGACAGTGCGTGTAAACGTCTCTTGGCATCTCGGTGCCGCTGCGACGAAGCTGCCACGAGAGACAGGCCACGAGGACACGGGAGACACGCTATTGGATAAAGGGAAGGGACCAGCGAGTGCTGTAATTTTAAACACCTACAATTATCATCAAGCGAGACAAGAAGGCTAAGGTGGTGGAACGTGAATAGGAAACATGGCTGGTTGTTTGGACTATTGGGAGAGTTTGGATGTTTTGTCTAATGGGAGAGTTTGGTTGTTTTGTCTATTGGGAGAGTTCGGTTGTTTTGTCTAATGGGAGAGTTTGGTTGTTTTGTCTCATGGGAGAGTTTGGATGTTTTGTCTAATGGGAGAGTTTGGTTGTTTTGTCTCATGGGAGAGTTTGGATGTTTTGTCTAATGGGAGAGTTTGGTTGTTTAGTCTAATGGGAGAGTTTGGTTGTTTTGTCTAATGGGAGAGTTTGGTTGTTTTGTCTAATGGGAGAGTTTGGTTGTTTTGTCTAATGGGAGAGTTTGGTTGTTTTGTCTAATGGGAGAGTTTGTTTGTTTTGTCTAATGGGAGAGTTTGGTTGTTTTCTCTAATGGGAAAGTTTGTTTGTTTTGTCTATTGGGAAAGTTTGTTTGTTTTGTCTAATGGGAGAGTTTGGTTGTTTTCTCTAATGGGAAAGTTTGTTTGTTTTGTCTATTGGGAAAGTTTGTTTGTTTTGTCTAATGGGAGAGTTTGGTTGTTTTGTCTAATGGGAAAGTTTGTTTGTTTTGTCTATTGGGAAAGTTTGTTTGTTTTGTCTAATGGGAGAGTTTGGTTGTTTTGTCTATTGGGAAAGTTTGATTGTTTTGTCTAATGGAGAGTTTGGTTGTTTTGTCTAATGGGAGAGTTTGGTTGTTTTGTCTAATGGGAGAGTTTGGTTGTTTTGTCTAATGGGAGAGTTTGGTTGTTTTGTCTAATGGGAGAGTTTGGTTGTTTTGTCTAATGGGAGAGTTTGGTTGTTTTGTCTCATGGGAGAGTTTGTTTGTTTTGTCTAATGGGAGAGTTTGTTTGTTTTGTCTAATGGGAGAGTTTGGTTGTCTTGTCTAATGGGAGAGTTTGTTTGTTTTGTCTAATGGAGAGTTTGTTTGTTTTGTCTAATGGGAGAGTTTGTTTGTTTTGTCTAATGGGAGAGTTTGGTTGTTTTTATCTATCGGGAGAGTATGGTTGTTGTGTTTTTTTTAATGATACCCCTATAAATGGCTGGTTTTTATTCTGATATATTTTAGAGAGTTCTTTGAGTTAAAAATAATATTCACAATTATTGATAGCCTAGCAGTTGATAAAGACGATTTTTAATTTGGCTGTTTCTTTTTTAAATTTATTTTTATTTTGCTGTAAAAATCAAAATACATGACTCTTTATGTAAGAATGTCACTAACGGACGAGATGGCCCTTATTTATTAAATACTTTTCCCAAGAACAGCGCTAAATGAGATTGTTAGAAATACCACAAGTGCATTTGTGCGTTATATTTTCTTTTGTCTTACGGAAATAGTAGGTGTAATAAATCTGCGGTGTAAAAGTGGGTGGGACATTAGAATATTAATAATATAGTTCAGGTGCGGTGACGTACCGTGGGAGGGAAGGGAGGTTGGGGAAGAGAGAACTAAAGGTCATTCTTATAAAGTGCATTACTAGAATGTATGTTTTGGTCGAACTTCCCATCTGCTTAAGAAATGGATGAAATATCCATTCAAGTAACGCATTATATATGAGTCCGATATAAATTTGATTCCATTTCCGTTTTAAAAGATAATCATAATAATGTCACTCTCAATGTTTTTAAAAATACCATTTCGACATTTAAATTGTATCCTGCGCGGCTATGCGGCTGTTGAACACAAATGTACATGCAGTTTTTGATGCACTTTTGAGGCATTGTATTCTTCGCGCTCTTGAACATAAAAGTTCTCGCCGTGCATATAACCCTACCAATTATTATTTGTAAAATTTCTCATGTAAATAATTAAACGCGATAAGGTCACTCCTAAAAAGTTCTCTGTACTCGTGACATCATCTATAAGACCTCTTTATGGCCCTGTGATGTCACTGTTGATGGCCTTGTGGCGTCATTTTCACCAGTGTCCTAGGCAGTGTGACGTCATGATAACAACCAAAAAAAGTCTACGCCATCGTGACGTTCTTACTACAAACGCAAACGGCCTCGTGACGTCAATATTACGGCACGTGATCCCCCCCCCCAACTCCACCCCCATACATTCAATATAAAATGTGTCTTTTCACAGCATGAACCACTCCATTGCTCTCGCAATGCCTCCCTCCTTTTAAGACACTGACATAATGGCACCCAATCCGAGCCACCTTTACCTCGCTGCCACACTTACTTTTTTCAGCCTCACGCCACCGCACTAAACACCCTCCCAGTTACCACTAATATACCCCGGACAGCCCCCCCCCCCACCCACCCCCCAATCCAAAAATGTGTCTTCTCTGATTTTCAATTCTAACAGTATCCTCCCTCCTTTTAAGACACTGACATAATGGCACCCAATCCGAGCCACCTTTACCTCCCTGCCCCACTTACTTTTTTCAGCCTCCCGCCACCCCACTAAACCCCCTCCCCGTTACCACTAATATACCCCGGACAGCCCCCCCCCCCACCCACCCCCCAATCCAAAAATGTGTCTTCTCTGATTTTCAATTCTAACAGTAAATTAAATCACCCTTTTGAGGATTTCATTCTAAACATTGAGAGTTTCAATAAGACATCGGCCATTTCAAGTCTACCAGCAGACAGTACATGGAACACTTCAACAGCCAAACAGCAGATGAAACAGACCAAAACCAGATAAAAAAGACTAACAGCCAACAGCAGATAAACTAGTCCAACAGCCAACAGCATATAAAACAGATCAACAGCCAACAGCAGATAAAGCAATTCAACAGTCAACAAAACAGCCCTACAGCCAACAACAGATAAAACAGACCAACAGCCAACAGCATATAAAACAGGCCAAAGGCCAACAGCAGATAAAACATACCAACAGTTAACAGCAGATAAAACAGACCAACAACCAACAGCATATAAAACAGACCAACAGCAGATAAAACAGTCCAAAAGCCAAAAGCAGATAAAACAGACCAACAGCAGATAAAAAAGACAAACAGCCAACAGAAGATAAAACAGCCCAACAGCCAGCAGCAGATGAAACAAACCAAAACCAGATAAAACAGACTAACATCCTACAGCAGATAAACTAGTCCAACAGCCAAAATTGGATGAAACAGCCCAACAGCCAGCAGCAGATGAAGCAAACCAAAACCAGATAAAACAGACTAACATCCTAGAGCAGATAAACTAGTCCAACAGCCAAAATTGGATAAAATAGCCCAACAACCATCAGAAAATAAAACAGACCAACAGCCAACAAAAGATAAAACAGACCAACAACCAACAGCATATAAAACAGACCAACAGCAGATAAAACAGACCGACAGACCAACAGCAGATAAAACAGACCAACAACCAACAGCATATAAAACAGGTCAACAGCAGATAAAACAGACCGACAGACCAACAGCAGATAAAACAGACCAACAACCAACAGCATATAAAACGGACCATCAGCAGATAAAACAGACCGACAGACCAACAGCAGATAAAACAGACCAACAACCAACAGCATATAAAACGGACCATCAGCAGATAAAACAGACCCACAACCAACAGCAGATAAACAAACAACCAACAGCAGATACATAAGTAGAAGAAAGGCATTCTATGCCATCGGGGAGGGGGTAGTTTTCAGGAATATGTGTAATGTAGGCCGGGGGGGGGGTGGTCTAAATATTTTAAAGGTTAAAATGTAGTTTACGACTCCGTGTCTGAAAACCTCCGACTACAAGTCAAGACAGAGCTAGACTAAGACGACAGATAAGTGGTGGGCTGGGCGGT
Organism: Lymnaea stagnalis; assembly: GCA_964033795.1. Classification (NCBI taxonomy): domain Eukaryota; kingdom Metazoa; phylum Mollusca; class Gastropoda; family Lymnaeidae; genus Lymnaea; species Lymnaea stagnalis. The sequence goes on along the minus strand of CAXITT010000167.1, from coordinate 438,794 downwards.
GGTGGGGAACTATGGCGGGAGGGGCGGGTGCGCGGACGACATCTTCAGAATGACCAGAAAAATCAGCAGCAGTAATTCCAGCGACTGACAGCCGGCCACCAAATGACCCAATTACTGCAGGGAAGGGGACTTGGAACAACTAAAAGGACGACAATTCTAACAAAATTACTTTTAAAATAATCAGCGACGAATAAAAAAATACAACAACAACCAAACAACAATAAACTGAAGTTAAGAAGATAGTGGAAACCAGACATTTATGTTCTAGCGAGGAAATCAAACGGCAAAACCTATTAAACGAGAGGGGAAAGAGTCAACAAATGAATGGAAGGTCGTGGACGAGGGTACGACGAGGGCATCGAAAGAAAGCAATTTTAAACAAAAGTAAATACTTATTCTACGAACAACAACAACAGCAATAACAACATTAAGAGAGAATTCGCTTCCTTATTGCTACCTTTAAAAAGATAGGATTTAATTAACACTATGGGGGGGGGGGGCGGCGAGGGGAGGGGGGACTACGTTCAAGCTGTATGAAATACATTAATAGTGGAACAAGAAAAGCTTAGCCTTAAGAACGAAAAACACAAATCCACCTGTTTTCTGCATAATCAAGAAAAGCTTAGGCTTAAGAACGAAAAACACAAATCCATCTGTTTTCTGCATAAAGACAGACACTGGGGAACACTTGAATTTTTTTTTTTTTTTTTTCTAATTTAAAATAATTTGTTATTTCATGTTTTTTATTGTCTGCTGGAGAAGGCGTTAGGTCGAAACGTCCTTTTAATTGTTCCGCCTTTTTTTTTTTCAAGCATAAACATATTTTATTCCACCATTTATTAGTATTCAATAAATGACAGTATGACATTTAACAGATAGGACATTTAAGCCGGGGCAGCTTTATTAGCTTTTATAGCAATGTGAAACTTCAGCCCTACCACGCACCATCCGCTATTTTCACTCATCATTTATTAATATCGCACAGGGTTCTGATTTTGTTTGCGTGTTTCTTTCTGTAATATTTAATACGGTGTATAGTACCAGTTATAGCTCGCCATGCATTGGCGACAGAAGTGTGTGAGCTTTCATTCCACTAAAGTTACTTGACGAAACATGGACTCAGGTAGCGCAGATTTAAGAATCCCCATTTTCGCTTCACCTCTTCCCCCCTATGAAACGTTACCGCATTTTTTTTTTTATTTCACGCACATGAACTATATTAAATATTCTGATGTCACAACCACTTTTAAACCGAGTATTAATAACGCCATGTTTAAATGGAGACGATTTAATTTTCCGAAAAGAAACGAAAATATTAGGCACCAAACGCAGGTGCGTTATTTTTAAAAGAAAATCCTTGAGTACGGTACGGTAGCTACAATCGGGAATTATATTTTGCGGACGATGCGGAAAAAGCGCCGATTCCCAAACCCAAATATACGTCACAATATAACAATGCATATAGCAAAAGCTACGAAAATAATCTCAGTACCCAATTCGGTGAGTAGGAAGCAGTCAGCTTGTTCGGAAGCAGCCGTAAATGGAAGCAGTCTATCAGAAGCGTAATATATATTGTATAAGAGATCGTTCCCGGGTAGATCTTTCTTGTCCGCCCAGCTCTCATTGCGCACCGTGCTGCGCCGCTATCATACACTTGATCGCGTATGCACCAAATGCACACACCTAGATCAGCGTTTTAAAAAAAAGTGCCGAGGTGCGACACGGTACCGGGTCAAGAAAGGAAAATTACCAGGTCGCCGAAAGAAGAAAAGAAGAAGAAAAAAAAAACGGTTACCGGGTCACGAAAGAAAAGTTTGGGAAACGCTGATTTAGATCAGGGGTCACCAAACGTTGTTCACAGTGGGCCGGATAACTGACAAAATGACGAGCACGGGCCGCATAATCATTCTGTCCAATACTTGCAAGCCGGAACGAAAGCTCCGGGGGGGGGGGGGAATTAAATTTGGTATTCAATGTTAATCATGGGTGAGTGGCGAGCAATGTACAAAAATGAAAGACAAGCCAAACTATTTTAAAATGAGTAAAACAGAGTAGGGTTAAACCTTAAAAAATAAACGCAACAAAACAGCGAACGTGTCGGCAGAAAGCCTTCGTCAGCGAAAAAAACAACAGAAAAAACGGTATAAAAATAAAAATAAGAAATAGCACTTAGATGGTAAGTAGTATCTGTGGGCAGCAATAGAAGTGTGCATACACGTTCGTTGTTTTGTTGCGTTTATTTTTTCAGGTTTAACCCTACTCTGTTTTACTCAATTTATTTTGTACTAACCTGATTGCAGTCTCTCCACTTATTACCCCAAAATATTTTACTTGCAATGCTACTAATAAAGGCTAATTTACGTTAGCAAAAAGATTGTAACAGGCGGAGGTACAGGCTACCACGAGTCGGGGAAATGGGATGGCGCGAAATAAGCAAACATTGCTATATTGCATGAACAACAAAATCTAGATGAAATAATTTAAAATTGAAATTGGTAAATTTAAGGCGCATAAAGTGTGTCATACATAGAATTGTGGCGCATTATGCATAGAGAAGTGGCGTGTCATACACAAGTCTCCGCACTTGTGAAGATCTCCTAGCGTTCAAAACGTAATATATACATTAAAATTGTATCACAACGTCTCGTGTTCCATACGTGTAATCAAGCAAATTCAAGTACCGTCGGTGAGCCTGATGCAGAGACGTAGCGAAGAGTGTTTGGCGTCCGGGCACAAGATTCGCGCCCAGTGACAAGATACATTTTAAAGCGCCCCCTTTTCTTTTTTCAACTCTCAAACCAATTATTTTCGTCAATAAAATAATATCAAAACAAATTTTGGTGCCCCTAACTAGCTGGCGCCCCTAACTACCTGGCGCTCGGGGACATCTGTCCCCCCCCCTTCGCTACGCCTCTGGCCTGATGAACTGATGTCGCGGGTCGAATGGTGACCCCCTGATCTAGATGATCAAATTTGATGCAATGCGTGACCGTGTTTCAAATGACCTGGCAGTGATATTTGAACTGTAGCTCAAAACGTGGAATGGCAGGCATGTTACACGTGCCGTGCGGTTGTGTTGCCACGGCTAGCGATACATAATTCACAACGTCACTTGTCATCGCCATTCATCTCATTTGTGGGGTAAAAAAACTGCAAAAAATGCTTGCATGGAACTGTGTACTCCAAAGTTTCAGTGACACGGTTTTTGCTTGTTCTTGCATGCGCACATGGGGGAAAAATAGGTACACAGTAGAGAGAGAAGCACTGTCGCTCAAGCAGTTCCAATCTTCTTGTCTGTGTGTCTACGTTTTGGCATTAGCGTGTGGTCTCTGTGGTGTGTCATGCATAGATTAGTGGTGTGTCATACATATAGTAGTGGTGTGTTAGACATAGAGTAGTGGTGTGCCATACATAGATTAGTGGTGTGTCATGCATAGAGTAGTGGTGTGCAATACATAGAGAAGTGGTGTGTCATACATACATAGAGAAGTGTTGCGTTAGACATTTGTTGTTCGTCCGTCGAAGTCGACTAGGACCATCGGGTCGTCCAAAGTTTAGGGGGAGGTTGGGTTACGGTGAGCTCGTAGGTAGCTTGCTAGACCGATCCGTGCTCGGAATAATATTTGGCACCGCGGGCAGGGGATAGTTGCTTCAGACGGTGACCTAATGTTGCACTTTCGGGCAAGCCTGCGTGTCTCAGCTGTGGATATCCTATTAGCTTCATGGGATTTAGCCCCCTTCTTAACAGAAGCTCTCCACCTGGCTCTGTCCTGGGCCGTCTGCACCCATTGAGTAGGGTTTATGCTGAAGGCCTTTATTGCCACTTTCAGTGAGTCTTTGTAATGCTTTTTTTCAACGTCCTTGGGAGTGCTTGCCTATCGTGAGTTCTCCGAAGAATATCTGTTTCGGGAGCCGGTGGTATTCCATACGGGCTACGTGTCCCATCCAACGGACCTGAGACTGCATCAGAGTGGTGAAGATACTAGGTAGGTTCGCTCTAACGAGGACCCCGGTGTCGGGGACTTTGACTTGCCACCTGATGCCGAGGAGTTTCCTGAATTCACTTATTCTGGGCCAGGAGGAAAAACCAAACTTTGCCTCAGCGATTGGTCGAGAATTTCCCATCAAAAAATCTGGCCCAGACGCAATGGACACAAAACTTGGCCAGCCACACGGCAGACACAACTTGGCCAGCCGCACGGAACACACAACTGGCCATGACACAAGGGACACACAACTGGCCATGGGGACACGCAACTGGCCATGGGGACACACAACTGGCCATGGGGACACACAACTGGCCATGGGGACACGCAACTGGCCATGATACACAGCTGGACCAGAATTTCAAAAAGTAAACCCCTCGCCCGATGTACTTCGGGAATTTAAGATTACCAATCATAACGTAATTGGTTTCCTTTGGTCAGCAGTCTTAACTTTCCTCCCTTCGGCGCATTTCTCCATAATATCTCTTTCCTCGAATGGCTGGAAACATTCTTTTCACTGTCCCGGCCTGTCACCCGATCATCGCCGGCATATCCTGTATCCCGTCTCCCATCACACGTGTATCACATTGCCCTCGACCATTATCTCGGCGAAGGATCCGTCAAATTGTTTGTTGTTGACGAGAGAGATGACTATGACGCCGCATTGCAGGAAACTTTTCTTACATCCGGTTAACATCCCCCCCCCCCACGCGTAGGGATCCCCCCACCCTCCACTCCTTTACTCACGTTTCGCTAAGTTATTTTATCTTTAAGTGAGATCTGCCTGGCGAACAGGCATCAAACCAACCTTCGCTGCCCCCCCCCCTTTTTTTTTCGT
>CAXITT010000167.1:415783-430705 GCA_964033795.1 Lymnaea stagnalis | reverse complement strand
TATATATATATATATATATATATATATATATATATATATATATATATATATATATATATGTGTGTGTGTGTGTGCGTGTGTGTGTGTGTAGTGTGTGTGTGTGTATGTGTGTATAAGTAACGAAATTCTCAAACTGTGGTTCATTAAGTTTTGCCCGGTCAAAAATACAAAAATCCAGTCCGTTAAATGTAAAAAATAAAATAGTATAATGATAGTTACAAGGCCATAAAATGGTACAGCACTCTAGTAGTATAATGATAGTTACAAGGCCATAAAATGGTACAGCACTCTAGTAGTAAAAGAATCCCTGCTCACGCAGTATATGCAGAGAGGCTTTCCATATCCAACTTATAATAACATCCACATATCCAATGTATGATAACATCCACATATCCCACGCATAATAGCATCTACATATCCCCCTTATAATAACATCCAATTATCCCACATATGATAACATCCAAATATCCCACGTCTGATAACATCTACGTATCACATGTATGATAACATCCACATATTTCACATATGATAACATCCACATATCGCATGTATGATAACATCCTCATATCCCACATATGATAACATACAAATATCCCAACTTATAATAACATCCACACATCCCAAGAATGACAACATCCACATATCCCACTTAGAATAACATCCACGTACCCCACTTATAATAAAAATCCACACATCCCACTTATGATCACATCCACGTATCCCACGTATAATAACATCCACATATCCCATTTATGATAATATCCAGGTATCCCACTTTTAATAACATCCTCATTTCTCATTTATAACATACACATATCCCACTTCATCCACATATCCCACTTATTATAACACCCACATATCCACTTATTATAACATCCACATATCCCACTTATTATAACATCCTCATATACAATTTATATTAACGAGCAGAAGCTGTTGTTCTAATAGATTTTTGTCATTTTATGACTTGCTTCTTAATTAGTGAAGGATTTGAGTATCAAGTTTAGGAGGTTTGATCATCAAGTTTAGAATATTTGATCATCAAGTTTAGAAGATTTGATCATCAAGTTCAGGAGATTTTATTATCATGTTTAGGAGTCACATAAAAAACATGAAATGTCAGCCATTGTGGAAAATTATTTTAAAAAATGTCACTTTTTTTTTTTAATATGATAACATATCCTCATAAAGTTTAAATTAAGGAAACGAGGGGAGGAGGAGGTCACGTCAAGCCCGAGCCCACCTTCACCGGCCCTGCTAATGTTAAACCAGTTGCTATGTACACACAGGTCGTGGCATTTGATCTGCACGCCGTACACATAACATCTTTTGGTACAATCAATATAATCACGAAAGTTACAAAAAAAAGACATATTTACTATATCGCTGCTACTTAATACTAATAATAATATCTGAGATGTGCTATTTCTGGGTGTCTGTCGTGAGTGATATGACAACTGTGTGCTGGCAGTCATGTTTGATGGCATCAATCGTGTTGTCATTCACGTGTCGTGGTCAATCAATGACCGTTCAGTGGCTTGTCAACACGTTTCATGTCAGCCATGTGACATGTCAAACTGCGCGCTGTCAATCGTGCGTCATGTCAACTGTGTGCTGTCAGTCATGTCATGTCGTCTACGTGCTGTCAGACTAGTGTCATTGCCAACCGTGCCGTGTCATCTATGTACTGTCAGTCACGTGTCGTGTCAGCCGTACGACGTCTAGCCCTTGCCGCGTCGGCTGTGTGATGTCCGCCCTGTGTTTCAGACGGCCACACAAAGAGATGACTGCCACGAGACAGCTAACGAGCAGGCAACGCCATCTCATACATACACATTGGCGAGGGCTGAATGAATACACGATTCACTAACCTTTTCTCCGATTGGCAGTGACGACACATCCGGGTACCTAATGGGGAGCAACTCTCGGGTACGTAGTCCGAAAGGGGAGTAATTCTCGGGTACCTAATCCAAAAGGGGAAGAACTCGCACAACAGACGAAATTCTTGTCAAATTGATTTTTCCCCCTCTCCTGTAGCCGGCAAATCTCGGAAGCTGGCACAGTGGTGGGGAGAAGTAGTATTCATCTGAAAGAAGAGAGAGAGAGAGATTGAGAGAAAGAAAGAGAGGTGGATAGAGAGAGAGAGAGAAAGAAGGGGAAGAATGTAAGGAGGCGATGAGTGTATATTTATATGTGTGTGAGAGAAAGAGAGAGGGGAGAGAGAATGGGAGAGAAAGAAAGAGAGAAAGGGAGAGAGAGAAAGAGAGTGAGGGAGAGAGAGAGGGAGAGGTAGAGATATGAGAGCATGAGAGAGGGGAGAGGTAGAGAGAGGAGAGCAAGAGAGAGGGGAAAGTGGGAGAGAGGGGAGAGCGAGAGAGAGGGAGAGTGAGAGAGAGGGTAGAGCGAGAGAGAGACATAAAGAGAAAAAGAATGTAAAGAAGAAGGCGAGGAAAGTTATTTGCATGTGTGTGTGTGTAAGAGAGAGAGAGAGAGAGAGAGAGAGAGAGCTATCGAGGGATAATGGGAGAAAGAGAAAGAAAAGAGAGAGAGGGGAAAAAGTAGAAAAAATATAGAAAGGGTAAAGCAGAAGGCCAAGACAAGAAATATTCATCTCTGTGTGAGAGTGAGAAACAGATAGAGGGGGCGCGATGGAGAGAGAAAGAGAGAGAGAGAGAAAATGAGAGAGATAGAGAATGTAAAGAAGAAGGCGCTGAAAGTTATATTCATACGTACATGTGAGAGAAACGGATTGAGATAGCTAAGATGAGAGAGCAAAGGAGAGAGAGCGAGGGAGAGAGATTGAGAGGGAGAGAGATAGAGAGAATGATATAAAGAGAGAGAAAGAATGTAAAGCAGAAGGCGGTGAGAACTTACTTTCATCCGCGTATGTTTGAATAGAGACGGAAAGAGAGATAGAGCCAGTAAGAGAGAGAGAGAGAGAGAGAGAAATAGCGAGAGGACAGAAAGAGAAGGTAGTAAGGCAGAAGGCAGTAGAAGGCAGCATTCATCTGAAAGAGAGAGAGAGAGAGAGAGAGAGAGAGAGAGAGAGAGAGAGAGAGAGAGAGAGAGAGATAATGTAAGACAGAAGGTGAGAGAAGTTATATATATCTCAGAGAGAGACAGAGAGAGAGAAAGTGTAAGACATAAAGTGCGAGCTGGTGTATACATCTCAGAGAGAGAGAGATAAGAGAAGGTAGTAAGGCAGAAGGCAGTAGAAGGCAGCATTCATCTGAAAGAGAGAGAGAGAGAGAGAGAGAGAGAGAGAGAGAGAGAGAGAGAGAGAGAGAGAGAGATAATGTAAGGCAGAAGGTGGGAGAAGTTGTATTTATCTCCGAGAGAGACAGAGAGAGAGAAATTGTAAGACATAAAGTGCGAGCTGTTGTATTCATCTCAGAGAGAGAGAGAGATGAGTGCATGGGGCTATTTGTAAAAAAAAGCTTTAGGGAAAAATTAAATGATAGAACTTAGCAAGGACATGGAAAGATGCCGGTGGATGGAGAGATGGCGGTGGAGGGAGAGATGACAGTGAATGGAGAGATGGCGGTGGATAGAGATATCGCGATGGATGGAGAGATCGCGATGGATGGAGAGATCACGGTGGATGGAGATATGACAGTGGATGGAGAGATGGCGGTGGATGGAGAGATGACACTGGATGGAGAGATGACAATCGATGGAGAGATGACAGTGAATGGTGAGATGCCGGCAGTAGATGGAGAGATGGCGGTGGATGGAGAGATGAAGGTGGATTGAGAGATGATGGTGGATGGAGAGATGGCGGTGGATGGAGAGATGGCAGTGGATGGAGAGATGATGGTGGGTGGAGAGATGATGGTGGATGGAGAGATTACGGTGGATGGAGACATGGCGGTAGATTGAGAGATGACGGTAGATGGAGAGATGACAGTGGATGGAGAGATGACAATAGATGGAGAGATGACAGTGAATGGAGAGATGCCGGCAGTAAATGGAGAGATGGCGGTGGATGCAGAGATGACGTGGATGGAGAGATGGCGGTGGATGGAGAGATGGCGGTGGAAGGAGAGGTGGAGGTGGCAGGAGTGATGACAGTGGATGGAGAGATGGCTGTGGATGGAGAGATGACACTGGATGGAGAGATGACAATAGATGGAGAGATGACTGTGAATGGAGAGATGCCGCCAGTAGATGGAGAGATGACGGTGGATGGAGAGATGACGGTGGATGGAGAGATGGCGGTGGATGGAGAGACGGCTGTGGATGGAGATATGATGGTGGGTGGAGAGATGACGGTGGATGGAGAGATTACGGTGGATGGAGAGATGGCGGTAGATGGAGAGATGACGGTGGATGGAGAGATGCCGGTGGATGGAGAGATGGCGGTGGATGGAGAGATAGCAGAGCGTGGAGAAATGATGGAGCATGGATAGGTGACGGTGGATGAAGATGATGGTGGGTGGAGAGAAGACGGTGGATGGAGAGACGACTGTGGATGGAGAGACGACTGTGGATGGAGAGGTGTTTGTGGGTGGAGAGATGACGGTGGGTGGAGAGATGACGGTGGATGGAGAGATGGAGGTAGATGGAGAGATGACAGTGGACGGAGAGATGCCGGTGGATGGTGAGATGGCGGTGGATGGAGAGATGGCAGTGGATGGAGAGATGGCGGTGGGTGGAGAGATAGCGTTGGGTAAAGAGATGACGCTGGATGGAGAGATGACACTGGATGGGTAGATTACAATGGATGGAGAGATGACAGTGAATGGAGAGATGCCGACAGTAGATGGAGAGATGGCGGTGGATGGAGAGATGACGGTGGATGGAGAGATGTTGGTGGATGGAGAGATGACGGTGGATGGAGAGATGCCGGTGGGTGGAGAGATGCCGGTGGGTGGAGAGATGACGGTGGATGAAGAGATAACAGTGGATGCAGATATGCAGAGCTAAGTAACAAAGGATAAGACGGTGGGATGGACGATGGAACAGATGGGTGGTGGGAAATATGGATTGTGGGATAGATGTATAGTTAAGACAGATAGTGGGGCAGATTGATAGTTTGAATGGTGATCCATATGGATACCGGTAGTGGGTTGGATGGTGGTACATATGGATAGTTGGTTGGATGGTGGTACATATGGATAGTGGGTTGGATGGTGGTACATATGGATAGTGGGTTGGATGGTGGTACATATGGATAGTGGGTTCTATGGTAAGACAAGTGAATGGTGAGACTTGGACAGTGTAAATGGTGAGGCATGGACGATGTGAATGGTGAGACAGATGGATAGTGCATGTGAATGGTGAGACGGAGAGCGTGCATGTGTCGTACATAAAGAAAGTATGCGAATGTCTGTGTGCATGTATGTGTATGTGTGTGAATACAAGTGCTAATTATCTCCGTACCCCCAGATAAAGCACTGAACATTAAACTTAAACTAGGCACTGGGCACCTGTCCTGCTTCAACGCTCATCATTTCCGCCTGTCCGTCACACCGCATATTTTAAGAAGCACTGTTGTAAAATCATGTACTGTGTACAACCTTGCGCTGAGGGTTAATTGTGTCTACCCTTGTCTTGTGAGTATGTTTGTAAAGCCAAATATGTGTGTATGTCTGCACAGCCAAAAATGTATGTATGATCTACAACCAAATATGTGTGTATGTGTAAAGCCATATATGTGTGTATGTCTGTAAAGCCATATGTGTGTATATGTCTGTAAAGCCATATATGTGTGTATGCATTTAAAGCCATATATGTGTGTATGCCTGTGAAGCCATATTTGTGTATATGTTTGTAATGCCATAAACATGTGTGTATGTTCTGAAAATCATATTTATTTACATGCCTGTAAAGCCTTATATATGTGTGTATGTTTCTGTAAAGCCATAAATGTTTATATGCATGTATAGCATGTATTCATGTATATATGTTTATATGCCTGTAAAGCCATATATGTGTGTATGCCTATAAAGCCATATATGTGCGTATGTTCTGTAAGGCCATACATGGGAGTATGTTCTTTAAAGCCATATATGTTTATATTCATGCATAGCGAAATGTGTGTATGCCTATAAAGCAATATATGTGCATATGTTCTGTAAATCCATATATACGTGTGTATGTTCTTTAAAGCCATATACGTTTATATGCATGTATAGCCAAATGTGTGTATGGCTCTAAAGCCCTATATGTGTATATTTTTGTAAAGCCCAATATGTGTGTATGATTGTTAAGCCATATGTGTGTGTGTCTGCAAAGCCGTTTATGTGTATGTCTGTAAAGCCATATAAGTGTGTGTTCTGTAAAGCCATATATGTGTGTATGTTCTGTAAAGCAATATAAGTGTGTATGTTCTGTAAAGCCATATGTGTACGTATGTTCTGTAAAGCCATATGTGTACGTATGTTCTGTAAAGCCATATGTGTACGTATGTTCTGTAAAGCCATATATGTGCGTATGTTTTGTTAAGCCATATATGTGTGTATGCTCTGTGCCTCTAAGACGTAAAATCGATGAGGCTATACGGAAACAGTCCATAATACCTCCAGAGACCGGGGTGCATTAAATTAAACAATGCTAATCTGTAGAGCTGGGATAAAAAATATAATATAGACACACGATAAGAGCGTGCTGGTGGAAATGGAGGAGAGCAAAGAAGGGGGAGATAGAGCGAGATAGAGCGTGAGGGAGAGAGAGAAAGAGAGAGAGATGCGGTGGGAGAGAAAGAGAAAGAAAGCCCACCCCCCCCCCACCCCCCAAAAAAATAAATAAATAAATAATATGAATAAAAAGGGAGTAAATGAAAGGAAAAAAATGAAATTATTGAAATAAACGAACAAAAAATTTTAAAAATAAATAATAGAGACACTCAACTAACAAAAATCCCAACACACAACTAATAAATAAACACACAACAACAAACAATAACATCAACAAAAACACTTACAAACCACTAACAAACCACTTACAAATAAACAACCAACAAACCATTTACAAACAGCTAACAAACAACTTACAAACAAAAGATGGAGGAAGTAAAATACGAAGGAAAAAAGACAAAAAAGACAACCAAAAAAAAAAGAAAAAAGAATGAATGAATGGGAGAAAAAATGTATATGATATGAATAAAATAACAACGAATAAAAAAACCAACAGAGAGAGAAAAGAAGAAATACTTTTATGGAGAGAGGAAAGAGGAGAGTCTATTTTGGAGAGAGGAAAGGATGTTATGGATAGAGGAAAGAAGGAGGACACACATAAAGAAAGAATCAACGGGGAAAAAAGTAAGGGCTCACACAAAGGTCATAGAAGTTGATATTCGAACACTGGCATAACAGTTCTGGATTCAGATTTAAGTAGAATACGCCGTTTAAATGTACCTCTAAAAAAAGATATCTTACTCTGGTGCACACATTTCCCTCTCTGTCTCAGAATTATTCTAAATATAATTATTATTATTAAGACTAATACTAGTCTCTATGACAGACTAATGATATATGCTAATGATATATCTGTCCGTCCCTAGAGACAGGGACTGCTACCTTCCATCCACCATATATCTCTGTCCGTCCCCAGAGACAGGGGCTACTACCTTCTATCCACCATATACCTCTGTCCGACCCTAGAGGCTGCTACCTTCCACCATATATCTGTTTCCGTTCCTAGATACTGCTAGCTTCTATCAACCACATATCTCTGTCCGACCCTAGATGCTGCTACCTTCAATCCAACACATATCTCTGTCCGACCCTAGAGACTACCTTCTATCCACCATTTATCTTTGTCCGTCCCTAAAGACTGCTGCTTCCAATCCAACAGATATATATTTCCGTCCCTACATGCGTCTACCTTCTATCCACCAATATATCTCTGTCTGTCCCTAGATGCGTCTACCTTCTATCCACCAATATATCTCTGTCTGTCCCTAGATGCGTCTACCTTCTATCCACCAATATATCTCTGTCTGTCCCTAGATGCGTCTACCTTCTATCCACCAATATATCTCTGTCTGTCCCTAGATGCGTCTACCTTCTATCCACCAATATATCTCTGTCTGTCCCTAGATGCGTCTACCTTCTATCCACCAATATATCTCTGTCTGTCCCTAGATGCGTCCACCTTCTATCCACCAATATATCTCTGTCTGTCCCTAGATGCGTCTACCTTCTATCCACCAATATATCTCTGTCTGTCCCTAGATGCGTCTACCTTCTATCCACCAATATATCTCTTTCTGTCCCTAGATGCGTCTACCTTCTATCCACCAATATATCTCTGTCTGTCCCTAGATGCGTCTACCTTCTATCCACCAATATATCTCTGTCTGTCCCTATAGATGCGTCTATACCTTCTATCCACCAATATATCTCTGTCTGTCCCTAAAGATTGCCACCTCCAATCAAACAGATATATGTTCTACCCCCCTTTCCCCCGCCCCAACCACCAGGGACTGTCTTTTCAGAGCCGTCAAAAAGTCATTAGCGGTAATGTCAAATCATTGTTAAGCTGTTGGAGATTAGGCGGGAACTTAATAGGAGGTCGGGGCGGGGGGGGGGGGGGACTTTCAGCGACCGTCAACAATACCCTGAACTGAAAACCTTTTACACAACTTTAAAAAAAAAAAATCTATTCCCGATAAACCAGAAAAAATACCCTCTAGGTGTCGGGTCAAAGGGGGGGGGTAAAAAGTGATTAGGGGTAATGTCAAATCATTGTTAAGCTGTTGGGGGTTAGGCGGGAACTTAATAGGAGGGCGGGGCGGGGGGGGGGGGGAGACTTTCAGCGACCGTCAACAATACCCTGAACTGAAAACCATTTACACAACTTTAAAACAAAAAAATCTATTCCCGATGAACCAGATAAAATACCCTCTAGGTGTCTGGTCAAAGGGTGGGGAGCTGTCACGCGAGAAGGGAACAAACAGGATTCTTTACTTCAGCTGACCACAAGATTAATAATGTGTCTTAGCTGATCGGAGGGGATTAACGGATTAGCGGCATAAAACGAGTGGACGTCATGTAGTGGAGAGACGATATGTGGAGTGGCATCACGTAGTGGAGAGGCGACGTGTGGAGGAGCGTCACGTAGTGGAGGTACGATGCATGGAGTGACGCCATGTAGTGAAGAGGTGACGTGTGGAGCGACGTCACGTAGTGGAGGTACAATGCATGGACTTACGTCACGTAGTGGAGAGGTGACGTGTGGAGCGACGTCACGTAGTGGAGGTACGATGCGTGGAGTGGCATCACGTAGTGGAGAGGCGATGTGTGGAGGAGCGTCACGTAGTGGAAGTACGATGCATGGAGTGACGTCACGTAGTGGAGAGGTGACGTGTGGAGCGACGTCACGTAGTGGAGGTACGATGCATGGAGTGACGCCATGTAGTGAAGAGGTGACGTGTGGAGCGACGTCACGTAGTGGAGAGACGATTTGTGGAGTGACGTCACGTAGTGGAGAGACGATGTGTGCAGTTTTATGATGAACAGGATGATTGTGTCACGCAATCAATGTTGTTATTATGTCTAGATGTGTGATTGTGTCATCCAATCCACGTCCAGTTTTAAGACGCGTCACGCAATCAATGTTATTATGTCTAGATGTATGATTGTGTCATCCAATCCACGTCCAGTTTTAAGACCGCGTCATGCAATCAATGTTATTATGTCTAGATGTATGATTGTGTCATCCAATCCACGTCCAGATATAAGACCGCGTCACGCAATCAATGTTATTATGTCTAGATGTATGATTGTGTCATCCAATCCACGTCCAGTTTTAAGACCGCGTCACGCATTCAATGTTATTATATCTAGATGTATGATTGTGTCATCCAATCCACGTCCAGTTTTAAGACCGCGTCACCCAATCAATGTTATTCTCATTTTTCCAAATGTCTATTCCCTCGGGGTTAATATTTATTTCAAGGAAAAAAAATCAGTTTACAAAACCATTAAATTACAAGGTCATTCATTTGATAAACGCCATGGGGACCGTGAGTTCTGGGGGGGGGGGGGGGGGGGGGGGGCAGACAGAGAGGCATACGTGAGTAATTGATATACTTGGCAGACGAATAGTCTGTATTATTCTCATGATATCTATTGACACACTTGGGAGTTAGTTCCTGAAAAAAGACGACTCCTGATCTCGTTCTCCGGAGAATGATGTGACCGCGGTGTTCATCCAGGGCTCAAACTATATAAATGGATAAATGATGGATCTACGAGAATTTTTAAAATGTATTTGCTTTAACTTTCATTTGGGCGTTAACATTTGGGACAAAGAAAAGACGCGTTGGGCGGAGAACTGGTGCAAAGACAGAGTGAGAGATATGACCTATTGGCGGAGAAATGGCCTATTGGCGGAGAAATGACCTATTGGCGGAGAATGACCTATTGGTGGAGAAATGGCCTATTGGCGGAGAAATGACCTATTGGCGGAGAAATGGCCTATTGGCGGAGAAATGGCCCGTTGAAGAGATGAAATACCTTTTGGGCTCGGAAAGACCTTTTGGACAGAAACGGGACCATGCGAGGAATGACCTGTTGGACCTATCAGACGAATCTCCAAAAAAAGAAAAAAAATATTTTTTTTTAAAGATGTAATGGCCACCCTGTCGGCCCTTGTCCTAATCTGAATCCATGATCCTTTATCGATAATAGGCTATATAATATATTTAAAGGTGAGCTCCCCTTTAAATGATGAACCCAATTGACGGCTGCCTTGAGTATGTGTGTGTGTGTGTGCGTGCGTTATATGTACGTGTATGGGAATGTTTGTAGGACGTGTATGTTGTGGGCATGTATTTGTAAGTGTCAGTGTAGGTGTTTGCGTAAGTGTGACTATGTGCGTATGTGTATGTACATTTTATCGTGTGTGTGTGTAAATAGGTGTTTGGTGCAGATGTGTTTTAACCTACATATATTATGACATGTTAGGATGATGTGCTAATGACTAAGTGAGCTGCTACTGCTCCATACCTATATAAATTGTGGTGGTACAGTTCCATCCAATTCGAAATGTATTTCATGTTTTGAAATGTAGGTGAAAGTTGTGTCAACACAGGCTACCGCTGTAAGTTTAAAAATTAGAGGGACACAAATTATTTGTGTAAGTGTGGAGGGTGCGGATCGATGTTAAAAAACACGAACTTAACACATACTTACACACCAGAGACCGACAGAATTTGATTTTTTTCTTTAAATTTCAGCCGAAACCTAACTTAAATTTAAAAATGACTTCCGAACGAAACGGATGCTGAAAGCAAAAATCTTAACCAGACTTTCGGCCGAAACCGAAAACAAACGTTTTAGATATTTCGAAACACATTCACGCATACGTTCTGCGCACGTCGAAAAAAATGATTGGGGGGGGGGGGGTATCGATATCTTTCATCTTTTTTTCAAAAATATGATTATCGTGATTTTTATTAGGTGAGCATCTAATGAATACGTCGGCTTGTACCATTTGAATTAAAAAGTAATAAAACTTGGGGGGGGGGGGGTATCGATATCTATCATCTTTTTATCAAAAATATGATTATCGTGATTTTTATTAGGTGAGCATCTAATGAATACGTCGGCTTGTACCATTTGAATTAAAAAGTAATAAAACTTGTCAAAAATTTATTATAAAGTAGTAATAGAAAAATTTGACGTGTTTATGGGAGGGGGGGGGGCGCGGCGTAGCCACTGTAATATAATTACAACGCTATCTAGAGATATTTGGTATAGATCGAATACCTAGCCTGTGTATTTTTTTTATTGGTATGGCCCACTTTAATGTCCAGACATAAGCCTTGAAGTTCGATTCATTTGTTCATTGGCATTCATAATTATCATGCTATAATATATTTTGTCATTGACAACGAAATCACTCATGATTAATGTAGGAAACTGTACAATTCTGTTTGTAACAATTAAGTCCCCGATTTGGCTAAGAGAACTCAATGAATGGTTGTTTGAGATAATGTATTATAAATTTCTTGTCTTCAAATTGTTTTATTTATGTGCTGAAAATGTATAATGCAATCAAAAAACATTTCCATTTATTTGGATGAATTAAAAAATCTTATCTTATCTTTCACTAAATAAAATTTCCGATAACTGCGCTAAATGAGGTTCTTAACAACTATAACCACAAGTGCGTTTGGTGCGTAATATTTTCTTTTTGTTTTTGTTTACGGAAATAGTCTCAATTTTAATATGGTGTAATGAATCTGCGGAAAAAATGAGGGTGGGACATTACAATATTAACATAGTTCAGGGGCGTGGAAAAAAAAGTGTGCATTTGATACCTATGAAAGGGGTAAGGCGGGCACTAATTGGGAATCTTATAAAGTGCGTTACTTGAATGCATGTTTTGTCAAATAACTTTAGTAGACTGGAAGTTCGCGCAAGGCGGCCCCCGTTGTTTGGCCGGGGCTGTAGGAATTTGTTTAAAAGTTGATTTTTTTAAAATTGCAGCACTGTTTTACGACATAGTTTTTTAAATCTTGGGCTCGGTTGTATATCTTTTGGCTTCGGTGTCGGCCGAAAGTCTCGCCTAGCTTCAGCTTCGGCATCAGAAAATCCCATTCGGTCGATCCACAGGAGACAGACATACAGATGTGTAGACAGACCGAAAAAAAAAACAAGATGAAACAATTAATGTCCGTTAATGTGCTATGTAAAATCGTTAGGGGCGGTGGAGGTAAAGGCTGTGGAGAGGGGGTCGTGAGTAAGGGGGGGGGAAGATGGGAGGATGAGCGGTGTTAAAAGATGGGAGGGTGAGTTGATTTAATAGATGGNTAGTTTTTTAAATCTTGGGCTCGGTTGTATATCTTTTGGCTTCGGTGTCGGCCGAAAGTCTCGCCTAGCTTCAGCTTCGGCATCAGAAAATCCCATTCGGTCGATCCACAGGAGACAGACATACAGATGTGTAGACAGACCGAAAAAAAAAACAAGATGAAACAATTAATGTCCGTTAATGTGCTATGTAAAATCGTTAGGGGCGGTGGAGGTAAAGGCTGTGGAGAGGGGGTCGTGAGTAAGGGGGGGGGAAGAAGGGGGAGGGGTCGTGAGTGATTGGGGAGGTGAGTGGCGGGAAGGAGTGGGGTGGGAATGGCGGAAGGGAGTGATTGGGGAGGGGAGTGGGGGAAAGGAGTGGGTTGGGGTGGGGCTCGCGAGTGACTGGGGGGAGTGAGGGGAAGAAATGGGGTGGAAATGTCGGAAATGAGTGGGGAATGAAGTTGAGACTTGAGATTTGGGAATGGGATGTATGTTAGCACTTTGATGAGTTCACGTAATGTTAATGGTGCTAATCACTGCACGGCAAAGACGTTGTTACTGTAATGGCGCGTCATATTCCGTCTGGCAGACTACGCAATGTACACTATTTACTGTGACAGTCTACGTAGTTTACACTATTTACTGTGACAGTCTACGTAGTTTACACTATTTACTGTGACAGTCTACGTAGTTTACACTATTTACTGTGACAGTGACAGTCTACGTAATTTACACTATTTACTGTGACAGTGACGGTCTACATATTGTACACTATTTACTGAGAAAGTCTACGCACTGTACACTATTTACTGAGACAGTGAAAATCTACGTATTGTACACTATTTACTGAGACAGTCTACGCACTGTACACTATTTACTGTGACAGTCTAAGCACTGTACACTAACACCATTTATTTAAGGCAACCCAATTACTCGCCTTATTGGTTCCTGTGTTTGCACGTGCCAACGAGGGAGAGCACCACAAAAGATTTTTCTATACTCGTTTTATAATTACCTCCCGTGCGTCATTCATGGGGAATAACAATGGCATGATCCATGCTTCTGTCCGACGGTCCTCAAAATATAAATGTAGTGGGAGCAAATTAAAATAAATGAAATGTCATTTCTATTTGATAAAATCTGTCTTCCTGTTCACCAATATGTAGTCAATACCAGTGTTCACCAAAATGTAGTCATTACCAGTGCTAAACAATATGCAATAATTACCAGTGTTCAACCATGTGTAGTAATTAATGGTGTTCACCAATGTGTAGTAATTACCAGTGTTCACCAATATGTAATCATTATCAGTTTTCACCAATATGTAGTAATTACTATTTTTCACCCATATGTAGACATGACTATATTCGTCAATACGTATGCGATGCCATGTGAGCGTGTCTACCAGTGCCCACCAATATGTAGGCTTGTCTACCAGTGTCCACCAATATGTAGGCGTGTCTACCAGTGTACACCGATATGTGGGCGCGTCAACCAGTGCCCATCAGTATGCGCCAGTGCTAAAGAGCGACCCGTAACCGAACACTTACAATTAAGGTAAATTCTGTACAATATCTTCAACATGCTACTTAATCATGTCTTCCCATCTCTAACGATGTTATAGTTAAGTCTCCGCCAAGACCGGTGCAGTTGCCTTGCACAAGCCGCCTGCCGTCATTTGAGAACACTTTTGACGTACAGGAGAGAGAGCAAGCAACAAAGGATCCTTTGTGAGTGAAGCGTCACAGGTCGTCACAAAAATAATGATGCTATAAGGCATTTACGTCAGATGGAAGCCAATAAGAAGTCGGTATAGATTTGCAGGCGTGGCTTCTGTGGCGATATCAGGCGTGGGGTATTAGATTCATGCACTTTCGAAAGGCAACTCTTCTTTCTGTATGTCTGAGATGGGGGGAAGGGGGGGGAGGGGGGGTTGGATTGAGTCAACACTTACTTCTTAAGATTTTCGATTTAAAAAAAATAAATTTTAATCATAGTTTTTTTTTTTCGAAAATGAAAGAAAAATGGAATCGACCTTACTAACAACCTTTCCGCGCCCCCCATCCCCCCATCTAGAGCGTCCCCTGGGGCTTAAGGGGGCAACTGGTATTAAAAGGAGAAAATTTAGTGATCTGAACAATAGTTAGATTGTCAACTTGGAATTCGGGGGGGGGGGGGG
>CAXITT010000167.1:391203-414586 GCA_964033795.1 Lymnaea stagnalis | reverse complement strand
AAAAAAAAAAAATTTTAATTAGGCCTAAGCAAATGTAAACAGTTTTGTGGAAGAAAAACTAGTGGAATGGTAATGTTTTATATCATTATTTTTGTTTTAATTCTTTCAAAAATAAAATTTTGGAACCCTAGGTTTATTCATTTCCTTCATTTGTGATATTCTTTTTGATATATCATTATCATCCTCATCAATTTTGTCATGAGCAAAGGTGAATAATATTGCTATAATCCTAGAGAATGGTAATATTTTTCCTAATTTTTTTTTTTTTTTAAATTTAAGGAAACCTAGGCTTTTTCAATTCATCCATTTCTTGAAATCCATCATTATCATGCTCATAGACATTGTTATTGACGAAATAACAAGTTTGTGCATGTATCACTGGCTGGTATTATAATAATGTAGAAGACCTGTTTACTTTTATGATTAAGGCGACCAATTTTGATTTCTTGCGATTCTCCGTCGAGACCCGTCAGAAACCAGTTTAATTTAAGAACAACCTCCCCCCACCAAGGGAGGTGAGGGAAGTTGGTCACCAAACGAAATTATTACGTCACCAGTACGGTGTCGGTACTAAGCTAAATATTAATACAGGGATATCTTGCCAGCTATTTATGAAAACACAAAGCATTAGTATGACGAAAGCCGCGAAACATTGTGGTGATATTTTATAGCCTTAATAATTGATATCTAGGTGACAATTGGCTTTATTAGAGGCACAATAATTATTATAGATATATGTTCTAGATTGTCATTTTATTATAAAAGAAAAGGGTACTCTAGGGTCTATTTTTCAAGAATTTGCCCCCCCCCCACCCCACCAAATGTTCTCTTATAAAACTACTTAAATAAACATTTTAAAGAAATGTAAATTACTTTTAAATTAAAATGGTAAAAGCCAAAGTATTCATTAGATGTTTATTTATTAATGTTCACGGTGATCTCATTTTTTAAAAAAAGGAATGTAAATATTAATACTTTCCCTCATCATTTTTTAAATGTACGTAGAATGTATGCGTGGACGAATTTCAAAATACCTAAATATTTCAGTTTCGGTTTCTGCCGAAACCAAAAAGCTAAATTTCGGTTTAATTTCGGCATCGGCTGAAACTGAAATGTTAACCATCGGTTTAATTTCGGTTTCGATCGAAAGTCATTTTTAAACTTCGGCCTAGTTTCGGTTTCTGCCGAAATCAGAAAATGATTTTCGGTCGGTCTCTATTTGACACCTCTCTGTTTGAGAGCACTTGAGGGAGTGGATGACATTACTGTAAGTGTTTTAAGATGTGTGTTCCTCGCCGTTTATCTCAAAGTAAAAGTACACACGTCATCCCCCCACCCCCCTGCCCCCTAGCACTGGGAATGTCACTATTAAACAAAACGATTAAAAACAAGTCTATTATAACTCTATCCAATAAATTATTCACCCACCCCCCCCCCTTGTCACTATTAAACAAAACGATTAAAAACAAGTCTATTATAACTCTATCCAATAAATTATTCACCGCCCCCCCCCCAGAAGAGCAGCCCTCGCTCTAACAAAACAACCCTATCGTCCCACCAACCAGATCAAACAGTCTTCGCTCGGTGACGGAGTACTTCCTGGAATTTGTAGGCAATTTAGTTTCCACGCGCGCCGAGACAGACAAGACCGATACAAGAGACAGGACCAGGACCCGGGACCAGTTCAAACAAGCATTATGTCTGATGACACGGGTCTTATTGGCCGGCGATTACGTTGTAATGGCCCTCGGCAAACAGTCAGCTTTGCTTCGACTACGTAATAAATACAGGTGGAAATATTAAATACCACACTGGTTAGCTTTTTTTAAATTAATTTTTTTACACAAGCGCCGTATAACATGTTCACAAGCATCGTTTAACATGTACGCCAGCAGCGTTAAACATGTATGCAAGCACCGTTTAACATGTACACAAGGACCGTTTAACATGTACACAGGACCATTTAACACAAGGACCGTTTCACATGCACAAAAAAGCACCACTTAACACACAATCGCATCGCTCACCATACACATTTTGAGAAATTGATTGTTTAAGGAGAGCATGTCGGGGGAGAAGGGAATAATAATTTGTTACTATTTTTTTTTTAAAATTGTAACCAACAGAGCGACGCAATGAACTTTCTTCAAGATTTAACAATGTATGTTATGTATTGGGGACGTTTAAAATAGTATAGAATGTATCATGGCTGCGCTCCTCAAAATTTTCAATTGTTGCGCACCTCAAAATATTCAATTGTTGCGCACCTCAAAACATACCAAAAGTAACCTTAATTCTCAAAATGTGCCGAGGTCATGTTCCTAGATAAGTTCAATGAATTGCATATCTCTCCTTGTTCCCGTTTTTATTTTCTAACTTGAAATTGGTCCTATGACGTGTCTTTTGTGATGGGAGGGGGGAAGATAGAGAGAGAGAGAAAGAGAGAGAGAGAGAGAGAGAGAGAGAGAGAGAGAGAGAGAGAGGATGAGCAGGGAGAGACTAATCTCTCCGGCCGATGTTATGACAGCAGTGAACCTGTTCAACAGAGTTATCGATCTTTTTTGTAACGGATCATTAAAAAGACGGAATCACCACGCCGTCATTTCTGTAAGCCACCGCCGCACTGGCCGCTTTTATAAACTCAACACACTTGATCGGCTTTAATCTTACAAAATGCAAAGGCGGATCCATATCTTTTTTTTTTTTTATGGCTGTGGAACATCGTTTTACAGAATAGCTAGACGGATTTTTAATTTTCATTCGGCACAAATGTGGCATTTTTTTATTATTTAAAAAAAATATTTTTTTTGTTGTTGAAAAAGGTAGCCCATCTATGTCTAAAAATAATTTTTTAGTAAAGATAAGTGTCATGACGATCAGACAGAGGCGTAGCGTGGTGGGGGCAGGGGGGACAGATGTCCCCGGGCGCCAGCTAGTTAGAGGCGCGAAAATGTGCTTTAATATTATTTTATTGATGAAAATAATGGGTTTGAGAGTTGAAAAAAAAGAAAAAGGGGCGCTAAAAATGGATCTTGTCCCCGGGCGCGAATCTTGTCCCCGGGCGCCAAACACCCTCGCTACGCCACTGCGATCAGACGTCAATTAAATTAACACTCAACACAATGTTCTCAAGTAATGAGCAAAGCTATCTTGAGCATATAATAATTATAGGACTGTATTCAAGCTAAGTAAATGAAATAGCATCACGAGGTAAGTGGAAGCTTGAATTTAAGACTTTAAGACTTGAATTAGAGAACAGGACAAAAAGATTAGAACGTTTCGGCATAGAGCCTTCTTCAGCGCACATGACAAATGAAAATATCACAAGGAACAGAGCACAGTAAACAAAGAGAGCAAGTAACAGCAAGGTTAGGACAAGTGCTCACAAGTAGCAGCACCGTGCACAGGAAAGACGTTTATTTTTGTGCACAAATAAAAATCAAAACTTACTTGAAACATTCATGACTGACCCAGCCCAGCGCAAAAATCATGTTTTTTTTTTTAAAATGAGCACAGGTCATGTAAGGAAAAACACGAGCGCGGATCTCAGGAACGTGGCGTATCCCATGGCCAGAAATACGCTTCTGCCACCATACACAATTCCAGGAACACAATTTACAACAACAAAAAAACATTTCAAAAATCCTTCATGACTACCGGCTTTTCACTACATCCAATGACTAAAATTAGGATATTATACAATAAAGATACATTATGACATTGATCGGGAGTCGATATATGCACAGGTATTTTTATAATTTGGAGAAGAAAAAAAAAAGGAGGGAGGGGGTGGGGTGTGTTACAGATCTGAAATCCCAACGTTGGATCCGCATCTGAAAAGATATACTAAAGTGGGTCGGGGTGAAGTCAAGAATACCCACTGGCCCGTTTATGTACATGTGGTACATCAGTCCTCACATTGGTATCACCACCCAACCCACTGGCACTGTTATGTTAAAGTGGTATATCAGTCCTCGCATTGGTGTCACCACCCCACCCATTGGCACTGTTATGTACAAGTGGTACATCAGTCCTCACATTGGTATCACCACTCCACCCACAGGCACTGTTATGTACAAGTGGTACATCAGTCCTCACATTGGTATCACCACTCCACCCACAGGCACTGTTATGTACAAGTGGTACATCAGTCCTCACATTGGTATCACCACCCCACCCACAGGCACTGTTATGTACAAGTGGTACATCAGTCCTCACATTGGTATCACCACTCCACCCACAGGCACTGTTATGTACAAGTGGTACATCAATCCTCACATTGGTGTCACCACCCCACCCACGGGCATTTTTATGTACGAGTGGTACAACAGTCCTCACATTGGTATGAGCACCCCACCCGCTGGCACTGTTACGTTAGAAAGGTACATCAGTCCTCACATTGGTATCACCACTCCACCCACCGGCACTGTTATGTACAAGTGGTGCATCTTTCCTCACATTGGTATCAGCACCCCACCCACTGGCACTGTTATGTTAGAGTCGTTGCAGATCACCACCCTATCCTTCTCCCCTACCCACCCTCGCACTTTTGCTATGTTTGCGGCGGTTCAACAGACGCCACTTCGCCAATAGTTTCAACATTGGTGACCTGTAACAGTTCTCTGCCCAAAACTGACTGGGCGCCTCTGTCCCAACAGTCCGCAGGGTGGACCACGGATGACGCGTGGACCACGCATGACAGGGAGGCGAGGACCGAATTGGAGATGATGACCGGGTCGATCGTTCAGTACAAAGTCAATCAGGTGAATCCACCATGAAACGCATGATTGCATTTAACCGCTAGTGATCCCAAATCTACAGGGCAATACCACCATTTGTATACATGCAATCAGATACCTACTACAGAAGGAACTCATCCAAGTGATGATATTCAAAGGATTTAAATATCCACTAGTATTCCACTTGTTATCGACAAGAAATTCAGTAGTGATAGACTAGTAATCGATTAGTTATCCACAAGTAATTCGACTAGTAAGCCAATGGTGTCCACTAATAATCCCCGAGAAATCCAATGTTAATATTCTAAATTTTAAACAAAACAAAATACTCTCGAAACAATAATATACGTAGAAAATATACATTTTTTTACAACTAAATATTTTAGAGAATTTTTAAGTGTAACAATTTTGGCTATTATAATTATTTATTTTCCATGCTTATCTCGGCCACTGTAAGACAGGCGTTGCAAAGATGTGTGTGATCTCCATTCTAAGGTTAAGGCGAATTCATTGGCACGGCCTGGTCAAGAGATCAAGAGATGGGACCTACGATTGTAGGAAAATATCACAGGATAAAAAAGTCACAGGAAAAAAAATCCAAAGTCACAGAAAAAGTCACCGACAAAAGGTCACAGAAAAAAAGTCATAGGAAAAAAGTCACAGGAAAAAAGTCCAAAGTCACAGAAAAAGTCACTGACAAAAGGTCACATGAAAAAAATCACAGGAAAACAGGGGAAAACAAATCAATGGGAAAAAAATAGGAGAAAGTCACAGGAAAACTTTTTTATTATTCTTCATTTTATTTGTAAGTCCATGCACTTTCAACTGTGGAAAGTGCAGCAGGGATTTCCCACTATGTAAGAACCGAACCCAAAAGCCGTTAGCAGAAGTGCGGCTAAAAAGCTGCAATATCGCCCTGTGAAGATGGATACCAGCCTAAGTGATATAAAGCAATAAACATTGAGCGCATAATTTTTTACTTGTAAAAACTAGAGAAATTGCGAAACAATTGGGAGTGACGTCCAACGACATGCGTGATGTCCCTTTGTTGTGGAGGGGGAAACAAAATAAGAGTGGCGTCCCATATCCTGTGCGACGACGTCCCTTTGTTTGTTAAGTTTGTGGGTTTGTGGTGAGATCAATATGGCATCCTTTTACAGTTACAGCAGCGTCGGATATGCCACCACAGTTGTAATGGGGGGATAGCACGGAAATAGAAGGGATCTAATAACAGAGATCTCGTTACAGGTCGGTACTATAATGGTACTCTTCTTGATCATTGTACCACTGTAGTGTACGGATTATATTCGTGTAAATGTACACTGTGTGATAATGACGAGTTTGAGTTTTATAGTTTTTCTGGGTTATGATATTCCAACCCAAGATGATGATCTGCCTCTGACAGCATACAACCATTAAAGGAGAAGGGGTGAAGTCAAGACATACGTTTATATATGCACCTATTCGCCCCATCCACTCCTCGCATTGGTGTTATATGTTTGTGTGGTACAACATACATCATATCACCATAACTTCAAGTGGTCATATCCCTATCACTTTCAGTCGTCATATCCCCATAAGTCGTCATACCACTTTCAGTCTTCATATCACCATCACTTTCAGTCTTCATATCACCATCACTTTCAGTCTTCATATCACCATCACTTTCAGTCTTCATATCAGCCTTCATATCAGCATCACTTTCAGTCTTCATATCACCATCACGTTCAGTCTTCATATCACCATCACTTTCAGTCTTCATATCACCATCACGTTCAGTCGTCATATCCCCATCACTTTCAGTCTTCATATCACCATCACTTTCAGTCTTCATATCACCATCATTTTCAGTCGTCATATCCCCATCACTTTCAGTTATATCAGCTTTACTAGTCATTTCACCATCATTTTCAGTCATCATATCACCATCATGTTCAGTCATCATATTACCATTAGTCTTCATATCACCATCACTTTCAATCTTGTAATCTGTAAAAGTTCTCTCTATATCAAGACTAACCTTGCTTTTCTATTCAAAAAATTTGCGGGGTGGGCCACACAGGGCAAGGAGGATGGGGACATTGCAGGACACAGGTCAAGTGGCCAAAACGGAAACCGTGACTAGGATGGTCATTTCATACAAAGTCAATCAGGCGAATCCACTGTTAAACGCATGACTGCAGTTGCCGGAAAGTTAATCCTTAAATTGGAGGACTAAACTCCAATTTTTATACATGCAATCAGAACCTACTCCAGGAGGATTATCCTCTAATAAATGTAAACAATATGATTGTGTAGCACTGTATGGTACGAACTGGATTCTACTAAATGTTTTCTATTGATATTTGGTAGTTAGTAGCATCATCAGTGGCGCTCAAGCCCATGTAAGGCCCCGGTCTGCTCCACCACATCCTTCCTTTTAAGATACATCCATGACTTTCCACCTCCTGTGCTGAACCCCAAATGATGTCAACCCTTTTTCTTCTTCTATATATTACGGGCCCACGATCAATGTATTGATCATTTTTGGCTCCTATGCATGTAGAGGGGATTAGCAATGCTTATGTGCCTGGTGTTGAAGAGGATATTTCACTGGTTGTAAGGGCAACTCAGCGAGGGTATCATGAATTGGGAGTTGGAAGGCCTGAGGCAATAGACGCAAATGTGTCAAGTGTTGTTGTCGTCTCATCTGTTCCTTTTAGACGTTTGTTCCAGTCTCTGATTGTCTTTGGCAAGAATGGCAGTTCCTGTACTGGCTTCTTGCTGGTATGAGTCATTATTTCACTGTGCTCACAGTGCCACTGTCTCAAAGGTGTGGTAGTAGCTCCTAAATATTTCAAAGGAGCCCCTCTCTCAAAGGTGTGGTAAAGTAGCGCACTCACTCAAAGGTATGGTTGCTTATTTTGATGTCATCCCCAGTATACGTTTTTTGTGACATAACCACATATTTTTGTCTTCTCTTTATTTACCTCAAGACCAGCTTTAACTAAGGTATCTTCCAGTACCTTGAATTCTTTAATTTTTGGATTACACCAATGCTGTTTCTGCCCAGTAGAGCCATCTCCACCGCGTTTTCCAAGCATTGCAATGGTTGCCTATGTTAAGTTCAAGATGGTGGTGGTTCTGTAAAGCTTCTTTGGAATTAGTTTGTGATAGTTCCAGTGGTGCTCACATGTTATGTCTCTCATAACTTTTCCTAATGTGATGCTGGAGAGGATACATGTTAGTGAGTCTCATTGTCTCAATTTTGAACGCTCTCGAAGTACTCTCCTTGTACTTGGATTCTATTTGTGTCACATTTGGTGGCTAAACAAACAAGAAAAAAAAATTCACGTGCGCTAATACTAATAAGACAGATGTTACATCACAACAAGCCATTTTTTATGCGGCTTTGTTGATACAACAAAATTGAGAACTTGGCGAGGGTTCGGATCAAGATAACGGAGTAAATACGTCAGAAATCTGTAACAGCAGAGAGAGAGTTATGTGACATACTATTGTTTTCCATGGGTTCGTCAGATCAGATCATGTCTGGGGACAGGCCAAAAGCACTGAGTTTAGCAAGTAGGCTATCTCGTTATCTGCTTGTATTATCAAATTATCAACGAAATACATATCTTCTTAAAAGTTATCTCCCCTTGCCCAATTTCCACATTATTAGTCTAGTCTGGTTTCAAAACAGAACTTCGTTAAATACAAGAAGAGGGTGCCACCAGAACACAGAACAAGGTGTCACCAGAACACAGAACAAGGTGTCTTCCGAGCATTGTGGAGGTGAGACAAGTTAAGACGCAAGCCGATCAAACAAGACACAACAGCTCTTACGACTTCCCATCAAACAAGACATGACAGCTCCTACGACTTTGATCAAACAAGACATGACAGCTCCAACGACTTTCCATCAAAAAGACACTACAGCTCCAACGAATTTAAACCAAACAAGACAAGACAGCTCTTATGACTTTTGATCAAACAAGACACGACAGCTCCTGCAACTTTCAACCAAAGAAGACATGACAGCTCCTATGACTTACAATCAAACAAGACACAACAGCTCCTATGACTTTTGATCAAACAAGACATGACAGCTTCTACAACTTTCAACCAAAGAAGACATGACAGTTCCTAAGGCTTTTGATCAAACAAGACACGACAGCTCCTACTTTCGATCAAACATGACACGACAGCTCCTACTTTAGATCCATTGGATGTAAAAATAACGAAATTATCAGACTAGATATCAAAATAAGATCCTATTTAAAGCCAGCTTTAAGGGGCCATCCATAAAGTATTTCACGCTATTTTTTGTACAATTTTTATCCCCTCCCTCCTCACTGTCACAATTTTACATTACTAAATCAGGCTTAAACAAATACAAACACAGTATAATAGTCTTCTAAGCTTAGGGGGATGTTCTAACAATAAACAATTATTTGATCACATTTCAAACAGTTAGTTACATTACCGTCTTACGCTCTTTCTTTCCAAGTCCGTAACACAACAGCATGGACTAAGGCTCATGTGCACAAGTAAAGAAAACAAATGTAGAGTTCTGTAGGCTGCAGGTGTTACATTCTTCCAGTTAGTTTAGAGGTACGGTTTTTTCTTCTCTTGTGTGGTTGGTATAAGAATTATTTTAGTCACACATTTTCAACATGATCTCCTGACAGAAAAAGAGTTTGAAGAAATTTCCTGTGGACGATAAATATTTTATTTGTAAATTGCAGGTTAGCATGACAAAAAAGCAGAATTTATTTATCTAACACTGATATAACAATAGTATAACAATAATATTAGTTATTAAACTATAAATTATTATATAATGTTAGGATAAGAAATGTAACATATTTTTTTTGCACAAATAGTTATCAAGCATAAAATCCTAAATATTGGGCCTATAGCCTTTAAATCATTCATTAGTGTGGCAATTATAATATAAAATAATCCTTACCTGGAGTTTTTAGTTTTTGCATCTCATTTCTTGTTGCCTGCTTTTCAGAATCCAGAATATTGAGACCAGGTTTTCTTTTAGGGAGAGTTTTGGTATGGCTGAAGGGCGTCCCAGTTCAACATCTTCATGTTTTTTCCAATCCAAGTCAATTGGCAATGTATTTTCTGCTCTGATTTAAGAATATTTTTAAAAAAAATAAGATAAGAATCTTTTATTGATCCAAACAAATGAAAATGTTTTTAATCGCATTGTACATTTTCAGCACAAAAATAAAACAATTTGAACACAAGACATATATATTAAATAAAATTATTTCCCTTGTTTAAAAAAAAACAGCCATTCAGTGAATTCTCTTAGCTATATCAGGCTTTATTAGTTCTCATAAATATTTGTGACTTCAGGGGAAGGACGCTGGTAAATTTGCACAGATTGGGGAACAAAGAATTTTTATATCTTTCAGTGCTCGCCCTGACGGAAAGCTCCCCCAATGGGCCGATCTTAAGTATCTGTGATGAGGAGGGTGGGATCTATCATCCAAAATGTGTTTAGTTTTACAATAACATCTTTCTTCAAATAGTTCTTAAAGTGAAGGATGTTTAGTTTGTGTTATTTTCCTTGCTTTCTTGATTATTCGGTTTATGCGGTGTTTAATATCAGACGATGAATTCCCACACCAGCAGGTAATGCTGAAATTAAATAGGCTTCCAATTGTTGCACTGCAGAATAAGTTAACGACTTGTTTGTTTACGCCGAAATTGTACAGGTTTTTGTTTGAATTTCTTATACAGCATTTGGCTGTGCTCGTGCCATGTTATCCATCCCTCCATCCCTAGGCGCTACAGCCCATGTAGGGCTTTGGCCTGCCTCACCACTTCCTTCCGCTCAGACCTAACTAATGCCTTTCTTTTCCATGCTTGGACTTTCAATGGCTGTAGATCATTTTCCACATCATCTATCCACCTAAGCCTAGGTCTGCCTTTGAGCCTTTTTCCTCTGGGGTATTGGTGATGCACCCTCTTCGTTCCTCTGTCATTTGGCATTCTCTCTAGATGTCCTGCCCAGCGTAGCCTGCCTCTTTTTATTTCTGCTACTATCGTGGGATCCTGATATAGACTGTATAATTCATGGTTGGTTCATATTCTCCATCCATATTCATCCTTTGTTGGCCCATATATTTTTCTGAGAACTTTCCTCTCCCAGGTGTTTAATAGGTTTTCTGCTGGTTTTTTTAGGGTCCAGGTTTCACTTGCATATGTTACAACTGGTCTGATTACAGATTTATAAATAGTTTTCTTTGTTTCTCTTGTAATGTTTTTACTTTTGAGTATTTTCTGACTACTGAAGTATGCCCTGTTTCCAGCTGATATTCTTTCTTTTATTTCTGTTAGTAATTCATTTCTTTCATTTAACAAGGATCCTAGGTATTTGAATTGATGTACTTTTTCAAAAGTCTGGTTTCTACTTATAATTGCTTCATCTGTTTGTTCTTCTCTTATCGTGCCATGTTAGCTTATTATTAATGGTGACACCTAAGTCTAAGTACTTATATGCCTCTACTTTCTCTACACTTTGATTTTTTTTTATGGTGAGATCTGTAATCAGGTGTTTTCCCCTCCTGAAATCAACAACCATTTCCTTTGTTTTTGAGACATTTAGCCGCAGTAAATTTTCATCGCACCAATTGATAAAGCTTGTAACTTGTAAGTTGCGGTATAAGCCTTCTCCTTCAGATATTAAGCCAACGATGGTGGTATCATCAGCAAATTTTAAGATTGAAACGGTGTCGCTTGAGTTCTAAATATCATTGGTATATATTGTATACAGTACAGGGGAGAGAACGCAGCCTTGTGGCACCCCGTTGCTTATTTCTCTGGTTAGAGATAATTGGACATTTATCTTGACATATTTTAGGCGATTTGTTAAAAAGTTCAGTATCCAAGCTTGAATATTTAAATTTACACCTCACGAGGAAAGTTTTTTAATCATAAGGTGTGGTTGGATAGTGTTAAATGCTGATGAGAAGTCTAAGAATAGCACTCTGGCATATTTTTAGGGTTGTCTCGGTGATGGTAAAGTCTCTCCAAAAATAGTAAGATAGCATCCTCTGTGCTTTTGGCAGATTTGTAAGCTATTTGGTTGGGTTCAAGTTTTTGCTCAAAATTTGTCTCAGAATAAGTTTCTCAAAAAATTTCATTATAATAGAGGTAACAGCAAAAGGACCTAGGTTGTTGTTGCAAGTTACCTTATTTTTCTTTGAAATTGGTATGATTTCTGAGGTTTTCCAAATTGTTGGTATTGTGTGAGCTACTTAAGATTTATTAAATATGTAACATCTTTTAAAAAGAATGCATTACTAGCTTCCATTACTTACTCATTAGAGTTAGGCAAAAGACAAAAACAACAACGAAAACTTACAATATTAGGTACTTTGATAAAAAATTTAAATATTGTCCAATTGCCATGAATGATACCTCATTTTACAGGGCTAGCTATAAGCTTTTTAACAACCCCAATTTCATCTTTCTATTTTTAAAAAAAAAATATTTTAAAAAAAATTGGGGGGGTTAAATTTAATAATTTTTACATGAAAAACAAAAAATTTGCAGGTTTATTCCATTGTCAACCAATAACAATATCAAATAAAATTTAAATCAGTTATTTTATTTTCTGTGGGGAACTTGAAAATATCTGAAAAGAAACATTATTAAAAAAATATATATTTTTTTAAAATCAAAGGTCCACACAATAAACTAATTACATGAAATGAAATAAATCAGTGCTACTACTTACACATCCTGAAAAGAAATATAGAAATAATAAATTATTCAAATATAACAGCCTGAAAAGAGTTATAGAAATGTTATTAAACAATTATTCAAATACTGAGTCAAAACAGACAACAACAAAATGGTTAATGGTAAGTTTGTAAATAAATTACAGACAACAAAAGTTAAACCAATACTAGTAATATTAACATTTATCTGTATCAGATGAAGAATTTAAAATATTCGAAAAAGAAAAATAGGGGGAAAAATAATTTTTAAAAATTTACCCTGTATTCCAAAAGAAAAATTCAGAGGTTCAATCATTAAAGTAATGATACCCAACAAATATTTAATCAATGCTGTTTTAATTATAATATATACTATAATATGAAATTTACTAGTACCTTTTTTTTAAAGACAATAAATGTCCTGAAAAGAAAATTTTTTAAAACAATTATTAAAGATAAAAGTCTGAAGTAGGAAAATTTTAAAATATTTTAAAAAGTTATCAAGTAAAATGTAAATCAATGGGTCTCACATTAATATATTTACACAAAATAATTTTCTAAAGAAATTTAAACATTAAAAGAGAAGATACCAGCCTGAAAAAGAAGAATTGGAGAGGTAATAAAAGAGTAATCAAGACAAAATCAATTTTAAAAAAAAATAAAATCAATGGTTCCAAAAGAAAAAAAATATATGTACACATTAAAAAATTCTAAATCAATGGAAAGTATAATTAACAACAGCATTAAAAGATAAGATAACAGTCTGAAAAAGAAAAATGGAAAAAGGTATTAAAAAAGTAATATAGACAAAATAAAAGTCAATGGTCACAAAATTAAATATATATACAAAATAATTTTTTAAATAAATACTAATACCTGGTACTAATACCAATATTAATGTTTATCTGTATGTGAAGAAGAATTTAAAATACTCTGAAAAGAAAAAAAGTGATCTATCAATGGTCACTAAATTAAATATTTATACAAAATAATTTTTTAAATAAATACTAATACCTGGTACTTATACCAATATTGACGTTCATCTGTATGTGAAGAAGAATTTAAAATACTCTGAAAAGAAAAAAAGTGATAAATATTTTTCAAAATGTATTCCACAAGGTGCATACATCTATGTAAACAACAACAAATTTTATATCATTGCTGTGATTAATTATAAGTAATACTATTATATGAACAAAATTAATAGTTACCTTTTTTTAAAGAAAATAAATGTCCTGAAAAAGAAAAATGAAACACTTAATAATTTTAAAAAATTAAAGTGAAAAGCAAACCAATAGTTCATAAATTGAGTATTTACACAGAATAATTTTCTAAATCAATGCAAACAGTAATTAACACTAGCTAAAGGTTAAGATAAAGGGGTGAAAATAAGACTTTGAAAAGTATTAAAAAAGAAATTAAGTCTAAATCAAAAGTTCTTACATTAATATATATATTTAAACAAAATAATTTTCTAAATAAATGCAAACAGTAAGTAATAAAAACATTAAAGAAAAGATTACAGCCTGAAAAAGACAAATTGGAAAATTATTAAAAAAGTAAGCTATTCAAATGGAAATCAATAATCCTTATATTAATATATATACAAAAAATAATTTCTAAATAAATGCAAACAGTATAAATTTAAAAAAAAAGATAGCTTGAAAAAGAAAATTTTGAAAAGTATTAACAAAGTAATCAAGAAAAAATCAACAACAGTTTCAAAAAATGCAAAATCAATGGTTCCTTCTTTAAATATATATCTACACATTATAATTTATAAATAAATGTAAACAGTAATTATGACTAGCATTAAAGGTTAAGATAAAGCCTGAAAAAGAAAACTGGAAAAGTATTAAAAAAGAAATCAAGTCTAAATCAAAAGTTCTTACATCAATAAATATATTTAAACAAAATAATTTTCTAAATAAATGCAAACAGTAAGTAATAAAAACATTAAAAGAAAAGATTACAGCCTGAAAAAGACAAATTGGAAAATTATTAAAAATGTAAGCTAGTCAAATGGAAATCAATGTCTCTTACATTAATATATATACAAAAAATAATTTCTAAATAAATGCAAACAGTACACATTTTTTAAGAAAGATAGCCTGAAAAAGAAAAGTTTGAAAAGTATGAACACAGTAATCAAGAAAAAATCAACATCAGTTTCAAAAAATGCAGAATCAAAGGTTCCTTCTTTAAATTCATATCTACACATTATAATTTATAAATAAATGTAAACAGTAATTATGACTAGCATTAAAGGTTAAGATAAAGCCTGAAAAAGAAAACTGGATAAGTATCAAAAAAGTATATAATATAAATACAAAATAAAAATCAATGGTTCCTACATTAAATAAATTTCTACACATTATTATATTCTATTTAAATGCAACTGTAATCAACTACAACAATTAAATTTAAAGTAAAAATGAAATCCTGAAAAAGAAAAATGGAAAAGGTGTAATAATAAAAAAGGAATCAAGACAAAATAAAAATCAATTGTTCTTATATTACCGTAATATATTTACACAAAATAATTTTATAAATAAATGTGAACAGTAAATAAGACAAATATTAAAAGAAAAGATAACAGCTTGAAAAAGAAAAATTGGAAAAGAAGTAAAAAAGTAATTAAGACAAAAGCAAAACCAATTTTAAAAAATATAACATTAAAGAAAAGATAGCCTGAAAAATTGGAAAGGTATTTAAAAAGTAAATAAAAATTAAATGTGAAAAAGCATGCTGAAAAGGATAAAAATTAGCAAAATGTTTTTTAAGGTACCCATAAAGTAAGGAGCAAAACCAAACTACAGTAAACTCATGACATTATCTAAATAAAATGAAAATCTCCCATTAGGGCATCAGCAATTAAAAAAGTAACTGGAATAACCTTAATGTCATCTACACTATAAACTACAAGACAACACTTGTTTTTTTTTTGTTACCACTGCAACTACTTCCCCCTCAAAGACTTTGTCTTCTCCATCTACATGCCAAACATGCCTGATAGGTAAGGGCAGGCAGTCTACAGAATTCTGAAACAATTCAATAAAATGTTCATTAGTACCTGGGAGAAGACTAGAAAAAACATCATCATCCAACCCCAATCAAGTTTCCAGGTAGTTTCTAATGTTTCTTTCTAACTTTTTTCTATCTGTCTAATCCCTTTTCTGCACTAATTCTGTCTGTCTAAAAAATAACCAACTGTCTCATTAACTTATCCTTACTCTAAAGAACTTTAACCTGCCTATGTGCAAAGTTAATTACAAAACAAATAATCCTACCCTGTTCTGAACTGGGTTTCCCTACCAACCATTCCATTGTCTTATTGGCATGACACTTCACCTTGGCATCAACAAAAGCCATGGATGCGTTGGGTGCTCTCTTAACCTGGGCATCCACCATACCCAACACACGCTCACAGAAAATGCTGTGAACTGGAGCAGATGAAGTCTTGGCCATCAGTTCTGGTTGGGGGTCCGCAAGCTCACCATCAGTGTAATCCCCCAGCTGCCTACTTAGAACATTTTTTAAAAATTGTGCAAGTAAAGTAGTTGTAAAAGAAAACCGTTCTGATGTCTCTTCAGAGTTGCTCCTTAGCTTCAGCAGGACATCATCCACCTCCAGCTGGTTGTTGAACACGTCATGGTCGATGGTGAGGACCAAGGCTGGGTTATCTTCAATCTTCTTCAACGTGACCATGCACGTTTTGATGAGTGGAGTCTGTAATAACAAGAAAATAATGGACTTTTTTAATGGGCACATATATTTTAAAAAATGATAATGGTGGTTAATAGTTATAGACAAATATAATGAACGCATACCATTTCCAAATGCTTTAATCCACCAGGATTCTTGTAGAATGTGGTCATCCAAGGGCCAGTCAAGAGCTTCCCAAAGAGACCTACCATATAAAATATAATAAAATTTAGGAATTAATACAAACGTGTATAATATGATAAACTAAATGAGATATTGTAACATTTCACAACTACAATATTTTTAAAATATATATATTTACCTAAAGCTCTCAACTGCAGAAAAATGTTTGGGTTGTTGAGGTCCTTCATAATGACTGATCGCAAACCCATAGCAGTTGAGTACTTAGTCAAGTACTGGGATAGCAGATCCTTCAGGTGGTCAATAATCCCAGCTGGGGGGAACAGAACATGGAGTCTGTTCCCCACATAGCACACTATGAATCCTGGGTTTAACTTAGATCACTCAAGGAAGGCCTTAAACCCTGATGGGTCTCCTGATTTCATTTTGTATCTGTAGATATAAAGAAAATATTTTAGTATTTCAAATTCTTCGCTGTGACCTGACCGAATGCCTCTAGGTCGGCGAGCACACCCCCGAAGAAATTCGGAGGTGTCACACGGATCTTACCTCTGCGTGGTGTGGAAGACTAGTAGGGAGGAGACTCCTGAAGCCAAAAGGATCCAAGCAAAACGCATGACTTCCAATGCAACGGAAGTTGCGCGCTAACATGATTACGTGTCGCCGATAATGGATATGAGGCTTGGGCTTTCTTAAAACCCTTGCTGAGGATTAAAAACATGCGGCCTTGAGAAAGCCGCTCCTAGGCGACCGTTTCGTCCCGACACAGTCCTGACCGAACTACTCCCCGAACAGTGGAGTGAGGTAACGCAACACCTTCCCCGGAGAGGAAGCAAAGCCGTTCTGACCCACGTCCACACAACTCCCAGGAATGGTGGGAGAAAGTTAAGCTCGAGACTACTCCCGGAGTGGAGGTAAAGCCGTGCCACACCAAGGAACGTACGGCTCCCCGGACGGTGGGGTGAGGTAACGCAACACCATCCCCGGAGAGGAAGCAAAGCCGCTCCAACCCAACGTCCAGACCGCATGACTCAATGGGCACCGGGGGTGGCGACGCAAAGCTGTCCCCTGGTGAGTGGAAGCAATAAATGTCCCAACACACCATTTTACTCGGACCGTTTTGCATGGCTGGGGTCCCCAGGAACTACTAGGCCATGTTTCATGGCCAAGGTCCTAAGAGATTGAATCTCAACCTCATAAGAGTATTGAACTTTATTAGTATTTCAAATTAATAATCAATTTAAACAAACAGAACATTTAAAAACAATTTTGAATAGAATATACAAAATAATAATTTTTTATATTTACCTCAATTTAGACACAGCATAAACCAAATTAGCTGCGAAGCCTTCACTTCCAAAAAATTACCCTTAATCTCCCACTCAACGTCTAAAGCTTTGAGCTCCTTCCTGGCCTGGTTAGCCATGTCGACCAGTGGGTATAAGTGGAACTTCAGCTGCGCTAGCTTCTTGCCTAGGGTCTCTTCCAGTTGCTGAGACACACACTTATTCACCCGAGCTCGATCGCTAAGCGTTCCCTGGAGAGAGAGATTAAAAGTATACAGCACCATTTGCTGTTGAATTTTATGGAAGCTCGAGTACACGGAGGCAACATCCT
Source organism: Lymnaea stagnalis (assembly GCA_964033795.1). Taxonomy (NCBI): domain Eukaryota; kingdom Metazoa; phylum Mollusca; class Gastropoda; family Lymnaeidae; genus Lymnaea; species Lymnaea stagnalis. The sequence continues at coordinate 396,660 of CAXITT010000167.1, read as the reverse complement.
GAAGCGCATTCATGACTTGCTCCAGGTGATCCTCTGTCTTACCACCTGCTATTCCTGCTGTCTGGAGAGTCAGGTTCTGCCCATCAGCTGAAATGTTACAAGCGTTAATGTGCTGTCCTTCAAGAGGTGTAGAGTCTCAGGATAATGTAACATTATTAGCCTTAAACATTACTTCACCGACTTGAAGGTCAAAGAGGATTCCCAGCTCATAGGTCATGGATGCAGCTGTGGATGCGCAGGTGACGTCTGACGAGGTCTGTCCAGCCAGCTCTCGGACAATGAAGTCAATCACTAGTACAGCTTTATCCACAGGCACCTGGTTTAAAATGCAATTATATTTACATTTTCTCATGGGGGTGTTATATGTACATCTTTTTATATGAGCTTTACCTTGGGTTCCTGGTGATTTTGCAGATGTGGTAATGATTACTTTACCCTTCTCATACACCTCCATCAGTTCATCCACCTTCAAGAGTGCCTCTCTCCTGTCCTCCATCGTTGCCGTTAGTGTAGCCTTCAGCTGATACACCTCCTCCTGTAGTTCGGTAACCTTCTTCGCAGGATGCGGTTCCTTCTGCTCAGTAGACTGGCCTTTTCCATCTTCGTTGCTAATGTTCCCAGCTGTTGTTCCAAGTGTCAAACCTTAGTCTTAAGCGTTGTCTTCTCTTGTTTCAGTGTCTTGATCCATATCATCTTTCTCTTAAGGCTCTGAGTCCACACTTTCATTTCAGGGCACCTGCAGAGAGACTTGGCATTCAATTTAACGCTTCTCACCTTTTCCTCCAAGAAACAGCACCTGGTGACAAACCTTTTCCTAATTACGCTGCACTGCTTACAGTCAGTCCTGCTGCTGAGATACCTGTGGAACAAAACTATTATGCTGCTCCTCTACCTGTGGAAGTAAACATGCATCATGCATTACTGGAGTTGTAACATCATCAGAGCTGACAAACTTTTTCTTCCTGCTGACAGGTGCTTTCAGTGGCTGCAACAAAAAATTCTGAATATTTTGCCAGTTAAGAGTTAGCTGCTTTTTAAGATCACATAGCTTTTTTTCCAATGTTATCAAAATGCTACTTACAGCTTTCTTATTTAACTGGTAGCTACTATCAACCTGCTGGAAATATTCATCAAGTAAAGTCACAGCAGCTTTTCTGCCTAAAGTCTTGTTGGTGCACAAAGTTGTCAAAATCCGAAATTCTTACAGTGGGCTGGGCAGACAATTCAGTTACAAACTGAGAACAATTTTAAAAAATAAATTAATTAATTATAATTATTATTAGTTATCGTCATTCATATATTTATATATTTCTGTATTAAACTTAAATAATTATTGTTTATTATTTATTAATATACTTCATACAAATATGAGATAAGCATATAAAAATACTTATAAATAGTATGTATTTAAATAATAATATATAGTACATAAAAATTATACTGTTAAGTATACCGGTACGGTATCAATACTATTACTATACTATTTTGAATTTTGATAAATATTATGATTTATTATTCTATTATTAAACCATTACTCATTACTAGTATTAAACTATTAATTTTGAATCAATAATCAATAATAAAGAACGGATAAAATGTACTAAAAAGTACACAATACAGGCAATTGTTTAAATTTAATAAATAAAACTAAAAAAGTAAGCCTTGGTACCTACCAAAACTTTTAGAGTTTAGTTATATTTTCTTAAATTTTGTAAAATTATTCATGTAATACTTCTTAGAATTATTCAGATGTTTAGGGATTCAATAATAACAAATCATTTCATAATTGACAGTGATGATAGCCATTTCCGGCTTTTCTGTCAAATAAAATAACATTTTAATTTGGAGACATCGTCATACCCCCCTTACTTTGGGGAAGGCATAACTTTTCATTGAGAGGGTCATTATTAATAACTTAAATATGGTAACCCTACAGAATGAATTTAGTTTCTATTCCACTAAAGCTTATTATTACGGAACAACTAACAAAAAAGTATTTATGTGATATAATGCTTACAGAGTGATTATGATAATCCTGATCGAGAAACACAAAACACCTCGTTGCATAGACTTCATAGAAATCACTGGAAAACAAAAACTGACATGTCACTGATGATGATTGCAATTATTAAAGGTAAAAAATGACATATAACGCAATTTTCCAAAAATACGTGTAGCCGTATACCATATTTGTAGAACAAGTATTTTAGACATTTTTGGACATGTGCAGATCGGTGCGTCGACTAGTTTTAAAGTACCTAACAATATATATTGTTTTTCAGACTATTTAGAAATGTTAATTTACTTGCCTAATCATGTGGAGACCTAGACTTACATTGACAGTTGACATTGTCATCACTGTACTTGTGTAGTATGTTAAAGAAACATCCAAGTCTTCATCGGATGTTTTTTCATATTGATATGTTAATGTATCCCAATCATTAGAAGAGTCACTTAGGGATTCATCTCAGTTAATTTTAGAGTTTTCTAGACGCGTTTTGGATTTTAAAATTAATTTTTATGAAGAAGCTAGCTCGATTGAGTCACTACAATAAAACAAAATGGATTACATAAATGTGTCTCGATTATTTAAAAACAAATTTGGTTTAAAAATTGAAAATAATATTTAAAACTTTAATTTTTATAAATTAAATCAGGTAATCTACCACTTGAGCATCGACTACGGTAAAATCCAGTTGTTCTGGTTTGAAGTGATATTTAATTATTTAAACAATTATATTTTTGATGATATTGACAATTGATGTTGTCATATTGTACAAGTAGGCCTACATGACATAATTTGACATAATCATTTCCCAGGATATTTATGATATATATAAATTATTATATAATACAAATAATCCAAGGCAAAATTTTTAAATAGAGAAACTAAGACAATGGCATGGTATATTAATATTACATTAAATCCTTTTTATATTTTATGAAAGTAAGAATTTAATTCTTAACTAAATAAAAAAAGTGCAAGGCCCTTTCTCACCTGGCGAAAACGCCGTATTTCTCTATAGTACAGACAGAGTTAAGACGGCACGGCTTTTCTCCACTAACACTAGTTTCAATAATAACTTACCATCCGATAAGGATATGGAGTGGTGGCGTAGCTAGGGTTATTAAGTTATTACCGCCCGGGACTAACATCTCTAACAAGATTTTAATTTATGTAAACACAAATTCTTACTTTATTATTTTCGATGCACATCTAGCAGAAGTCAAAGTTATTGAAATCTCTAACAAGATTGTAATTTATGTTAACACAAATTCTTACATTGTTATTTTCGATTCACATCTAGCAGAAGTCAAACTTATTGACGAGAGTTCTTCCCCTTTAAGAAGAATCCAACTTACGATTCGCATTTATAATATTAATTTTGGAATTTGCCAAAACCGTGGGTTAAAATTGGTAAACGTGCTGAACATTGACTTTAAAATCAAATTAAATTGAGAAAAAATTTCAATATTCATTCCCTATCATCATTTATCAACATAAAGGAAGCAAGTGATAAAAGAAAAATTATATTTTTGTGTTATTTTAGTCTACATTCTAAAAAAAATAACATTGACGGTCTATATCATAATATAGGCTCAATAGGCCAATGAATGGTAACTTCATAGATGGTGGATGAATCAGCAAGAAGAAAAAGTATTATACTATACAGTTATTTATGCACATCTTGGTTATTAAGCTAATTTCCTCGTATACAGGGAGGGACGTCATGTCACATTCACCATTTTTTTAAATTAACCATTTTGATTCAAATTACAACGGGTATAAAAAAATATGTTTTAATGGAATAAATAACATTCCTTTATCTCGGGTTCTCATGAATTAAATAGTAGAACACAATATGTGGAAGCTTGAATCAAAAGACAGGACAATAAGATGTGAACTTTCGGTTTAGAGTCGCATTTGTAACGTTACGAAATTCCCTACAAAGCGTGATATTCAAACATATTATAATATTGTTGGAACACTTTTTCCAAAATAGATTTTAGTGTAACCTTTAAATTTTTTTAAGAAGTCATCATTTTTTTAATATAAGGCATTCATAAGTCATAAGGCAAGGAAATTCGAATGAATTTGTGGGAATTAAAGTAAAGTAAAAGTTGTACATGTTTGCATAACGGAAAAAGCATGATGGATATAAAAGTAAAATATAAAATTCCTTTATGGGGAAAAAATAGGACTTATGGTATAATTGTACACAAAAATTCGATTAAAAATTGTTCAAATGTCCCATATAGATTCGATCTCGATAATATCTTGATATTTCTCGGATTTTGGTAAATAGTGTCACCTCATACGAAAGAATGAATGTATAAAACGACATTTCGAAATGTTCCAAGCTTGTTTTGAATATTTTGCTAAAGTAACTTATCTAATTCGCAAATTCATTATTTAACAGTGAACATGTTAAAATACTAGATTGACAAGTGAGTGTTTTTAAATATAATTTATGGCACCGAACTTATTTTTGTCTAGTGAATTTAATTCTTCTAGTAGTCTAATACTAATACTAATACTACTACTACTAGTAATACATGCATCATACTACTAATATTTTAATAACTCTTCTTAAATAAAACTTTAACTGACAGACACCGTTAACAACAGGACTGCGGCTATTTGGACCCGGGATTCAGAGCCAGAAGAGAATGAGAGGTCGGGTTTATATTTTAAATATTTTTTTAATGAAACCAACCTCTCATTCTTTTTCCGGTCCGAAAGCCACTTTGTAACAACAGCTTACACTTACAGAGAGTAGGCAAGTATGCCTAACCACACACAACAACCAGTTACAGTTACTGTTACTATTTAAGTGTTTTCTTAATCTTCATTATTGTCTTATAGTTATACTACTAATACTGCTACAATAATTTGCCTGTCAAAGCAACAAAGACGGCGGCTGTGTAAAAAAAAAGTAGTGGTGTTTGTCTCTTTAACCAGACCTGTTTACTCTTACGATTTTGGCGTACAATGTACGATTTTTAGATGTCTTTTACGATTGTACGCCGAGACCCGCCAAAACTACGATTTTCAGAGACCCGGTGTAAAATATTTGTGTAATTTTGTCCGATTTAAAAAAAGTTTTAAAATGTTCGGTTGTAGAAGCTTTAGCCCTTATGGCCCCGCATTGAATGGACCATCCTTCATTATATTCTGTACGCACTGAGAGGGGAGGTGGGGGTTGTTGATTAAAGAGATTGGTGGCATACCAGAAACACGGGTAGGGGGGTGGGATAGGTGGGACTTTCAAAAGATATAAAAATATCACCGCCACGCATCCTATTGATGGTGGTGATGGTCTTAGTGTTGCTTTGCGTGTCACAGTGAACTAGCTAGCTGTGTCAGCAGCAATCTTTAGGCTAGTCGCCTGGCAACAACTTCACTCACCACCTCCTTGGACTGCTACTGCTAGCAAGCGTGTGTTCGTCTGAACC
>CAXITT010000167.1:367888-390955 GCA_964033795.1 Lymnaea stagnalis | reverse complement strand
CCCCCCGAGATATAGCTGAAAGAAACTCTGGTTAGGGGCGCCAAAATGTGCTTTGATATTATTTTATTGATGAAAATAATGGGCTTGAGAGTTGAAAAAAAGAAAAAGTGGCACTTTAAAATGGATCTTGTCCCCGGGCGCCAAACACCCTCGCTACGCCTCTGACTCTATCCCCTCAACGATTTTAATACAATAAAACAGTTTTGTATCACTACTGCTACTACTGCCCCCCCCCCAATCCATTTTTGTTACAGCTTGTGGTAGTTACTAGTCTCTAATACTATAGCAGTGGTCGGCAAGTGGCGGCTCGTCCAGACTGGGGCTCGGCCAGTCAACTCAACAAATCGGTTTTTACTCCGAAAAACATGGTCCTTGACAGGTTCTTCAAAATAAATTTGGCTTGCAAAATTTGTTTAAGGGCCCTGCTGCTGATTTTGGCTCTTTTGACCAATGAGTTTGCTGACCACTTCTCTATAGGATGTGAACGTAAAAACTCAGGGGCATATTGGATAGGCGAGGGCACTATGTTTTTCCTATTAATGAGGTTGGGGGAAGGTGGGTTCGTCACCAGCACGGAAATATGTGTTAGTGGACTTACAGTGTTTTCACTATGTCGTGTTCAATATGTCTACTACAGCGACCTCTTTATGAAAACACAAAGCATTAGTATACGGTATATGATAAATGCGAAGCATTGTGGTGATATTTGTATAGCCTTAATAATAATAATAGACCTAATTAGAATTCGTGGATTTCCCAGATTTTCATCTGCCAGTTGGCTCTATAAGCCACTGTCAGGAATCAGGATAATTATTGTAGAATTTATGCATACATGTAGGTGCATTCTGGTGCCCCCCCCCCCCCCCCCCAATCAAAACTCATACACATCCTCAGCGAGTAAGTCATATTTGGATGGCCCTTTAAGTTGGCAAAGCGTGCGGCTGGGGGGCGAGGTATGAATCAGTGTTAACTTTTTCATTTTTATTTGAAATGTTATATATGAATTGTCCAAACAGCTCTGGCGCTAGAATTTGGCTGCATTGACGTATGTGCACATTGCGTGATTTTAATGTTACCATTATCATTAATGGAATCGGCCGTCATTCTTGTACCTCACTTAGTATTTTACGATATGACCTCGACAAAAAGAAAGGCTCGTGAGATGGATGATGAAGAAGAAACTTCTCTCTCTACCGATAAACATCCGATTCAACAAAAGAAAAAGAAAGTTTAACATCAGATAGTCTTGCTTGAATATCAGACAAAATTGACTGAGTTGCGTTCTCCGTCGAATGGTCCATCATGCGCGCACTGCACAATTACACAGTCTGCAAGTCGGACTTTTCATTAACAATCTATCAGGGACAAAAGGAGTGGTGTTGATTTAGGAAATTTTGGGTGGTCGTGGGTCTAAATACTTAAATCTATACAATCAACACCGCAACATTTCTGCAATGACAGGTTTTTTTTTGGGGGGGTGGGGCCGGGAGTGGGGCTGTTCCTCAGCAGATACAAGGTACGTTATTTAAAAAGTCTACAATATTCATCTCCTAACTCTGAAAGTCCAAAAATGGCATTCTATTTATATCTCGAATGCTGTACAATACCACCCAATGTTTAGTAGGAATTATTGCGGTGATGTTGTCAAGGCGTATTTTCACCAAGAAACTTGCTAGCAGTAGTAGAGAAGTTACAGTTGTGTTTAGTCATGAGCGTTCAGCGCGCGGGTGACGCATATTTCGTTGGGCTACGCCAGTGGTTCTTATAATTTTGTTTCCCGGCACATATGCCATATTAGGTTTTCTCCAGGTTTCCTGGATGAAATTCTTACAAGTACACTTCGAAATAGGGAATACACAAATAATATAAAGGGTGGATTAAAAATAAATATATCGTTTATGTAGGTCACAAACATGTAGGTCACAAACATGTAGGTATCTATAGCAGATGTAGGTCTTCAAAATGAAGTGACCGCAGTTTGCAGTTAACGTCAGTGGAATACTGATTACCTTCAGTTCCATTTTTTGACAAACCGCTGAACTGGATGCCACTGACACACGCTATACCAGTAGTTACTGTATACATTATATATTATATATACTGTATATTTATTTATTTACTATTAAGATACTGTATTGTACGATTTTGAGACGATATTGTACGATTTTAGGAGATTGAGGGTAAACTGTTTTAACTGTTTTTGCTGTCAAAAGGTTTTGGCTGAAATTTTCACTTTTATTGAAACTTGTTGTCCTCCTTCAGGTTTTCCTCTACCCTTTGTTTATTTCTTAAAAGTACTGGGTAGGGATAGCTTAAACTAAATATTATATACTATATTATTAACCTACACTTTCATATACTTATAAGAGTACTAAGGCTACTTATTAACTAATTAAGTTAATAAAAATTAAAAAAGCACAAACCATATCACTATTAAAGCTACGCTGTCTATAACAAAGCCTTGAGACTCTGAGGCTTGCCTGGTAGTCAGTCACTATGACTATGACCACGGGTGGAGCTAGAGTGTTTGGCGCCCAGGAACAAGATTCCCTTTAATGTGTCCCCCTCAAATCTGAAACCCATTATTTTCATCAATAAAATACCATTAAAGCCAAATTTTGGCGCAAAACTAGTCATTTGAAAAAATGCTAGCTCTTGCTTCAGTCTTTTAACTTCTAATGAATACTAAACTAAAATACTAAAAGTTTAATTTTAATAAAATTATTCTGCTTCTAGATAATAAGTTAAATTAGTTAATGACTTGAGATTAAAGTCAATCTACTTGATTGTGGTAATTATTAATCATTAATGGGACACATGACAAGTACAAGGGACAGGCCTATAGACTATAGAGACTGATCAAGAGAAACAAGAACAAAGTGATACACATCTTAATGTGCTGCAACTGCACTAAACGTACACTTGAGTCATGAGTCATACTCTTAGCCAAACTGCTACCTGTGTGACACTTGACTCAATCTTTTTTAAGCCAATATTATTAACTATTTAATTTATTTAATACAGACATAAAATTAAAGCATACATGGCCCAAGTCAAAGTCATATCATAGAATAAAAAATGAAATATATGCCTGTAAAGTGTAGGCCTAATTTAAGTTAAATTAGTCAGGCTAATTCATTTAGCCATTCAATTGATAAACTCTTGGGTACAAAAATATATACCTACGTGAAGAGAATTTATGTATAGATTAAATGCACTTCAGAAGTCCAAACAAACGAGGCCAACACAAACTTTCAAAAGTTGTTGAAATAGAGCTGCATCATTCATCTTTGAAAATCTTTGTGCCAGCCATTTATCAGAGTGCAGGAGGATGAGCTTTCCATATTTTATTATTTTTTGCCTTGACATAACATGTCCTTAAAAAAAATTTATGCTCAACAATTTATGAAGGGTTAAATATATATATATTTTTTTTTCTACAGTAAAGTGGGTTAAACCATGGCTCTTAGCACTGAGACCTGGGTTAATGACAAGCTCCATGATATTCTTGGCATTTCTGACAAATACATTGCACAATATTTTGTGGGACTTGCAGCCAAATCTGAAAGTCCTGGTGAACTCGTACAAAGACTGCAGGAGACGGGTACAGTTGATGTTGATGAAAATCTTGTTGTATTTGCAAAGGAGCTGTTTGATAAGGTAAATTTGCATTTTACATATTGGATACGGTACATCATTTTTTATATTTTCATATTTTCTAGTTGGAATAGTTTTACTTTATTTTAGCTTGATCTTGAAAATATAAACTTAGTTTTTATATTTTGTAAAAGATTTTGTTATATTCATTTTAAGGAATAATTTTGATCCTTCTTTAAAAAATAGATTTGATTTTGTATGTTTAATTATTTTTTTTACCTACAGTGTGGCTATTAATGGCACAGTTGGGACTGTGTACGAACATAGGCTTTGCTATCTTAAATAATTTTTCGTGTGTTCCTTTTAAGTTGATCCTTATTTTTAATGCACTTAAAAGTTAATAATAAATGTTTACTTCAGCGGAACATTATTATAGGGAGTGGAGAATGTTTGTAACCCCATTCTTTCCATATATTTTAATTGAGATTTCATTTCCTTTTTTTATTATCACAAAACCAGGGCTGTGTAGCTGTTAGTTTTGAAGCTAATGTTAAATAACTTCAAAACTAAGTTACACTGCCCTGACTTCTGGCTTACATGTGGGGTAGACGTAACATGTGAATCCATTGTGGAGATGAGTAAAATAAAACCAATCTTATGTCTAAAAGTACCTTAATGGAGGCCATCCACAAACAACATCACACATCTGGGGGTGGTGGGGGAGGGTGACACAAATTTGTTAATACGTGGGATAAGAGAGTATAATTTGTGTTACAGTTTTGTAATGATTTGGGGGGAGGGGTGTCAAAAAACATCCAAAATAGCCTGACATCTATAGATGACCCTTTAAGACAAGGGAGATATTCCTGGCATATAGCAAGGCTGGCTCTGGTTACCCTATACACGACACAAGACTGCCCTGATTTCTGTCAAAATTATAATTATTTGTTTTTACTTGCATGGAATTTTAGTTGGTAAAAATGCAGTAAAAACTCATTAGGCAAAGTGTTGATATTTTATAAACAATTTTTCTTTATTGCAATTCCATGGTTCACAGGTGCCACATAAGCAAAAGAAAGAAAAGACATTAAGTGTCGAACAGCAAAAAATTATAGAATTGGAGGAGAAGAACAAGAACTACCAGTTGCTAGATGAAGATGACGACGACGAATCAGAAGAGGACAAAGAGGCAGAAAAATTTAAGGTAGTCGTGAATAACAATTTTAAGTAAGAGTTTTATAACAGGCAGTCTCAGCCATCTATTAACTTAACGTTTCTGTGGCCATGCAGTGAAGTAATTTTTTTTGTGTGGCTTGTTTTCACAGGGCTCTAAAGGAGGCTCACATACAAGACATTTGCGGAGGAAGCGGGAATCATCCGAAAGTAGTGTGGAAGAGCAGGCTGAAAATTTGTAAGTCGTGGTTTTGGCCGGACTGAAAACCTCAGTAATTGTGCATGTACCATTGGTGTATATTTTGAGTGCTTAAATAAAATAGTTTTTTATCCAAACACAAAGAATTATTTGTTGAATATTTTTATATCCATATACTAAGAATTATCAGTTGAATATTTTTTTATCCACGCACTAAAAATTATCAGTTAAATATTTTTTATCCACACAAAAAGAATTATCTGTTGATTATTTTTGTATCCACACACAAAGAATTATCAGCTGAATATTTTTTATCCACACAATAAGAATTATCTATTGAAAATTTGGAGGGTGGGGACAAACTTATGACATTTATCTTGTGATTTTTTTCTTGAGACTCTAATCTCTTTGTTATTTCACAACACGCTTATCCCTTTATAATATGTCAATAACACACTTGTCACTTACTTATTTCATGCCACACTTATCTGTAGACTTATATTATTTTTTGCCCCAGCCAGTTCTCAGTGAACTCGTTATTAGTAGATTTTTTTAATGCTAAAACTAAAGAAATTGGTGCTTTCATAAAAAAAAAATGACATCTCTTAAGAAAATGATTATTAATAAAAATAACTTAAAACATTAAATAATTTCACATAAAATAAAATACTACAAGCATTTGTTTAAGCCACACTAACTTATTGTTTCACACACCAAGATATTCTTTTATACAAATCAACTCCATTTATAATTTCAAACACCAAATATTCTCTTTTATTAACTAATGAACTCCATTTATAATTTTAACTTCCAGGGATGCCGATGACAAAGATGATGAGTCAGACAGCTCAAGTTCAGATCCCGATCAAGAGCGCAAGAAGGACTTGATAGAACGGGATGAGTTTGCCAAAAGATTGCGGGATAAAGACAAAGACAAAACCAGGAGTGTCATGTCAAAGTCTGACAAAAAGGCAAGGGCTCATTCGTTTGGAGGCAGCGTTAGATGGATTGCACTACGGCGGTTTTTATACTTACTGCATTAACTAGGACTTCTAAATGTTTTTTTAGCTTTTATCTTCGTTGGCATGAAATTCTTTTTCTTTGTTTTTATCATCTCCCAATGGAGTGTAGACCATCAACGGTATCTTTTCACGCCTTCCCATCTCTTTACTATTTTCCCTATCTCCTTCCGATCTTAATTGTATCCATGTCTTCTCTTCACCGGGTGGTTTTTTTGGGTCTATCCCGTCCATATCAGGGCTGGCCTAGTTAAATGTGGCATAGGTTTTCTCCTGATATGACCCAACCTGCCCCACCCTTCCCCACCTTCATTTCCTTGAAATTACTGGATAATAAAAACATCAAGGCAAACAGTTTATTGTTGGATGTTTTCCTGGATAAAATTTTCTTAGATCCCACTTTGACTTTCCGCAGTCTAAGATCCCACTTGACTTTCCCCAGTCTTAGATCCCACTATGACTTTCCCCAGTCTTAGATCCCACTTTGACTTTCCCCAGTCTTAGATCCCACTATGACTTTCCCCAGTCTTAGATCCCACTATGACTTTCCCCAGTCTTAGATCCCACTTTGACTTTCCCCCGTCTTAGATCCCACTATGACTTTCTCCAATCTTAGATCCCACTTTGACTTTCCCCAGTCTTAGATCCCACTTTGACTTTCCCCAATCTTAGATCCCACTTTGACTTTCCCCAGGCATATGAAGAGGCAAAGAAGAGGCTCAAACTGGAGCAGGAGGATCGTAAGAAGATAATCCCAGACCTAAGGAAAAAATCCAGGAGAGATTATTTGAAGAAGAGAGGGGCAGACAAGCTGGAAGACTTGGAGGCAGACATTGCTGAGGAGGAATACTTTTTTGGTCAGGCTAAGTAAGTGAAACTATTCGATATTCATTTATAAGCCACTTATTATAAGCCAGTTATTGCTTATGATCAGATCAGGGCTTCCCAAAATATTTCAGTGGAGGGTATCCATGGTAACAAGGACCTGTGTCAATTTATGGATTTTCAGTCTTTTTAAAATCATCTTAAATTTGTCCCCCTTTGCGGTCAGGCCTCATTGCGTGCTTACCGGAAATTTGTTTGAAAGAAATTTCGTAGATGGAAAAATTGATAAACGGAAGTTTGATCGAATGTAAGTTTGGTTTAAATATTTTTTCAGTTCACACGATCAAATTTTCGTTAAATTTATTTTTGAACACACTATTAAACTATATAGTAAAAAATAATAATGTGTTTAAAAAAAAAATTTGACGCAAAATCAGGAATCAATCTTAAAATGATGTTTTAACAGAGCATGTTTTTTCCCCGGCAGGCTGACCAAGAGAGAACTGAAAGACCTGGAGTACAAGAAGACGGTTCTCAAGCTGGCCAAAGAACACAAGGCCGCCGGTGAGATTGAGAAGATAGACAGATATCACATCCCGCGGGAAGACGCAGTGCCCCAGGACAAATACGTTGAGGACAAGACGGATAGGCGGCTAGGCTCCGAGCAAGCCAGGTGGGAGGAGGAGCATCTGAATGCCGCGCTGCTCAAGTTTGGTGCCAAGGATGCCAAGGACAAGAAGAAGACCAAGAACTACGAGGTCATCATGGATGAAGAGATCGAGTTTGTGCAAGCTCTAAAGATGCCTGGGACAATGAAAGACAAGGTAATATCTCAAATGTTGAACAGAAATGATATGGGGGGGGGGGGGGGTAATAACAATCATTTTATACACCTTAACAACAGACATTTTATGCACCACATGCACATGACATTTAAAAGTCCTGGAAAATATGGCTGGCAGGAAGCACGAATAGAACTGGCTGTTTTTGACATGGCTAACTGTCATGTGGGTCACAAACTTCTGGGTTAAAGATTTCAGAGTTTCATGAAAAAGTCTGAGGGAGAAAGTACTCTGGATTAGATAATGAAATTGCCACACTCCATTACATATAAGTCACCAAATCTTCTTCAAAAATTTGTGTACCTCAAACATACCTTCCATATCAAAAGGGTTAAAAAATATATAATTTTTATTAGAAAATAGCTGGTGGGTTTTTATTTAAGAACCTAAAGTATGAAACAAACTGTGTTTTATTGACTAGGAGAAAGGCAAGTCTGCAAAAGAGGAAAAGAAGATGAGCATCGCGGAGACCAAGAAGAGTCTTCCCATCTACCCATTCAAACAAGATCTGATTCAGGCAGTGAGAGACCATCAGATACTCATCATAGAAGGAGAAACAGGCTCCGGCAAGACAACGCAGATACCTCAGTATCTGCACGAAGCAGTGAGCTTTTTAGTTAACCCATAACTAGCCAGACCCGGCTCGAGAGTCTTTGTCATGTGGGGAAGGAATTGTAAATAACCTAAACATAGTTGTATCTTAGAATGGTGCTTATTGGGATAGTCTTATACTGCCCCATGTCTTGGTTTTTGTTATGTTTTCAATGTTTTTATTTCAAACAAGTAACATAAACATATATATAAATACAAGTTCTAAATCAGGTGACTTTCTACTTGCATCCGGAACACGGTTCATAAACACACACTCTCTCAACAGTGTCTCTGCGCTGTTTCACCTGGCTGGCTATCGGGACGGTCCAGTCCGTTAGTCCACCATAACACTTTTGGTAGAGATACAGACTTGATGAGGACTGTGAAATCTGTCATTTCTTACCATTTGATGAGGCGTATGACAACTCTCATTTCTTACCACTTTATAAGATCTGTGACATCTGTCATTTCAAGTAACTTTTATTCAGTCTGGTCAGTTCCCTATCGGCCAACTAATTCTGTAGTATCTTATGATTAATTGAAATATGTTTTATAAATCATTTTTTTAATGAAATTTAACACTGTTGCATCTAATCCATGTTTTATTTCCGCCTTACAGGGTTTCACCGACAATGGTATGAAAGTGGGCTGCACTCAACCCAGAAGAGTGGCGGCCATGTCTGTGGCAGCACGTGTGGCTGAAGAGCTGGGCTGGAAGCTGGGAAATGAGGTCGGCTACAGTATACGATTTGAGGACTGCACATCTGAGAGAACGATCCTCAAGTACATGACCGATGGTATGCTGCTGAGAGAGTTCCTCAGTGAGCCTGACCTGGCCAGCTACAGCGTCCTCATTGTCGACGAGGCTCACGAAAGAACACTACACACAGACGTCCTTTTTGGATTAGTTAAAGACATCGCCAGGTTTCGACCTGATCTCAAACTCCTTATATCCAGTGCCACTCTGGATGCTCAGAAATTTTCAGAATTCTTTGATGACGCTCCCATATTCCGTATCCCCGGTCGGCGGTATCCTGTGGACATTTATTACACCAAAGCGCCCGAAGCCGACTATCTCGATGCGGCTGTCGTATCTGTGTTACAGATCCATGTGACCCAGCCTTCTGGAGACATCCTCGTTTTCCTCACCGGTCAGGAGGAAATTGAAACAGCCAATGAAATGTTGTTAGAGAGAACTCGTAAGCTTGGATCCAAAATCAAAGAGTTGATTGTGCTGCCGATCTATTCCACCCTGCCATCAGAGATGCAGGCCAAGATATTTGAGCCAACTCCCCCGAATGCAAGAAAAGTGAGTCCTCAAAGTGTTTCACCAAACTTCAATTCATTTGTAAATCTTGTTGAGAAACACTCATTTTTGCTGTCCATATACTCTTCTTAAACTCACTATTATATTTTGTATTATTATAAAGTCATTTCAGTTTTGATATCTCCAGAAATCTATAATTCTAAATTATACCTTCCTGAAAGACTATAGATCTCTAGTTATAGTAAGGATTATGAGGAAAAAAATTGTTACACATTCTTTTCAATAATTTTCTCAAAATCTTAAAAATAACTCAAGCCCTCACTAACTTGTTTCAGGTCATTTAATTTGTGATTGAAAAAGAGTTATTAAACTGACATAACTAATGTACTCATGGGTTTTTGTGGGTAATACGTTCCAATGCATTGAAGAAACAATAGAATTCCGCCCACCTCAAAGCTATTGGCTTATTTTTAAGACTTAATTTTTAAAAAGTTCATAACTCTTTATTACATTGAAGAGCTGTGATGTCCTCAACGCCTACTCCCAAGGCCCCTCCTCACTGGTCTTAGGTGAGTTCAAGGGTCAACTATTTATATTAATATTATTGACTCATGTATAAAGGTTCTTATGCTATTCTACACAGGTCATATTGGCCACAAACATAGCAGAAACATCGCTAACAATAGATGGCATCGTCTATGTCATTGATCCTGGTTTCTGTAAGCAGAAGAGTTACAACGCCAGAACTGGAATGGAGTCACTAGTGGTCACCCCTGTGTCAAAGGTTAGAGACTGAAAATTGACCTTTATGGTCTGAATAATTCTGTTGTGAATCTCAGACATTTACCACAGGCCACAGAACTGCAAGAGAAACTACCACTGACTTGCAAGTTTAACATTGGAAATGTAGTTCTGGAGAAATAACAGCAATCTGTTGTTCGACATTGTACTCTGATTATTATGATGTACTATAAATATATACATTATCTGCCTAGCTATAAGCATAATGTAAATTGAAGAGACCTACAAAATTGTGGGATTAGATTTGCCCATAATTTACTCATTGCTATTTTGTGTTAACTTCATTCATAAACTTCTACACTTGGCACATGTTAAACATTTTTGTAATCCTCAGTAGCGTCATTAAGGTTTAGTCCTTGTTCTGTCAATCAGTTAAACGCTGTTAATTTTCCCATTCAAATATTATATCATTAAAAATAAATTAATTCTCTTTTTTTGTTTACCGTGCACAGGCATCGGCCAATCAGAGAGCAGGCAGGGCGGGGCGTGTGTCAGCGGGGAAATGTTTCCGTCTGTACACGGCCTGGGCTTACAAGAATGAGCTGGAGGACAACGCCATCCCCGAGATCCAGCGGACCAACCTGGGCAACGTGGTGCTGCTGCTAAAGTCTCTGGGCATCAATGACCTGCTCAACTTTGACTTCATGGACCCGCCACCGCACGAGACCCTGGTCCTGGCCCTGGAGCAGCTGTATGCCCTGGGAGCGCTCAACCACATGGGAGAGCTGACCAAGCTAGGACGCAGGATGGCAGAGTTCCCTGTCGATCCAATGATGTCCAAGATGATTTTAGCGTCAGAAAAGTAATTACAGTTTAATATATAACTCATAATATGATTGTATTAGCGTTTCAGAGTACTGGGCCACGAAAGCAAAATTACAGGGTTGTCAAAATATGAAGGAGAGAAAAAAAGAGGTTACCGGGTCATGAAAAAAAAAGTTTGGGAATCACTGTATTTGTTCAATAGATCAGAACTTTGTGTGCAGTTTTAGTTTCAATATTTATTTATTCTAATTTGACCTTGTTATCGAGTTAGGTTTCATTGCAGTGTGAATTAATATATAAATTCAAGTCAAAACTAGTCTTGTATGATTCTGTTATTAGTGGTGCAAGTTTAAGAATTTGAATGAAATCTATTTCAGGTATAAATGTTCCAAAGAAATAATAACCATTGGGGCCATGCTGTCGGTCAACAATGCCATTTTTTACCGCCCCAAGGACAAAATTGTTCATGCAGACACGGCTCGTCACAACTTCTTTGTGCCAGGAGGCGATCACCTGACACTGCTGAACGTGTACAACCAATGGGAGGAGACGGATCACTCCACACAGTGGTGCTATGAAAACTACATTCAACACAGGTCGATGAAACGGGCGAGGGATGTCAGAGACCAGTTGGAAGGGCTGCTGGAGAGGGTGGAGATCGAGTTGATGTCGAATCCCACTGACACGGTGGCCATCAGAAAAGTGAGTAGAAACATGCTGTGTTGTTAAGTTTTTCAAATATTAAATATTTAAAATATTAAAACTTTTACTGTGTACTAGATGCAATATGAAGTAAAGCTTTTGTTGTTAAATTAACTTTTTGAAAAACTGACTTCCCTGTATTTGGACAAAGTTAAATACTTTGTCCTTGAAAAAATTACTAGTGCTGGCAGAAAATGACCAGTTGCTATAAATCTTATACTTATAGCCTGGTGGCCTATATTTTGGCAATATCCAAAAAAGGTTTATTTTTCGGTTATCATTGAATAATTTTATAAACAATTATTGACTTTTTAAAAAAAAAAAACATTATTTAGAATTAATGCATCCTATTTAACTAATAATTTTGTTACCCAGGAATTAGGTTTTGTATTAAGTGTTTAATAAGAAAAAAGATTTATCAAAAACCACACAAATAAAGGGATTTAAATTTTTTGCTAAATTATTGCACAAATAGAATTTAAATTGTTTGTTGTTAAAATACTGTACATATTTCTATACTGAAAGGAGACATTTTATTTTTTTTAAATCATTTATTTTTATTATAGGCTATCACAGCTGGTTTCTTCTACCACACAGTTCGACTGACCAAGGGGGGACAGTACAAGACGGTTAAATCTCAGCAAACGGTGATGGTCCATCCTAACAGTTGCTTATTTGAAGAGCATCCTCGTTGGCTTGTCTACCACGAACTGGTGTTTACCACCAAAGAATTTATGAGACAGGTAAAAAAGAAGATTTTTTTTATATGCTTTAGCTTTAAACGTAAAAAATTAAATCCCAAATTATTCTCATCAGCTTAGTGCTGATCCCATTTTTATTTTCACATGTGAACCAGTAGAAAATCATACGGGTATGAGGCAGATAGTAATATTTTACAAACAAAATAGCAATCCAGTTTAATAATATTAATAAATTTAAAATATTTATTTTAAGACAATTAAATGTCAGGTTTTTTTTTTAAAATAGTAATCCGATTATATATTTATAAATTAAAAATATTTATCTGAAGACACTTATATTAAGTTAGATGTCACGTTTTTCATAGCGCAATCATCCCATTGCAAAATAATTTGCAGCACTGCTTAATATATTTGTCTCATAATTTTCAGGTTATTGAAATAGAAAATTTGTGGCTGCTCGAGGTGGCTCCACATTATTATAAATCCAAAGATTTGGAAGATGGCTCGAACAAGAAAATGCCGAAGACAATTTGGAAAGCAAAAGATGAGCTTTCAAGGACTTATTGATTTTCATACCTTTGGATTTAGACATCTTGAAAAGATTTTGGCATTTTTACCTAGTTCTACCAGGATTGCCACTGATGATGTCAGTATTCGGTGAGCTGTCCCATGTCATCAGGATGTGCCACAAAATGTGTGAATATATTTCTATCACATCTTCTTGAAAAGGACTACTCACCCAGAAGTGTGTTACAAAATAAGAAAGTGTATATATAGTTTTTTTCCCTGAGGAATGGCAGCTACAAGATTTGATGTGACTTATTGGTTCTCAAACTTTTACTGACTTGGGGTAATAATTACCTGGTGCCTGTCTATGGGTGAGTGGGCTGGGCATGAGCAGGCACAGGTTTGATGTGACTTATTGGTTCTCAAACTGTTACTGACTTGGGCTAATAATTACTTGGCTCCTGTCTAAGGATGTGTGGGCTGTTGTGAAGACTTAATTAGGTAACCAGCCACAATGAATTTATTGAAATTCAGAAAAAACTGTCCTTGGCATGTTTAAACTACAGTTCTGTGTTTTGATAAAACAATCTGTCACTAATTAACTTTTAAAGATTACAAATATATGTTTTTTGTGTGTACACAATTTTGAGGAATGTAATGAAAAGGCATGTCACTGTTAAATAGTTCATACTACCACCCTGTCATCAACATTGCTTTGTGCTGTTGACTTTTTACTGCATGTATCCACATGTCATGGTAATAAATTACATTTCAAATAAACAATATGCTCCAGCTCTGAAGTCTTCTTAATATTTGTGTGAAATCTTATAGAAGTTATAATAGTGAGTTTGAGAAAATACCCTTAGACATGTTAAACATAGAATGCTTGTCCAGTTTGCTGTTGCCATGTTACTTTATGTATTAATTAACCCTATAACTGTCCTAATGGCAGATCATAAGACGTAATGCCCCTTTCTATGTCGTCATGGCCACCAGCAAAATCATCAAAAATGCTAATGATTAAATGTATGTTGTTTATTGGGAAATTACTCTCTAGAAATAGGTTTGCTTCCTAAAAGCATGCTCTTATCAGGACGGTTTATCGGAAGTGAAATTTGCTCAATTTTTTTTTACTGCCATAATGTCTGACGATGGAAACAGTCCCCCTTTAGATTGCAAACTCAAAACAGACTGTCTTTACTAGAACTGTTTCAAACGTGTTAAAATAAAAACAATGATTTCAGAGATATTCCACAAGCTAGTAATGACATTATTAGTAATATTAGCTCTAGTTATGATAGTATAGCGACAAAAGTGAGATAGTGGCAATTTTAGCCCTAAGCCAAAGTATCTTAAAAAACCTGATGCAATGATAGATGGAACAAATAGTGAAATTGGGGTGGGTTGAATACAGAAGTTAAGTAAACAAATTTTGTAAAGGTCAAGGTCAATATCAACATACATAATTAAAAAACAAATCATTTTCATTCCATAAGATACCTTTTCCAATGTACTTTCAATGTATACTTGTAATGTTCTCTCAATTAATTAAGTCTGGGATTTTGTCATTTTTGACAAGCATAAGAGAATGCTAGAAATGACTTGACACCACAGAAAAATGCACTTGACAATTGATAGTGTTAAGGTGTTTTAATTTCCTTTATAAAATCGTAATGCACTTCATTAAAATTGATAACTTCATATCTATTTCTAGCATCTTTACCAAACGTTCATCAGCAACAAATCTTAAAGACTTGTATTTCAGAGTTTTCATAAATTGTAATTAATATTTGAAATATACAAAACCAAAAAATATTCAAATATATATATATTTATCACATCAATTATTATAATTGTACAACTTACTCTTACAGCCATCAAATTTTCACTTTTAGAAGTGTTATTATTTTTTAATCATTACTCATTTATCCTCTTAAATCCAAACAAGTAGCCCCCACTTCCAATAGAATTACCATATTTGCAGTGAACAGGACATAGCCGTGTATAAACCCACCACCTTTTGATAAAAATTTTTAAATGTTAAAAAACCAATAATTTTTATCCCATATTTAAGGCATATTTCGAAGGGGAAATAGTGTGTCCTATATGCGGGCAAATATGACATTTATCTATAATGCCAATCTCAACAAGCTGAGTCACTGATACTTCAATGTATACTTCAATGTGGCAGATGAAATGTTTTACAAACACTTCTTAAGTTTCATGTATTTACAAAATATAAATATATTAATGACAAGTTCAAGCACTGGTAACAAGCATGCACTCACACATTTAAATAATGCTGTTAACTTAAAACTATTAAAACATGTTTTCATGGTGCCTAAAATTGTGAGCCTAATTTTTATTAAATAAAATACTAATTTAAGTAATTGGTTTTCAATAAATAATTATCATTTGCTACATTCATTGGCACAAGATTCCATACGTAACACAGTTTAAAATTATTCTAAAGATGCACAAGCTAGAACTCATTGAATCATGATGGTAAGAGATTTCTTGATGAAGGAGCACCAGGGGCTGGCACAGACTTTTCTTTCAGGGACTGGGATTCTCGCTTGAGAACACTGAGCAGTGTCTGAGAGCTCTCCAGGATCTGAAGAACAAAATTTAATTATTGTGATTAGAGGAGTTAGAAATAGGTTTTATGAGAAAAGCATTTTACAGTTTTCAAATGCCAGTATGATGAATCACATGTAAAATAAAATAGGTTTCTGGAAAAGCTTTGGATAGTTTTAATGTCAAAAGAATATGAAAATAGCTAAGAACCAATGTTATTAATAAAATAATATGAAAAGGTGGGCATTATTCTGATATCCGGTCACCTGCTTTTGTTCCTGACATAACATATTTTCACAACATTTTTTAAATATAAGCACCACTTCAGACAGAGCTGTGTACTAGATCTCAGCTCTAAAGCAAGCTGCTAACAAGAGATTTGTCCATTTGAATTTTATATCCAAACCAATATACGAGTCATATTATGACCCTAAGTTACTTAAAATCTTGTTCATTTAGCACTAGAAATTATGACCCTTGTGGGCATATTGCACTATTTTCTACGTGCTATTGTTAAGTCTCAACATCTAAAAAATGTATTCTCAAAAATAAATTACAAGAATTTTCCAACCCTTTGGAATGTGTATTTAGGAAACAGTAACTCAGACTCTTTTAAAAAAGAAGTCATTACGTATAGATGCAGATGTTTATATTTTAACATCATTGAGCGTTGAGAAATTTTTATCTTCTATTTGATATAGGCCTACTAAACACTTTTTCACGAGAAACTAAAATGTGAAAATTTTCTAAAAATTTAAAAAACATGTCCTTAAATTAAAAAAAAAATATATGTACCATTTTAAATATCGGTACATAAACAGATTGTCATTTATTGGAATCTTCATTAAAAATTTAACCTTTTGACTTGCTCCTGAGCTAAATTATAACAAAAGTGTTCAGTAAAACTTAGTAAAACACAAAATTCTTATATCTAACCAAGAATCTCTTAACCACTTTTCCCATCTCTAACAGCCTTGAGTTTTTTAGAAATATTCTCAATCTCATAAAAAATTCACTAGCACTTTTCCACGAACTCTGTTTGGCTTAAATTGGAATGGCAAATATTTTTCTTATTTTTAATGAAAATCTTAATGCCTCTGGACTGTATTTTTGGTACCGCAATTGAAAAAATTATTGGGTTTTGCGATATTGTTATCCACATAAAAATGTTCCTACTCTCTTTCAAAGAAAATGTTTACATTATATTTTTTTAATATAAACATATTTTTATCCTCAAATACATGTGTCCACCCTCATCCTCAGGCCTGACCTGCGACCTGTATCTTCGATGTCTTGAGTTTCAAACTAAATCGTATCCATTTTTTTCCCTTTTCCAATTTCATTAAGTGTAGCGGTATGGGTATACACTTATGTAAATGTGCCCACAATGTACTGTATTTTCTGACACTGGTATAAGACATATTTACCTATTTTATTTCACTACTGTAATATCATTAGATTTAAAGAGATATCATTCACATAAAAATGTACACATCCTCTTTTCTTCCCTTGAAATCCATTTTTTTTTTAAAGCTAGTTATTTCATTCATTTCAAGACCATCTATATACACATTTCGGGTGTGTAACATATTTGGGCTTTAAGATATTGCCATATTGATATGATACACACACTTAACAGTAATGTATCATTTGCTGCCTCGGACAAAATCTAAAAATCGCAGTGCCCCCACTCCCCACAAATATTTTAATCATTAATAAAAGTGACCATGGGATGGTTGGTTTGCCACCACATGCCCTAAACTAATATCCCGCCCCCTTTTACCACGCAATTTTCTTTAAAAAATATTGATCAATACATTTATGGAGATATTGATATTAATATGTGCCTCTGAAGTATCATTTTTGAAATTATTAATGACAGAAAAACATAGGTGATCGTATAGAATGTCAATTTCCTTTAATAAAATAGTTTAACATGAACAATCAGATAAATGCAGAAAATAATTTTTAATTAAGATATTAAATTATTTCTGATTTATAATAATAATACTAAAATAATAAAGATTACATTAATTACCTACAACTATAAAAAGATTTATTTTATCATAC
This sequence comes from Lymnaea stagnalis, assembly GCA_964033795.1. Taxonomy (NCBI): domain Eukaryota; kingdom Metazoa; phylum Mollusca; class Gastropoda; family Lymnaeidae; genus Lymnaea; species Lymnaea stagnalis. The sequence continues at coordinate 373,319 of CAXITT010000167.1, read as the reverse complement.
CGGTATTTAAATTGATTCGATTTCCGTAAAATAATCAAAATTCACATTACTTTGTTTTTTAAAATCCCATTTATTTTTAGAAATACCTTATACATATATAATTACAATACTCTAAAATAACAATACATTTTTAAATTTGTCCATCTCATAAAACTCAAACACAAAGGCCACTATTTAAAGAGAACTTATAAATAATAATTGTAACTGTAAGCATTTGTAGAGTGGACAGGTCTGAACAATGACATAAAATATTCACTTCAGTTGAACTACTCACCTTCATGTACGCTGCCTCTGTTTCAGCAATTGTTCTATCAAACTCATTGCGTGTGGCCATCTTTTTGGCAAGGGATTCATTGACTTTGGCCAGACTCTCTGAAAGTACTCTGATATCATTCTGAAGTTTCACTTTCTCCTCCTCCTCTTGTAAGATTGACTTGTGTATTTCATCTCTCTTAGCACAAAGCTCTTCAATACCTTGATGAAGCATGTTGACATTGATAAACACAATTTTTTTGTTAAAATCAAGATGAATTTTAATTAAGATAAGATTTTTTTTATTGATCCAAGTAAATGGAAAATTTCTTTTGATTACATAGTATATTTATTTTTAGCCCATAAATAAATACATATTTTAACAAAGACAAAATTTTACAATAATAAAAATTTAAACACAAGACATCTGAAGTATTTCTCTAGGGTAAAAATCAGCTGTCATATACAAGCACCCCCCCTCCCCAAAATAAACTCCCTTAGTGACCATAATGAGTTAATTAGTGATCATTTAGATTAGGGGTGTGCCGGACCCCGGTCCGGAATCCGGTTCCGCCGGATTTTGCACTATCCGGTGAAATCCGGTTCCGCCGGATTTACATGTATCCGGAACAACCGGATTCCGGAATATACCGGATTTCGGAATTTGCCAGATTTTGTGACTCACCGGATCATAATCTGAAATAAAAGTAATTCTCTTTCCCGAATTTCACACGATCACGATACATTAATCGATTGTTTCGAGCGTTGAGCTTGTTTAATGTTTAATATTCCGTACATACCAGAGGCTAGAGTCAGCACCGCTAATAGTGGCCAATAGTGTAGGGACTTTGATAAGAAAATTTAAACTTTTTGTAAAAATAAACCAATGGCATAGTTGAAAAGATGTAATTTTTTAAAGAATTATAACACCAAAATCATATTTTTAGCTGTTGTAGTTTTAAAGTTATGAATTTTTAAAGTACGACTTGGTTTGTCATTTTTTAACATGGACTGCATCTCCACATTCTGTGATCTCATTCCACCAATCCCGTCATGCGCAATGACTATATAGTTTATATAAGGCAACGCATTCCCTGCCTTATCACTAAAATACTGTTTAGACTTAGTTTAAACTTTCAACTTTGGCACATGAATAATTAATTAAAGCTTTCCCTGACCAATGGTTTAATAGTTTTTGCACACGGCAAACTCTTATGAATGAAACTCTGAGGTAGTACTACGATACAGTTATGCAAGTGGCTGTGAATGGTTGCCAATGACAACGTGTTGCACACGGTAAATTCTGATCATTTATAATATGGATTCTACCGGGTTGTTAAAGCTCAAATTAAAACATTCCAGTTTAAATGTCTTTAAATGCATTCTGAAACACAAGTTATCAATTATTTTGATGTAAATAGTGATAATAAATTAATATTTCCTAAGTATCGTCAACTTCCGCCATTAAAAAGGGGGGCGTGGCCAACCCCATGGCGAAATTAGGTTGAGCGAGCTGCATAACCTGCTGCGAACGCGTAGAAACATGGCGTCTCTCGTAAGACACTTATCCAAATGGAACGGAACTCAAATATATATCGAAAGTACTAATTTAATAATAAATAGACACACACATCGGAAAATTAAAAACTCGGATTTTTTGGCGCCGATTGCGAATTCCCATACACAAAAAGTAGTTGTCCACCTTGACTTACCGAAGTATCTACCAATAGTACCAAAATCCGGAATAAACCGGTATCCGGATCCGGCGGATTTCGCATAAGAAAATCCGGATCCGGATCCGGTTGGAAAAAACGGATCTGGCACACCCCTAATTTAGATCTTTTAACTGCTCGAGGAGCACGCTAATAAATTCTTATAGACTAGGGAACAAAATAATTTTGTTATCTTTTGGCCCTAACCTTAGGGGGAAAGAGTTCGCATTGATTGAGCTGATCTTAGGTATCTGTGGGTGTAATGTATCATCTGAAAATATTTTTAGTTTTAGAACAGCATTTTTCTTCAAATAGTTTTTCAAGTGAATGATATTTAGATTGTGTGATATTACTTGCTTTCTAAATAAAATAACTGCAGATTTTATAACATTCATTGATCACAAGCAAAGCAAACAATTAATTAATAAACACTACTTATTAAATACTTACATTTTACTAGTTCGTTATTATAGCTTTGCAAAGCTGCTCCTTGTTGAGACATTCCTCAAGTTAATCCTTAGGTTTTTTTTAGAGAGATCAAAAGGAATGAATTAATATGACATTTATGATAATTAAAAAGACTGATTTAATCCAGGCTCAAAGCTATGGCTACAAAAAAAGTTACTTCTGTTTAGCATGGGGAAAAACTTAATGAAAAAATAGTGCCTTTAAATTTTTTAGGTAGACCAATCAAGAATAATTTAACATTATCTATAATACTTGTAAAATTTATATTGTGAATATTTAAATACTGTCCCAAAATGATGGAAATGTTTTTTATGACATCATACGTATTCATTTTAGCACATATATAAATATAATACCACTTTGGACAGTGGAGAGTGGGTCACTGGCTTTTTGTATAAAGACAGAGAGTGCATTGTTTTCTAATCGAAGTGCCAGGCCTACGTGAGATCACGTTATGAGAGTGTATCAGAAGATTTATTTCTGCAGGGTCACTGAATTTATCAGATGGGTGGGCGGCTTATGCCCATATAAACCAAATCAGAAATGGAACATACAAATACTCCTTTGTGGTACAGCAACAAAATTTTATTGATCCAAATGAACCTAATGTCCACACACAGTTTGCCACCAGCCGAGATCATCTCCCTTCCTATTTACACAAGTTCATGTTCCTCAACCGTTTTCGTGGAAATGATATTTATTTAAACTTTATTATCACCTTGGATGAGAACTATGAATAATTAATAGATCGTTTAAATTCTTCTATTTTTAAAATTTTTCAAATTGTCTAAGTTTTTCTATTTAAAATATGTCTTGTATTATTTGTTTTATATAAGATAATAATTAGCCAAGATAATTAATTAAGAAATGTCTTAAAATGTCCATCATTTTGGATCTTGTCATTAAAAGAATAGGGCTAATTGTTTAAATAGCACTTCAAACGGGAATAAATGGATTTTTCCTTGTCAGACACTCAATACTCAAGTGGTAGATTACCAATTTGTCAATTCTCTTGATGCCCTCTCGGATACTTCATTTCATCTAAGTGTTATTTTTATTCTCTTTTTACTGTTGTTTGTTCGCTGACGAAGGCTTCTTATTTCTTGTTGACACATTGGTTGGTTGGTTTGAACAATTTTAATTTACTTTGACTTTAAATTTACCAAAAATTTTATCCAAGTAACTACATTGGTCAATTGCAGTTTCTCCCCCTTATTACCAGTGTAAAAGCTATGCTGTCAATTACTTTTGTGATCGTTTAATATCGGTATTAAAAAATAAATACATGGTTTAATTCAAAATAGTGTAACTATACGCACTTACAAATAAAATACAGATTCTATTGTTTTTGTGTTTACAAGTCCTGTCAAGACAACTACCGGGCTATTACGTCATTTCCGCTTTAGAAGCCTTATTTAACATCGTGCAATATCTTAATGATAGTTTCACATCTTTGTTTTAGGTCATTGAAGTTTTAAAATTAGGTCTGATCTGGATGCGGTTTTTGCCCCGGTCCGTGTATTTTGATACAATAACTTGCGGATTCAAGTCCAGGTGTTACAAAATAATAAAAAGTTTTTTTTTTCCCCATTGTCTATAATGTGTTCCACACAATAAATTGGGAGAAATGTTAGAACCAGTAGTAGTAGCGACCATGTTCAAGTCTTCATAACACTAGTACAACCCTTTTAGTGCCGCGACCCCTTTCATTATAACATTTATCATTTACCAAGCTGTGGTGACCACAAAAATTCAGGTGTTGAGAAGGGAGGGCAGAGCTTTTTTTTTTTTTATAGATAAAAAGGTGTTGGTACTAATACTGTGATTTTAGAGAGGGATAGGGACTTGGATGGCGTTGACTTCTATAGCATACGTTATTTATTCTCATTGCATTGCTTTATAATTATAAAAATAAAAAAAATATAAAAATTTAAAATACTTTCCCTAGTACTAGTAGTAATAGTAGCATTATCTGACAATCAAGATTTAGTTTTAGATTAACTATAAATAGGTCAGATATTATATTGAACCTCGTGCTTCCACCAGACCTTTTTAATGCGTAGTGGTAAAGTAAGGCATTTTTAAGAAATTTTAAATTATTTCCTAATTTTTAGTGCATTTAAAACTTTAAATTTGTCTTTGAAAGAAAGTATTTAAAATAAATTTAAAGTTTCCAGAAGACTGAGGACTTAATGGCTGACACAGGGCCAGGGCGTCATCGTCTGGGGAAGACAGGGTTTCTTACGTGGTGTGAGGCCACGCTCCATAGTTCAATGCTTATGGCTAGCTCCGCCGTGACACTGGACGAGAGAGGGCAACGTAAAGGTGAGGGGTGGGGAGAGATTGAGAAAGGAAGAAAAAAAAAGTGGGGGGGGGGGGTGGATTAAACAGGACAAACGTACAACAAGACTGAACTGATTTGTGTAAGGAGGAAGAGAGTCTAAAAATAAAAATTTCCTTAATAAAAAGTTTGAAATTGGGGAGAGATTGAGAAAGGAAGAAAAAAAAAGTGGGGGGGGGGGGTTGATTAAACAGGAAATACGTAAAAAAAGACTTGACTGATTTGTGTAAGGAGGGAGAGAGTCTAAAAATAAACATTTCCTTAATAAAAAGTTTGAAATTTTGGTGATGTGACAATAGGAAGATTACTATTAATAAGAATAAAACAGAAAAGAAAAAACGATGCATAATTTATTTTTCCATCTTGGATTTTTAAAATTTCTATTTGCAACCCTGCATACATTATATTTCTATACAGTAGCATATAGCCATGTTATCTCAAGTAACAGTAACAGTAGGCCTATACAGCCATCTTATCTCACAGTATAAAACCATCTTATCTCACTTACAGTATAAAACCATCTTATCTCACTTACAGCACACATCCATCTATCTCACTTACAGTATGCAACCATCTTATCTCCCAGTATACATCCATCTTATCTCACTTACAGTATACAGCCATGGGCGCCCGCAGAAAACTTTCCAGGGGGGGGGGG
>CAXITT010000167.1:341135-367822 GCA_964033795.1 Lymnaea stagnalis | reverse complement strand
CCCCCCCCCCCCCAACCAATCAAATTTGAACTGTATTTCTGCAGACCCTCAGATATATTTAGTGGTCTCAAGATTATCCAACCTTGATTTGCCGACTGGTGATTCAGTTTCCCCACTGTACCAGATTTATTAATTTTTTTTCTCTCACTAAATATGTCATAAAAATATATTTTTTTTAATCAACTATGAGGCAGTGCAAGAGAACTCTCTATTAGTTATTAGCTATTACTATTTAATGCCATTATACCTCTTTTTGTTTTTGCTGTTAAACTTTATATAGCTCTTTAACTTTATACAGTTTCTTGTATCATGTTGAGCAGATGAGCTATGTAGAAGAACTCACGGACCTGATTTGGTCCACAGACCACAACTTTGGGAAACACTGATCCATATCTCTTTAAACTAAATTTTTTCTAAACACTTACATGGACTCTGAACATTCCTCAGTAAGCTGCTGTAATTTAGATCTAAGAATATTTGCAGGCATTCTCAATGAAATTTTCTTAATGAAATTAATGTCAGTATTATTAGTTCTAAATTTTTTTATTTTTTTTTTAATTCAAATTTTTGTTGATTTGCAAATTCTATAAATTACTTTAATCTTACATGAGACAACAAAACAAGCTTTCTTGGTTACATAAAATAATTGATGAATAACTCGGAGAAGATGTAAAAAAACAAAACAAACAAACAAGGAGAGATTTATTACAAATATGGCATAGCTTTACTAAAAACCAACAATTTATTCTTCAATCTCAACAACATCTGGCTTGGTGGATTAAATCCTTTGTTAGTCCATGTCTATGACATCTGGCTGGGTGGAGTAAATGTGAGACTTGGGATCCATGAGTTGAGCGATGAGATCAGTCTGGAAGTCCATGCCTTTAAGATTGGTCATCACATGGCGTCGATTGGCTGGGTCCATAAACAGGAGGTCAGCTGAGGGAGCAAATTGTAATGATCAGATAGCTCTTATTTTGTGGCAACATAGAATAAAACATAACATTCTTGGGGCAATAGAAAACCAGTCGACCATATCAAGGGAAGCATCTGATAGCATTAATATCTTTATTTTCTATTATCTAAATCCTGAACCTGGGCAGTTTTTGAAAAGCAAAATCCACCTCAAAAATCTTTGCACAAAGATTAATTAATGGAAATTATATCTTGATTAAAAAAGTGCAACTAAAAAAAATGTGCAAAACAGGCAGAATTATAAAATCCTGACAATGAAACTTGATATTCCAACTCAGGTCTGACCTATGGATAACGTTACCTGAAGAAAACAAGATGAATTCGTCACTCTTAGGATAACTTGGTGGGAGAACAGCAATGATGGGAAACTCAGTGAGGCAGTGACCTTTCAAGTTTTCAGCAAGGGACAGATTGGACTTCATCTCAAAGTATCTAAAATTTTAGAAACATTTGAAGAGCTTATTTTACAAACATTCTCATCATGAAATATATATGTCAAGGGATTTCACTGGAATAAATAAAAAGATAGTTGTTTTTTTCTAAAATTTTTCCAAAGGTAAAGTCCAATAGTATATGACAACAGTGTTTGCCATTTTTAAGACATGAAAACGTCACAAGGCATTACGTAAATGTTACTATTTTTAGACAAGATTTTTGTAAAACATGACTCTAACAATTTATTGCAGCATATATAAAGCAATAACAAACTTTTTTTGTAAAAATCTTTTGTTAAATAACCACAGAGGTACCGAACGGCTTTTAGAGTTGTCCAAATGGAACACCCAGATCTTTCCGTTATTTAATGAGTGGCCAAACTGAATGCCCAAACATCCTGTTAATCGATTTTTGCCATTAAATGACAAACCCTAATATCTTAAAGTTAATCTTTTATTGTAGGAGCTCAACTACAATTCTCTAAATTTCATACACACATAATAAAGTTATGACAGGCACTCGTCACATGATTCCTTCTTTGGCAATTATTACATCATAAAGTGAATTCCTCACTAAGCAAAGAGCCTAAATCGTTTTTATTTATTCTGAAACACTCTAAAGCAGGGGCGGGCAACCTACAGTCTTAAGGCAGCATACGGCATTCTTGGTCTTTATTGAATCCAAACTTTAACAGGAATAATCATTCCTATTTCCTAAGATCTCAATTACCGGTACTACTTAAGTTAGTGCTTTCCGACACAGTGACATTTAATTATGGCTCAAACTACTCAAAGTCATTACTATGATCAAAACTGTTTACAAAGATTCATCTGACTGCTCTGTTGCTATTTTACATACTTCATTTTTGAAAATATCTTCTCACACAAATAGATATTGCCAAGACTGAAATAAATTTACAAGCAAATTCAGCAAATTGACCACTTGGGAGCCACATATATAAATCTATCAGTTTTCCTTTTTTGTCTGTCTTTCAACATATCTATCACTTCCAATTTCAGGTGGCAGCTTATCAAAAACACAATCGAACAGATTTTGAAAGAATTCTTTTTTTCTACTGGTATCAAGTCCTTTAAAACGGGGGTGGAACTGTGGTCTCATGCCAGAGTGCACTCCTTGAACAAACTCGCATGCACATTTTTCACATCATGGGAAACAACCCCTCATCAACTTAAAATTCAACAGTTGTTCAAATTTAGTTAGTACGAAAGTTCCAAATTATATACAGTACTAACTTAGAAGTTATTTCAATTGGAGATTCAGAAGAAGCTGAAACATCGTGATCTTACTGGCTGGAAAGGGGCATAAATAAATACTGCTTTAAGACACATGTTTAGTTATTTGGATAACTAATTATTAAATAAAAAATTATATTAAAAATTTATTTTAATAAGCTCATGCCACAGACCTGTTTACTCTTACGATTTTGGCATACAATGTAAGATTTTGAGGTGTATATATTATATATAATGCATGTTTGTTTTTTATTATTAAGATAATGTATTGAATGATTTTGTGATGATATTGTACGATTTTAAGAGTTTATGGGTAAACAGGTCTGGTGTCAGGCCGGATAAACCATAGTATACTGACCTCTGCTATAGGCCGTCAGCGTAAATTAGCCGGATTTTGGTTTTAAACAAAAAATGCTGTTAAGTGAGGGGTTCCTGTCTTGTATAAAAATTTGTTATCGATTTTCCCTGTTAAACCTCACTGGTACATATTTTATTATTTACAATTGAAGATCACCTTTGTCTGTTGGCTGGAAGGCAGTCAACTTTCAAGAGAAATCTGCTTTTATCCAAATTCTCTTTCTTGTAATCTTCTAGTGGCTTCCTTAGCTCTGGATGGTTGACAGCATTAGTCCACTTCCTGGCAGCATCGATAAGAATTGTGTTCTCTGGCACTCTTAATGGAAAAATATGAATGTGAGCTTAAATTTCGAAAATGTCTGACTACTGCTAAAGGAATACAATATCTATGCTCAATTTGATTACATAAATCTTCATAAAAAAGATAAATGGTTGCATTAAAATAAATTTTTAATTTATATTACCTTTAAATGCATTCCAAGAGCCAACAATTTATGACCAACAAATGACAACTCACTTTTCATCTTTGACTACTGTGTTGGAAGCCATAAACATTTAAAGACCAACAAATGACAATTCACTTTTCATCTTTGACTACTGTGTTGGAAGCCACAAACAATTAACGATCAACAAATGACAACTCACTTTTCATCTTTGACTACTGTGTTGGAAGCCACAAACAATTAACTACCAACAAATGACAACTCACTTTTCATCTTTGACTACTGTGTTGGAAGCCACAAACAGCCACTCAATGTGCCACGAGAGTAGGTCTAACCTGTTGCAACACATCATAGAACAATGGATTGAACATTTAGTGTGTGCTTGGATATCAAACATACAAAGTGGAGCTTAAATAATAATGGATATGTTTTGACTAACATAAATGCATTTAAATACATTTTTCTTTTAGTTTTAACACCTTAAGACATTGGTTCTTAGTTGGGTTTTAAGGATACTAATGAGGAATTATGCAGATTTCTAATCCATCAAGATTTTAACTGAATGTTAAAAATATCTCTTCATTCATTAGCCTCAATCTATAACATATTATTATGAGGTTTGCTTCCACACTGTATTATAAAAAGTTAAGAACCCTTAACCAGGAAAACAAAATTAATAAACAGGAGTTCATACCTAACTGTGTAATAACTGGTATTGAGCTTGTGTTTGGTCAAGACTTGTGCAACCATCTGGACCTTCACACCTCGCTTATATGCGGCATTGACCAGCAGCTTGCACTGGAATAAGCAATGCAGTTATTCGTACATAAAGGACGATACACAGTAGAAATTATTTAAACTTAGGTAAAATATTAATAGAATCATTATAAGAGTCTCTGAGGCAAATCAGAAAAGTTGTACAAGTTCATCAAGTGGATACACAGAGTTCTTGATTTACAAATGTTAAAAGTGATTCAGTAAATTTAAAAATGATATGAAGGGATCCCCTCCAATTTCTATGCATATATAAAATGAGCTCTCAGTCACTTGAGACCTTTAAATTTAATGTTAATTAAACAAAGTGATAAAATACCCATCTGAGCAAAATGGCAACAACTTGAAACTTTCAAATCTCTTTATAACAAAGAGGGAGTAACTAGAATACATGGATGGATTTTTTAATTTTCCATAGAAAAATTTTGGGTGATGATGACAGCAATGAATTAACCCTTTGAATTTGAATCCTTGGTCATAATATACCCATGCCCCTGGGCACCTAGCAAAAAAAAGACAAACGAAACATATCACAGGGAGAAAACTGTCTTAGAATAGGTGTAGAATAGCATAGTAGGTCATTTTCCCACCCCTGATTTTCATAAAAACCAGTGATAGGAATGGGGGTAAACCTTGTATCGTTTCTTTAATTCTCAAACCAGAAATGCCATCATTTACACTAGTCAATCGATTGTCCATATCTATTTATTTTATTATAATAATTTTCATAACAGGATAATAATCCCTTGAATTATTTAAATTATGATCAACCTGCTCTGGTTTGAGTCCTTAGGAATAGCGATTTTTTTGCAATTATGTCCTTTCTATTAAAAAAAATTATAACAATAACATTGGCGCACTCATTACTGTAAACTTTCTGAATTCATGTAGTAAACCCTGAAATAAGTGTTTAGAACACATTTTTATATACAGAGTGTTGATCTAGGGCAAGATATGGGAGACCGAAATATCACTCTGGTTGGGTTTGGATAAAGACAGAATAAGTGGGATCGCTGGTTCGAATTACATGACACAAACAATTTTTGCAAACATTCACCCCTTGTGCTTGGGCCAATTCAAAATTTTCAAAAGAGATTTTTGCTAAGCTCAAGTCAGGAGAGTGGTATAATAAATGTTTGTAGATCAAGAATAGTCCTCAATGAGAAATTATTTAAATAAACAAAATGAAAAGCAATGTGAAATCTTGAAACAGTTTAATTTATGTTTTTCTAAGGTCTGCTGTGTGGATTACTTAATTTAAATTACTTTAAAATAGCCTACTCTAGCACATATTATATATTTTTTAATCTTACTCTCTTGGTTAAATGATTTGGCCCACCAAAGTTGTGTTTGCGCTTATTGCCTGCGTCAGCTTTAGTACTGTATACTTGTCGATTGGCATCTTCCAAGAACCTGTAATCTGAAGGCACAAACAGAGAAATGATTAAGTGGTAGGAAGAGAATCAAGGTATGTAAAAAAAACATTTTTATTGATACAGAAAAGAGCTTAAAATCAACTAATTTTTTTTATAAGTTCTTTTTGTAACAAACTTTAAAGTATTGAGAAATGAACCATGTCTGTTCAGCTGAAAGAGCTCACCGTTTAGCATATGGCTCTCTGAATATTCAGAGATGTCAACAAAAGCAGTCTTTTTCCTCTCCCCATTACAGAAGAACCTTCTTTTGTGTTCTTTAACACAAGGCAAAGAGCATGTCTTCACATGACACCCAGGGCAAGTGTAGATGGCTACTGTTGATCCACACAGTTCACACACTGTATTCTTTTGTGACCTGATTTTAAAAAAAGACATAATCATAATAACTTTAATGGAAATTCTGAAGGTAGTTTTTTTTTTTTTAAATATCATTTTAATGATTACTTAAAGGAGATATAAAATTCACTGTTGATAACATTAATTTCTATTAAGCCTTTAGGGATATGCTTTTAGGGAATGAAATTTCTGAAAAAAGATGTCTCAAATTTAGTAAGATGTTCTTTTTGTTTGGCAAGCCCTCTAATTAATAAATAATGCCACCTAATAATTTAATATAAATAAATTATAGAAATTAAAAAATGACCTAACTCCCCTGGGTTCTTGCCTACATGCCTACTCAGCTACTGGTGCCAATCAGGCCTACTCGGTTACTGGTACTGATTAGGCCTGCTTAAGCATCAACCCTTTTAAATAAAACCCAAGTTTACTTATGACATTACCACATGTTGTCGTCGTCATGTTTATATTTTTGCTGTGCAAGGCAGCAGGCTAAGCATCCTTAATACAAACTCATCTCATTGGTTTCATAACGCTAGATATTTAAGTTAATAGCTTCGTAAACAAGTAAGTAATATACTATGATATAGTTCTATAATTTCTTGCTTTTTGCATGTAGGCTATTGTTTTAAAAAATTTAATGATTTTCTAAACATTGTTTCTTATTGTAAGCCCAAACAATTTACCTATTTAAACCACCACTCTCAATGCCTGTAGACTCATCGATAAGAGAGGCATCAACTGATGGGTCATCATCTATAAGTATTAGCTCTACAGAAGAGTCGATTTTGTCTACCAAGCATTGTGGGCCATAAGGTCCATCCAAATGTGTTGTATCCTGACCAATTGGTAATTCATTGGCTGTTGCAGCTTGACTCACAGATAATTCATTGGCTGTTGCAGCTTGACTCGCAGGTAATTCAGTGGCTGTTGCAGCTTGACACACAGGTAATTTAGTGGCTGTTGCAGCTTGACTCGCAGGTAATTCAGTGGCTGTTGCAGCTTGGCTCACAGGTAATTCATTGGCTGTTGCAGCTTGACTCGCAGGTAATTCAGTGGCTGTTGCAGCTTGACTCACAAGTAATTTAGTGGCTGTTGCAGCTTGACTCGCAGGTAATTCAGTGGCTGTTGCAGCTTGACTCACAGGTAATTCAGTGGCTGTTGCAGCTTGACTCACAGGTAATTCAGTGGCTGTTGCAGCTTGACTCAAGGGTAATTCAGTGGCTGTTGCAGCTTGACTCACAGGTAATTCAGTGATTGTTGCAGCTTGACTCACGAGTAATTCAGTGGCTGTTACTGTTATATCTTTAGGCACCGGTATTTCAATGGAAATTGTATCTTGGTTTCCAGCTAATTCAGTGGTGGTTAATAAATCTTGATTGAAAAATAATTCATTGGCTGTTGTATCCTTATGCACTGGTAACTTAGTGGCTTTTTTATCACTAGGCACTGGTAATTCTGTGGCTGTTGTATCTTGATCCACAGATAATGGAATGACCGTTGTATCCTTAGGCATTTCCATCATTGAGTCCTGTGGTGGGCAGTCCTCATTTGATGAAGTGAATTCAGCGCCAATAATTTGTTTATCTCCATGTTCACTCATAATTTATTATAATAATCTTCTTAACATTAGGTAGTTACAAAAGTTTTTTTAAAGAGTTTTTCTCTCTTTATCGTGTTAAATAATATTGAAAGGAATAAAGACAAATCCCTGTAAGTCCAAAAGTTGCCAACACTAACACACGTTTTTACAATATAAAATTGAGATGACAGTCGGTAGCAGTTATATTTATATAAAACTTCTTTGGGATTTTAAACGATACATACATATCATTTGTAAATAAAAATATGATTAAATGACGATACTTCAATAAGGATTTTTAAAACTTAAATAACAAATTTGGTATTCGGTAATTAAAATTTCATACAGGATTTTTTTAAAACTTAAAACACCTGCTTAATCAAATCATAATACATGTTTGGGTTTGATTAATTTAGGTTTGTATATCGAAATATTATAAAGTATCGAAATATTATAAAGTATCGAAATATTGATACCAGTTAAATTAAAGTAGCCTCCCCTTTTATTCATTTAAACCATATTTTTATGGTCCAATAGTCTTCACAGACTTCACTTCTCATCAGCTTATTATTTTGTTTAAATCCCATTGGGCCAATCCTTTGTTGTTGTTTGTTATATCAACATAAAGTTACTAATCTCCTTCGCATAAGCAGGTAACACAAAATTTAACCAATGTGCATAACACCGTCTTCATAAATTTAAGGGACAAGGTGTGTGCTTTTTCTAATAATTTTTAATAACAATCAATTGGTATGCTTAGCATCGCATGGAAAATGACTAAATGTTTAGCTATAGTTTAAACTTTTTAAATAATTTTATTATATACACATATATTTAAGATATCAAACTTAAATTACTTGAGCTTTTATTGAAACAAATGAGATATATATCTTTTTAAAAAAATAACATCTAAAGATTGTTTTAAGTTAATGCGTTAATTTCTTTTGCACCCATTAGATGTATTAAATTATTATTAGGCTCTTAAGATTAGACAAAGCTAAGATTTTGTCAGCAAATGCTATAAGGCAATATGAAGAAGTAGCTTACACTGTCCTATCTGTCTTGTGTTCTTTCCTATCTGTCGTGTGTTCTATTCTATCTGCTTTGTGTTCTATCCTGTCTGATAGTTGTCACGTATCTTTATTTGATTTGTTTCTTTCATTTTCATCAAATTTTTTGGACTTTTATACTTCGTAGTCACACCGAATTAAAAACAAGTCATTTTCCACTGACAATGTAAACTTAAATTTTAATACCGAAAAATATCTATCAAACTGTATAGAAAAGTCTCCACTGACTTCCCTTCTCATCAGCTTAATATTTTGTTTAAATCCCATTCTGCTATTCCTTTGTTGTTGTTTTTTCGAACGCCAGAGATATTCTAGACACCACGTCATAATTACCATAAATATGCGTCACCAGCTTAATGGTGGGAAAATAGTTCATTAACTAAACGAACTCTCAGAACACAGCGCGCACAATAAAACACAATGTTCGGTGCGCAACAAGTCTAGTAAATACCCATACTGATACTCAACAGAAGTCTATCCTATCTTCTTCTTCTTCTATATATTAAGAGCCCACGATCAATGTATTGATCATTCTGGCTCCTATGCATGTAGAGGGGATTTGCAATGTTTCTGTGTCTGGTATTGAAGAGGATATTTCACTGGTTGCAAGGCTTACTCAGAATGGATGCCAGGAACTGCGGGTTGGAAGGTCCCAGGCAATAGATGCAAATGTGTCAAGTGTTGTCGCCCCAACAGTTGTTTTTGGAAGCTTGTTCCACTCCCTGCTTGTCTTTTGCAGGAATAAACAGTTCATGTACGGTGTTCTTGCTGTTGTGAGCCAGAACTGCCTGTCAATGCCTCGACGCTGTCTAGAGGGAAGACAAGACGGTCGAGTTTCTATTTAATGCTGGAACAGTGGACCAGCCCATTTTTTGTATCTTGTACATCATGTAGAGCCTGGATAATTGGTCGTCGCTCCTCCAATGGTGACCAGTCCATATGTTTGGTCAGCCCCATGTGCTGGACGACCTTGAGTTATATTGTTAACCTCTTTCACACACACACCCACCTATGCACACGTAAACGTATACAAATTGTCATCCTCCCATGATAAAATTAATATCTTATTATTAAAACAATATTAACAATTGAGCAAGTTCTTCAACAGTCACAATTGTTATATAATAGTATCACATATTTTAATAAATGTACATTTATCTAGATAAACATTTGACAAAAGTCTTCATGGCTTTAAACTTGATTAATTGAGCCCAAAAATCCCACCCCCTTTTTTCAGCGGATAGGACTACTGTGTCTTAAACTGTCTCAGTTGTCTTCCCCCAGCAAATACTGTGTCTTAAGCTGTATCAATTCTCCCCTCCAGCAAATACTGTGTCTTGAAAGGCGAATCCATGGGGGCCAGTCCATGACGGGAGAATGCGCAGAGCAATGCGTCAGTGCTGATGGTGTAAGAATGGGGCACCATGATGTGGCCGTGGGGCGCCAGGTGGTGGACGTGCTGCAAATGGCGCCTCACGTGGTTGCAGATTTCGGGGAAGTTGCTGGAGCGGCCGTAAAACTCCAGGTCAACACAGATTCCAGCCTTGCAGGAGTACCAGGTTGTCATGGAGACGAGACCTTGGTTCGGTGGGTTCCGGCCAACTCTCACCTGCAAATAAAAATTTGGCCAATCATCAATTTAATCATTTTGCAAACAAAAAAAAGGGGGTTGGAGGGTGTCTGCTGATTTACCTTTAAATGTATGTAAATAATTTAGGAATGGCGTCATGGGAATAATTTCCGTAAGTTTTAGCTAAATAAACATGCAAACAAAATGATTTATTATTAAAAAAAATATTTTTGGGACGGGTTGGGGAAGGAGGAGGTGGTCATAACCTACTTTGTCGGACATCAAGATGAAAGGATTTTCCGATTGGATCAGTTCGGAATTTGCCGTCATGAGTCGGAAGGGTACGGCATTGATGATGATTCTGTGATAGAACAGTTTAATGGTTAGAGAGTATGTTAGCAAATTGTTGATTTGAAAGGGAAAAAAACAAAACTGAATGGTGACATTGTCGCTGAAGTGAATGATATGATTGTACAAATACACTTTCTGTGCATGTACACTATCTGTTCATGTACGCTATCTGTAAATGTAGAGTGAATTATATGTCTTTAACTTAATTTATGTGCAAGCTATCAACAAACACGACAGTTGATTATGAAATATCAACTTCTACCTCCTCGCCTGGAGAGTTCTCATTTACTGTAAAATATGGTTTAGCTTCTTTATAAAAAAAGTATCTTCTAAGATAGATGATTCGAGTACAGCAAGTTGTTTATTTGGCTAACGTTGGAACCCCCCCCCCCCAAAACACACACATATATTTCTTAAAAGCGTAACTAAGGGAGTTTACGCCTTAAATAGAGTAAAATTGTAAAAAAAAAAAAATACTCAGGGACGTAGAGGACTTTACAGTCAGAGGAGGGGGGAGGGGGGTTCCAACGTTAGCCATCCTTGGAGCACTATATAACCCCCCCCCCCAAAACACACACATATATTTCTTAAAAGCGTAACTAAGGGAGTTTACGCCTTAAATAGAGTAAAATTGTAAAAAAAAAAAATACTCAGGGACGTAGAGGACTTTACAGTCAGAGGAGGGGGGAGGGGGGTTCCAACGTTAGCCATCCTTGGAGCACTATATACTGCTTTGCTTTACTTCTTTATAAAAATTTAAAATTTGTAACGCCACAGAGGGATCCAGACCCCCTCCCCCCACCTCACCGCCTCCTTTCCGAACAGCTTCCCTGTGATTACTAGTTAAACAATAATGAAGCCATGCCACAGAGTTTCGACTGAGCGTTACCAGTGAGACACTCTGAAATCTTATTTTGTACAAAGCTGATGTTACCTCTCGTACGGGAACAGGTACTGGCTAAACGCTGGCCTAACGAAGACGTCGCACAGCTGACCAACGGTCAGCTCTGTGACGGTCGTCGCTGAGAAATCATCTCTCTCTGGGATGTCCAAGTTCGACGTCTGGTACGGGAACACGTGCACGTTCTGTGAGAGGAGAGACATGACTGGCCTGTGCATCATCAGTACCGTTACAAACATTTGACATGATGTACCATCATTAGTAGAAGGTTTTATAGATAAAATTTGGAACACACTCCCTGACGCTCTCAGAAACAGCCAGAAACTGGAGTCTTTCAAAACCGAATTGAACACACATATATTTCGCAAACACCTGCTAGGGTGATGTTGTCTACCATCTTTTCCAGCTGGCTATTATCTCCTAGATTTATAATGGCCTGTGTTGTTTATGTTTGTAAGGGTTGAAAGAATTAGAATGGGTATTCTCGTATGTAGTTTTTTTTTGTGTAATGTTGCGTTTACAATGCGTTTTGTATTTCCATGTGGTATAATATAGTTATTTTTCATTCCTCTTTTAATATGTTTGACGTTGTACCGCGCTTCGAGCTTTTGGGGATGAAGCCTGATTTTCAAATAAACTGTATTATTATTATTATAAATACCGCATGATCGATACCCAATGATATTCAGTGAGTACATGTAGTCATATTTTTAACCAAGTTCCAGTACGATCGTTTAGTGTTACCATGGAAAATAATTCATTTTGGTAAGAATTTTTAATTTTATTTTTTATCTTCAGCATATGGGAATTGCATTAAACATAAAAATAGCTACAAACATATGTCACAAATAATTACAAACGTGTGTCACAAAGAATTACAAACATTCGTCACAAATTATTACAAACACGTGTCACATTCACTTTTCTATTAACCATATAGAATAACTTAACAAGACAAAACATCATTTCCTCTCACCCGCTTAAGAATGACTTCGTTCGGAATCAAAGATGGCGAATCTTTGGCCAGTTCGGCTGTGCTCGACGTTATCATGGCAATGAACTTGCTGGCATGCCTCGCGACCAGTCTGTCGACGATGTGGTTCCGGAGACTCTTCAGGATGCCGAGTCCGTGATAGTTCTGTTTGACCCTTGACCCCCGGGCCACAATGGTTATGCCGTCATCGACGACATGTGCAGCCTCAAAGGCAACCTGTCCGTGTTATAAACAAAGGCAAAATGGCAGCGTTATAAAAAAAAATTACCCTTCCCTTCACCCGTTGGACATCAGACATCACGCAGAAGATAGATGTCTGAAGTTGATCAAGGACTCTATTTCAGTAATTTTCATAACCGGATTTAAAAAAAACAAAAAAAAAAACAGCAAAGATGTATATACTTATTTAAAGATGTGTTTGTGATTCAGTAATTAATACACTACAGTTTAGACCAGTGGTCGACAAACTCGTAAGCCAAAAAAGCCAGAAATGAGCAGCAGAACGATTTTAAAAATTTGGAGAGCCAAATTTGTTTACAAGAACCTGTCAAGAACCATGTTTTTCGGAGTCGAAACCGATTTGTGGCCGACTGGCCGAGTCCTACTCAGTTCGCTAAAGAGCACTGGTTTTAATGAGCAATAATGATAAGAGGAATGGTACTATATTATGGGAGAAAACACTCACCAGAGAAATAGTTATAACAGAAATGGTACTATATTACGGAAGAGAGCACTCAGGACTTCTCCGTAGGGATGGAACTAAGTTATGGGAGAGGGCACTCACCAGAGAAATAGTCATAACAGGAATGTTACTATATTATAGGGGAGAGAGCACTCACCACTTCTCCGCTCATCTCAAACACATACGAGTGGATGTCAGGACTCCGGACAAGGACCGGATACATGCAGGGGAGGAAGTCTCGACCGCCGTACACGTCACTGCTAATTTGCATAACAGACGTGTAGTCTTCTCGGTGTGCTTCTCTGATGAGACCTGGCGGTGTTGTTACCTCGGAGCAGTAAAGTCTTGAAAGGCTGTGGATGGTGTTATAGTGGATGGTGTTATAGTGGAAGGTGTTATAGTGGAAGGTGTTATAGTGGAAGGTGTGTTAGTAGATGGTGTTATAGTGGAATATGTTATAGTGGATGGTGTTATAGTGGAAGGTGTTATAGTGGAAGGTGTTATAGTGGAAGGTTTTATAGTGGAAGGTGTTATAGTGGAATGTGTTATAGTGGATGGTGTTATAGTGGAAGGTGTTATAGTGGATGGTGTTATAGTGGAAGGTGTTATAGTGGAAGGTGTTATAGGCGGAAAGTGTCTCTTTTGATTTTCAAACTTTTGGTTGCTCATGTTCCTAACGATCTTTGAACTTTTCGTTGCACATGTTTCCTATGACCCTGAATGCATTTTAGACCATACCGGAATTTAGTTTTGCGTCATTCTACACTTCAATGCTAGTTATAAATTTAGATTTCACCAGACCTTAGAGCACTGGTTCTCAACATTCCTAATGCCGCGACACCTTAAAACAATCCCCATTGTTGTGGCGACCCCCAAACCACAATTTTTTTATTTTCGTTTCTACGTCATAACTGTAGAGTATATTTGTTTTCTGATGGTCTCAGGCGACCCCTGGGAAGGGTCGCGCGACCCCCAAAGGTGCCAATAGGTCGGGCGGATTGTCTGTTGGTCTGATAGTAAAAAGAAAAAAAAATGCAGTTGAGAATTGACTAACTACAGGCTCATTTTTTAAATTATTTTTAAATTATGGTATCCGGGAAACCGTGTTACAGAAGTGGTACGTTTAAACACAACATAAACGCTTTCGATTTAATAAAAAAAAATTGATAAAACGTACACTTTGTGTATGCTCCCGTTAAATTCTTGATTGTTGTAAAAGAATATCAAATTTTTTTAAAGCTTTCATTTCAGCTAGCTCAACATGCAATGGAATCGGGTACATTTAACATTATGCTAATAACAATGTTATTAAAGCCCGATACCGTCATACAGTATTTTATTAATATCTGCTATTCCTTCTTTAAAAGAAAGGGAAACATACTGCATGGGAAATGAGTTTGAGCTCACAACAGACCAGCAAGGGCAACTTACAGTATAAGAAGTGGGTCTGATCTCTCAACTGACAAGCAAAGGAAACGCACTGTATAAGAAATGGGTCTGATGTCTCAATTGACCAGCAAGGTAAAAATACTATATAAGAAATAGTCTGATTTCTAAACTGATCAGCAAGGGAGACACACTGTATAAGAAATGGTTCTGATCTCTCAACGGACGAGGTCAACAGATAATCACGAATCAAAATAGACAATTTCACTTTACATTCGCACAACTTGGTAGGGAGAGAAGGCGGTGCATTCCGTCCCGGGACGGTACTCATTTTTATATGGAGTGGCGGGATTTCCGGCCAGCTAGAGTTAGTCTCGTGGAAGGTGGCGGGTGTGGCACTAGCCCTAGCTACGCTACTCAGGGCTGCAACACCTTGGGAATTTTCCCAAGATCTTGGGAATTCACTACCCCATTCAGGATAAAAACTCACTTTTTAAAAAGAAATTCCCAAGACTTAAAAAGAAACTCCTATATATTTTCATGATCTTGGGAAATCTTGGGAAATATTTTGACAAAAATCTTGGGAATTAAAAAAAAAATTGATTGGTAACCCTGACGCTACTGCGTGTGCAGATCTTTTTACTTCGAGTTCTTACTTAGAGATCCAGGTTGAATCAGGGTGACGTACCTGCCGGGTGGTTGGCGATGGTTGACCCTTACCGCCCGGGCATGACACAGGTGACGTAATAATGTGGAGCGGGACATGGCCAAAGGGTCGCGTCTTCCAGCTGTTAATCTGCAGGAAAAAATAATAAATAACGGAATTTTAATTTTAAAGAATGGGGTTTGTGTGTGGGGGCGGTGGGGGAGAGGGTGGATTGCGTAAAGATGATGTCATAATGATCCATACACTGATCGTGGGTCCACAAGATACAGAGGAAGAAGAAGCTCATTTTGGAGCTCTACTCGTGAGTTACGTCCGTTTTTATACACAGTTGAAGCCGGAAATAACGCAGACTTTTGGGACAGAAGGGAAAGGGGTGCCATTGGAAGGTATAGTGTTATTCGCAGGTTTAACCAATGTTAAATTATCGTTCCGTGTCGAGCTGAATTAGCGCATATGCTAGGGTTTGCGCTATTCCAATTTCGTTATTTCCAGTTTTCACAGTATTAGAGAAATAAGACAAGAGCTTAACAGTTCACCCGTCAGTGAAGACCAACAAGTCATTCTTTATGTCATGTCAGTGAAGATCAACAGTCAATCTTTATGTCATGTCAGTGAAGACCAACAAGTCACGCTTTATGTCACATGTGGGGTTCCTTATGTGGGGTGCCATATGTGGGGTGCCATATGTGGAATGCCGTATGTGGGGTGCCATATGTGGGGTGCCGTATGTGGGGTGCCGTATGTGGGGTGCCGTATGTGGGGTGTCATATGCCATATGTGGGGTGCCATATGCGGGGTGCCACTTTTGCGGTTTATACCGGAATTCCGCGAATTCGTGAGGCTAAATATTTTTCATCTCCGGATTCACCAGTTTCTATTTGCTCTCGCTCCGGATTGGACAGTTCAGTTTATTCCAATATGGATTCTGGGTTTAAAAGAAAAAAAATGACGTGTAACAACGCGTGAAAGCCTATTAAGTATTAAGCGACAAGTGAGTTCAATATAAATAGAACAGGTACTACGACTCTCTCTTTTGTTTGCAAGCCTCTCGCTCCTCGCTTCTTGCTGTGTCAAGTTAATTGTGCGGACAACGCTATTGTCCTTTCATTTCAATTACTACAGTTTGAAGTAGGCACGTTTCTGTTGTATATAATTTTCAAAAGCCGGTGATTGGTCATGGGGATCGAGATAAACGAGATTAAGTGGTAAGTTTTGCTGCCTTTTGTGATCGAGATATCAGGGTTTGGTGACATAAAAGAATCGAAATAACCGATGAGAAAATGCTAAGACAAAGAGAGAATTTGGGGGCTCCACTTAAAAAATGTCGACACAACAGGGTTGGCGAGTTAACCGAGTTCGAGATAAGGGGGTTCGACTGTAATGCGTTTTTCGTTCTGATCACTTTGACCTTCGGTTACCACACGAGCGCCTCGAGTGTCCTAGCACAGGACCGGCGCTAGGGGATGGCGAACTCGGCGACAGCCCATGGCCCGCGTCTGGGGGGCCCCGCGTGTTGCCGTAGTATATTTATAAAATACCTAAGCCTACTAATAGTTCCTCTTTCAGTCAACGCAATATTCGGAGTTATCAGATAGTCAAATGGTCTGAAGTTCAGTCTGGCTCCCATGCTATTCCTTCGAGATGAATCTTGAAATGGAGCCGCGATGAGTAATTTGGGCCAGGACAATTAAAGGCTACAGGAAAAAATAGAAACTTCGAAAACTAAGCGAGTGAACAAATATCCGTTATGACGCGTCGCATTATGACCAGCAAGGCCCCAGTACGACTATAACGTGTCTTAATATCCTATCGGCGGAATATAATATAACGTCAACGGCCATGCAAAATTCAATTTGCTCAAGGGCCCGCACCCTCCTAGCGCCGGCCCCGCCCGGCATCACATGTTATTCACTCTGAGCTCATTTATTTCATCGGGCAAACGACAGGTCACAACACCACTACACCACTGAGTATAATTATCGACTGTATCTAACATAGTCATCACGGCTGGGAGACATTCATATTAAATGTCTTTTCCTGAAGGACTCGTGATGCAACTGCGTAAACCAAGGGTGCCCAACTCAGTCGCTCGGCGGGCCAAAACTCATCAGGATAACCATTTAATGAGCGGAACATTAATCTTAACATTTAATAAGTGGAAAATTAATCTTAACATTTAATAAGTGGAAAATTAATCTTAACATTTAATAAGTGGAAAATTAATCTTAACATTTAATAAGTGGAAAATTAATCTTAACATTTAATGGGTGGAAAAGTAATCTTAACATTTAATGAGTGGAAAAGTAATCTTAACATTTAATGGGTGGAAAAGTAATTTTAACATTTAATGAAGGGAAAAGTAATCTTAACATTTAATGGGTGGAAAAGTAATCTTAACATTTAATGGGTTGAAAAGTAATCTTAACATTTAATGAGTGGAAAATTAATCTTTAAAAAAAAAATGTATGTAAATGAAAAAAGAAAACAGTTTTAATTAATTAAAATAATTGGCATAACCATTTTCGTTCTTATGCCAAATTGCCCGAGCTGGATGCTTGTCACATTTTCTTGGCTACAAAAACAAGTAGTTCGTTTATGTTGTGAGGAACGTTCTGTGCCATTGAGATTCTCATGACGGACTGCAAGTGTTCACCAGTGAGACGACTCCTGTGTGATGTTTTGTTAATCTTCATCACAGAAAACAGCTGCTCACACATATTTGTTACCCAACATTCTCAAGGTGCGCACTGCCCCCACCCCCGGGAAAAGCCAAGTGCCCCCACCTCCCGGAGAAAAAAACATGTCCAATAATAAATCAACTGGCACTGCTGGCACAGCCCCCCCCCCGAAAAATCTTAAGTGCCCCCCCTAAAAATCTTAAGGGCCCCCCCCCCCCCCGCCGGGGGAAATTTCTAAAATAATCACTAGTTACGAAACAGCTCGAAATTAAATTGCTGTGCTTCAAAGTCACTTAAGCGCCGTGCTAAGTTTATCAGAAAAAGCGTGCATTGGGCTACACCATAGCGTTTGGATAGAATCATACGCCGGTCAAGACCTCGCCAGCCTGATATAATTGTACTGCGGGCCGGATGTGTTCTGGACATATGTTGACCCTTGCATGTCAAAGTCTCCATCGGTTTAGTGGACTAAAGCGCAAGACTCTTAAATGCGCAAATTCGTGATACTAAAAGTTGTTGCTTTCATCACAATGTATTTATGTCACAAGTAAAAGCAAAGCGTAGTTCTTAACTTTTGACCTAAATCACTGACATTTTGTAAAACTTGTGTTGCCAATAAAATTGGAGACAATGCCGCTATTGGCCGGTTGAAAATTAAAAAAAAAAAATTAAAGGTAAATTAAAAAATAAAATTTAAACAAATTTTAAAACGTAATATTTTCGTACAATAATTATGTTATTTATCAGCAGATTTGTAAATATCTAGCAGCGTCACTCGTAGGTACATGCAAAATTTTCTAGTTGACATGATCAAGTCATGTCCAAAAATGAACACCATCCCCACCGCATCACGCACCCCATCCGACCCGCAAGCGCAAACACCCTCAGCACAATGCGACCACCCCCCGACCCGAACCGTGGGAGAAAAGCGGGAAGTAAGGGAGGGGGAAGACAAACAGACATTACATTAGAAACACTTTTTAGATTTAAAATACAAAACATAATTCAAAACATATGTTAAGAAATATTATGACAAATAATACATTCATAGTTTATCATTCCAAGTCATTTAGACATCAAGTTAAAAAATTAGTAATTTACACAAATGTTTAATTTAGTACACTCTATTATAATGTTAACATTTTGTTTAGTTCAAACTTCAAAAAATTTGCCTGTCATTATTTTAGTTTTACTCTGTATATGTATATATGTATTGAATTATTTTGAATTTAAAAAAAAAAAAAAAAAATTCTACATGCCCATAAATTTCTTAAAAAACACGGAGGCTCCTACTTCATAAGCGACACGTAGCTCCTTAGAATCATATCATAATCCTAATTTACCTTTTCTCAATTATATGTTAATATATCATGTTCCTTACGTTTTGGTATTCATCTCTTAAACATAAATTATTGTATAGTATAATATAGTTTTCCTTACATGTTGTGATGCATCTCTTAAAAATAAATTATTATATAATTTCCTTAAAAAAAATATAAAAAAAATACTAAGAATCAGACGCTCCATGAATGTCCCAGCCCCATTCCCAGCAATCCCAATTTACCCAAACCCTAAAGCTCCAAGCAAGCCCTCACGCCCAGCAGCCCCTGCTCACACACACCCATCAACGGTGGGGACATGGAAAAAAAAAGGGGGGGGGGCGGGAAGGGGTCTAGGCATTCGGCAATCGTACTAATAACAATGGACGGCTGCGACAAATTACCAAAAAGCCGTTAAAAATCATTTATTCGTCTTAGTATACAAACTGGGTCAAGGTCAACCTAAGTGGGATAACTCTTTAAACATTATTTATTTGAAATTAGTAAACAATTTAATTTTTGTCGCTAATCATTTATAGATTAAAAAGCTAAAAATAATACACAAATACTTTTCTATCACATACGAGTTAAAACACAATGAAAAGAAAAACATAATTAATTATAGTTTAATGCATTACACAAAGAAAGTGTGCAGAACTTAGTTTCGAAAAGTTTTTTTGTTTTTTTTAATATCATTAAATTACGTGTACATTAAATTCCAAATAGAGTTCTCAGAGGGTCTCATAAAGTGCTCACAGAGAGCTCATAGAGTGCTCATAGAGTGCTCACAGGGAGCTCAACTACACTTAGGCACATTACATTTTCTTCAAATTCTTTTTCAGATAAAATACAAGCACCATTCCCAAAGTAGAAAGTTAATACAACCAACGTACAAAGTAGAAAGGCAAAAAACTCAAAGTAGAAAGGTAACACACTCGAAGTAGAAAGGTAACATACTCAAAGTAGAAAGGTAACACTAAAAGTAGAAAGGTAACATACTCAAAGTAGAAAGGTAACATACTCAAAGTAGAAAGGTAACACTAAAAGTAGAAAGGTAACATACTCAAAGTAGAAAGGTAACACTAAAAGTAGAAAGGTAACATACTCAAAGTAGAAAGGTAACACACTCGAAGTAGAAAGGTAACACTAAAAGTAGAAAGGTAACATACTCAAAGTAGAAAGGTAATACACTCGAAGTAGAAAGGTAACATACTCAAAGTAGAAAGGTAACACTAAAAGTAGAAAGGTAACATACTCAAAGTAGAAAGGTAACATACTCAAAGTAGAAAGGTAACACACTCAAAGTAGAAAGGTAACACTAAAAGTAGAAAGGCAACATACTCAAAGTAGAAAGGTAACACTAAAAGTAGAAAGGTAACATACTCAAAGTAGAAAGGTAACATACTCAAAGTAGAAAGGTAACACACTCGAAGTAGAAAGGTAACATACTCAAAGTAGAAAGGTAACACTAAAAGTAGAAAGGTAACATACTCAAAGTAGAAAGGTAACACACTCAAAGTAGAAAGGTAACACTAAAAGTAGAAAGGTAACATACTCAAAGTAGAAAGGTAACACTAAAAGTAGAAAGGTAACATACTCAAAGTAGAAAGGTAACACCCTCAAAGTAGAAAGGTAACACACTCAAAGTAGAAAGGCAACACACGCAAAGGATGTAGTCTGGAGCCTATCTACTTTGAGTGTGGTGCCCATCCACTACCTAAGAAGAGCATATAAAAAGTTTTTAAAAAGACTTTCTGTGCCTAAGTGTTGTTGAGCACTTTGTGAGCACTATGTTAGCCTACTATGAGCATTCTATGACCACTTTATGAGCACTCTATGAGAAATCTTTGAGCACTCAAAAAGCACTCTGTGAGCACTCTATGAGCATTCTCTGAGCACTTTATGAGCACTCTATGAGAACTCTTTGAGCACTCTATGAGTTCTCTGTGAGCACTCTATGAGCACTCTGTGAGAACTCTATGAGCAATCTATGAGCACTCTATAAAAACTGTGTGAGAACTCCATGAGCACTCTGTGAGAACTGTGTGAGTACTCTTGGGCACTCTGTGAGCACTCTATGAGCCCTCTATGAGCACTCCGTGAGCACTATATGAGCTCTCTGTGTGCACTGTCTATAAGTAATTAACGAAATAAGTTCAATTATTTATTTTTTTAAACTAAGAATGATTTAAGGAAAATCCCCTTTAAAGGTCACTTGACTCTTTTTAATCTATACCAATAAAAGGCAAAGGACTCACTCACTCATCACTAATTCTCCAACTTCCCCTGTAGTTAGAAGCCTGAAATCTGGAAGACTTATTCCTTACGGCTTACTTACAAAAGTTAAGCAGGATTCATTTCGAAACTCTATACCGTTAGGGGCCGGGGACCCACAATGTCATTTTTTCCCCTGTATGTGCTATATAAATAAAATGATCAACAAATACTGATACATGAATAGCTGGATCTTGACCAAACTCAATATAAATACATTGGATTATCCATTTTCAAATACCAAAGGGTTCTTAACAGATAATATCCATCCCTCTGGGGCCGGGAGGGCATTTCATTTTTCCTTTTATAAGCCTTATAAATCTCAATATGTTTAGTACTCCGACATGAATAGATGGATCTTGACCAAACTTAATACACATACTCTTGATTATCAATATTCAAATACTTAAGGATACTAAACTCATAATATTCATACCTCTGTGGTCGGGGGCCGAATATCATTTTTTTTCTTATCTATACTAATAAAAGGTAAAACCCTCAGTCACTCACTCATCACTAATTCTCCAAGTTTCCCTGTAGATAGAAGCCTGAAATCTGGCAGACGTATTCCTTACGGCTTAATTCCAAAAGTTGGGCAGGTTTCATTTCGAAACTCTATACGGTTAGGGGACGGGGCCCAAAATGTCTTTTTTTTTTGCAATATGAGCTATATAAATATACTTAACAACAAGTACTGATACATGAATAGCTGGATCTTGACCAAACTTAATATAAATACATTAGATTATCCATACCCTAATACCGAAGGGTTCTTAACACATAATATCCATCTTCTGGGGCCGTACGTCCCATTTCCTTTTTTCCCTTATGTAAGCTATTTAAATAGCAATATGATTAGTACTCCTACATGAATAGACCAAACTTAGTACTCACAATCTTGATTATCCATACTCAAATACTTAAGGGTACTTAACACATTATATCATTTTTTTCTTATCTATACTAATAAAATGCAAAGCCTTCACTTTCTCATCACTAATTCTCCAACTTCCCCTGTATATAGAAGCCTGAAAACTCATGTCTTAGAGCTAAGACTAAAACAAGAAAGGTCTTGCTGCGGGACTTCTTGTTTGCGGACGATGCCGCTTTGGTATCTCACACAGCAGACGGCCTGCAGAGCCTCGTATCCAGCCTATCCGCTGCCTGCAAAGAGTTTGGCCTGACAATTAGCCTAAAGAAAACTAACATTATGGCACAGGGCGCTGACTCCCTCCCCACTATCGCCATCGACGACTACGACTTGGATACTGTTGACAGATTCACATATCTGGGATCCAACATATCGAGCACCCTCTCAATGGAGGATGAGATAAGTGGGAGGATAGGGAAGGCCGCAACTGTTATGGCCAGACTGAAGAAAAGAGTCTGGTCAAACGCCAAACTCACAACAAGAACTAAGCTGCAGGTGTACCAGGCCTGCGTACTGAGCACACTCCTGTATGGATGCGAGTCGTGGACCACATACTCTAACCACGAAAGAAGGCTCAATGGCTTCCACCTCAGATGCCTGCGCCACATCCTTGACATTAATGGCAAGACAAAGTCTCCAACACGCATGTCCTTTCCCAAACAAACATGTGTAGCGTCCCAGCCATGTTAATCCAAAGACGCCTCCGCTGGCTTGGACACGTCAAGCGAATGCAACCTGGTCGCATACCAAATGACGTGCTATACAGTGAGCTGGCGACAGGGAAAAGGTCAGTTGGACGGCCTAGGCAGAGGATCGATCCTCATGGCGGGGCATCGTGAAGGCAGGATAACTACATGCCGAGGAGCAAAACAGGGCGGAAACAGCTGCAAAAAGAGCGAGGAGGAAGGCCGGTAAATACTGCTCCACCGCATTCGTGTGTGGGAAATGTAACAGAGACTGCCATTCGAGGATTGGTCTCACCAGCCACACCAAGAGCTGCAAGCAATAAAGATAATCTATCGTCTCCCGCAGACGGAAAGATGCCATACATACATACTTAACTGGTAATATCCATACCTCTTGGGCCTCATTTTTTCTAATATAAGCTATATAAATATCAATAGGGTTAGACAACACCATAGGTTCTATGTGATTAGGTGGATCTAGGCCTAGCTTTGTAGCAATACCCTTCTTAGTCCGTTTTAAAATATTGTTTGATTTAATATCCAATCCATTCAAGGCCGATCTAGAATTTTCTAGGAACTTCGATAGTTTAAAAAAGCTATGTCTATGGCATTTGTAAACCACTTTTAATAGGACAAGTTTTAAATGTATAATTGATCTCAATGATTTTTATAGCCCCCCCCCCCCTTCCCATCTCAGACATAAATAAACCGGTACTTTATTAAATGGGCACCCAACGGGGCCCCCATATCAATTTAAATGTATTATAGTTAGTAGCGGAAATAACGGACGACGGGCTAGACCTGTGTACTGTTCATTGGTAAGCATGGCACTGTGAATCGTTTTGTTTTTACAGCGTGCGTGTGAAGTGTATAAGTGCAGACAAGTCGCGACGTCAAGGTCATTGGTAATGAAATCTCTTCATATGATTGACAAAACAAGTAATTGGCATAGTCGAATGAGGCTCGAATGTTGACTTTCGAGTTTGTTGGTGACATGAATTATATGGAAATAAAACGTTGCACTAGAATCACGGGGGTCAACTTTTTATTACAGAAATGATTGACTGCTTGATTTATTTTAATAATGCCAAAAAAATCTGAATATTTAAAAATATATCCGTCTTTTTGATAACCAAATACCTCAAGATTGAGACACAGAAAAATTACGTTACTTCTATTTTGTGATAACAATATTTATGATATACATTCGCCTCATAATTGATTTTCGAGCTATTTTGTTCCAGACTGAATGTCCCAGCTTTTCTGTAGCGTACCTAGCCAAACGTTGACATGACAGAATGTCCCAGTTTGTCCACACCGTAACTAGCCGAACGTTGACATGACAGCATGGGTCAACATATGTCCAGACCAACTGATGGTGACGTTGAGATGCAAGGGTCAACATATGTCCAGAAAACTGATGGAGACAATGAAATTGAAGCATTGGTCATCATATTATGTCCAGACCAACTGATGGAGACAATGACATTGACGCATGGGTAAACATATGCACAGACCAACTGACGGAGAAACTGACACAATCGGTAAAAATGAAAGAGATAAAGAGATAGCTTTTTTTTATAAAAATGGCTGTTCAAGAGGAAAATATCTAGAAATTGCGAACCCTTGATTGTCAGCTCTATTCCCTCGACCGGTGAGGAGTCTGTGTCGGTGCTATCGTCATCTGGGCGTCACTTGTAATTCACGCTGAGCACGTTTATTTCAATTGAACTTTTGTTGTTAATTCATAGATTGCAATTTTGAATTCACCGGTCAAAAAAACAACACCAGATCACAACACTGCTCCACCACTGAGTACAATGATCGACTGTATCTAACGTAGTCATCACGACTGGGAAGACATTCATACTAACAGCGTCAACAAACAAAGAGAACAGCAACAGCCCAAAAATAAAACTGTTGTTTCTGATGAGGTCAAACCTTAATGCCAAACAATAAAATTCTACAACCATTTAAAAACTTGTTTTAGAAATAAAATTTCAAACTGTGGTCTTTATTAAATGGTTTTCAAAATTTTCAAAATAAATAAGAAATTTTATTTGTTTAAAAATTGCCATCGCACGTGGCGCAGATCCTCGGCTCGAATAAATTAAGTGGACGAAAAACGAAAACTGTTAAACACACAAATTAATGACGTTAAGAGTTTTTTGTTTCATCATAATGTATTCATGTCAAAAGTAAAAATTAGGCTCAGTTTTTTTTAAATTTTACCTCAATTAGATACTGACAGTTTCTAGAAGTTGTGTTGCCAATAAGATTGCATTCATTTATAGCGATAATTTTATTTTTTTAAAGTATTTTCATGAAAAGGTAAATTAAAAAACAAAATTTATTCAAATTCAAAAACGCATTATTTTCTTACAATAATGGCGATTTATATTAAAGATTTTCGTTGTGTTCAGTGCGGAAAGGCACTACGTCAAAAATTTCTAGTCGACATGAACAAATCATGTCCAAATATAAATTAAGTGGGACGATCCCACCTAGGCCCACACCCCTGCCCACGCAACACCCGAACCACATCCCCATCATCAGCGGCCATCCGTCCCAGTCTGCACACACCCCCCAACGGGCAACGGAGGAGTGATGGTCAAGGCATACGGCAATCAGATCCAGAAAATCGCTCGGCTTCGGCCAGGAAAACCAAAAGCCGCTAAAATAAGCTTTTCGCTTTTTCTATTCTACGTAGGTAAAAGAGTCAAGTCGCCCTATGGGCATATCCCGCAACAACGCATTCTTGGCTTAAAAAAGTGAATAATTGAACAAAAAGAAAAGACTTTCTATCAAAGACGAGTTGGAGAAGCCATGAGAGGTAAAAAAAAAAGAACATGAAGAAAGTTTGCAGAAATTAGTTTTAAAAAGTAATTAATTTTTTTTTAATGTTCATTTACATTCATTGCAAATCTTTTGATTCATACTTAGAGTGCTCATAGAGTACTCACAGAGTACTCACAGAGTGCCCATAGAATGCTCACAGAGTGCTCACAGAGTGTCAATGGAGTGCTCACAGAGTGCCCGTAGAGGGCTCCTAGGGTGCTCACAGAGAGCTTATGGAGTTCTCATAGAGTTTTAATGGAGTGCCTAATAGAGTGCTTATAGAGTGCTCAAGGAACGGTTGAGGCGGCAACATTAGACACATTTGTGTCTATTACCTCAAGCCTTCAAACCCCTAGTGCATGATTCCCTCACAAAGGGGCACTGGAAATCAGTGAAATTTCCTCATCAACACCAGGAACAGAAACATTGTAAATCCCATCTTCACGCATAGGAGCCAAAATGATAAATAAATAGATCGTGGGCCCTTAAGATTTAGAAGAAGAAGAAGAGTGCTCATCCAGTGCTCACGTAATTTTTTTTAAAGATATTTTTTATTCTCTTCTTGGGTAATGAAAACTTCAACTTTAAACTAGCCTTAACCTTGACCTTGTCATGATGATATTACACAGTGTGTGGGTTAACATTTTCTCGTCATGTATAGTGACCACTAGTAAGACGGTCAGGAATTTCAGCAATTCTAAAGTACAGACTGAACCCCCCCCCCCCCCCAAAAAAAAAAAAATGTAATA
>CAXITT010000167.1:310667-326424 GCA_964033795.1 Lymnaea stagnalis | reverse complement strand
CGCTCATTTGTTGCCTCAGACAGAACCAACTCCACCACAGTACGACGGTCGCTCATTTGTTGCCTCAGACAGAACCAACTCCACCACAGTATGACGGTCCGCTCATTTGTTGCCTCAGACAGAACCAACTCCACCACAGTACGACGGTCGCTCATTTGTTGCCTCAGACAGAACCAACTCCACCACAGTATGACGGTCGCTCATTTGATAAGGACAGCCATATCTCAAAGCTCAAATCAGTGACCCATCAGGAATTGGTATCTTAGCAGTTTTAAAATTAATTGGAAAAAAAGATGTATTTAAGCTTCTTCTAAAAAATAAAGTGCAAGCGGAGGGCGGACGGCGCGCGCATTTTTCTGTGGATGCCAGTCTTGAAATCTGATGATGTCATAGTCGCGCAGGAATGAAAAAGAATATTATATTTTCTTAAAAAAAAAAAATATATGTATTACACCGGATTATGAGAACTGAGTTCAGGGGTGCGAAAAAGGGGGAGGAGGGTCGGCCTATGTGTTATATAGCAGGTAAACATTTCTCAAACATAAATGCAATAAATCGAGTTAGGTGGACATCGTGAAAAAGACGGGGGTGGGGCCGAGTAAATAAAGGAGAGGTGTGTGTGTGTGTGGGGGGGGGTACGTTTAGAAGGGATAAGAGTGGAGGGGTTTGGGGGTGGGGGATGGAGTTAGTTTTTGGTGTCGAGAGCAGGTAAGGATGGGTAGGATGAGGACACGAGAGGATGAGTTGGACCCACCATACCTAATGATTATGATGGGAACGATGGTGATGATGATGAAGGTAAGGGTGGTTGCAGTACGGGTCGTCTGTGGATGAGTCAGTCCGTAGACATGCCCCGTGCCTTGGATGAGTCAGTCCGTAGACATGCCCCGTACCTGTGGATGAGTCAGTCCGTAGACATGCCCCGTGCCTTGGATCACGCCTTAACTGTTGCACTGTACAACTTAGTTGTGTGTTTCAGCTGATTCTGCCTGTGGGTGCGCAAATTTATGGCAAGAATCAGCCCCCCCCCCCCACCCCCGGAACAATCAGAAGATTAAGGTGGTTCTCAATGAGTCGAAGGACATAAAAGCACCTTGTTAGCACATACAGGCAATGTTACACTTACCTAAAACCTAGTTTGAGAGCAAATCCAGGCAATGTTACACTTACCTAAAAACTTTGTTTGAAAGCACATACAGGCAATGTTACACTTACCTAAAAACTTTGTTTGAAAGCACATACAGGCAATGTTACACTTACCTAAAAACTTTGTTTGAAAGCACATACAGGCAATGTTACACTTACCTAAAAACTTTGTTTGAAAGCACATACAGGCAATGTTACACTTACCTAAAAACTTTGTTTGAAAGCACATACAGGCAATGTTACACTTACCTAAAAACTTTGTTTGAAAGCACATACAGGCAATGTTACACTTACCTAAAAACTTTGTTTGAAAGCACATACAGGCAATGTTACACTTACCTAAAAACTTTGTTTGAAAGCACATACAGGCAATGTTACACTTACCTAAAAACTTTGTTTGAAAGCACATACAGGCAATGTTACACTTACCTAAAAACTTTGTTTGAAAGCACATACAGGCAATGTTACACTTACCTAAAAACTTTGTTTGAAAGCACATACAGGCAATGTTACACTTACCTAAAAACTTTGTTTGAAAGCACATACAGGCAATGTTACACTTACCTAAAAACTTTGTTTGAAAGCACATACAGGCAATGTTACACTTACCTAAAAACTTTGTTTGAAAGCACATACAGGCAATGTTACACTTACCTAAAAACTTTGTTTGAAAGCACATACAGGCAATGTTACACTTACCTAAAAACTTTGTTTGAAAGCACATACAGGCAATGTTACACTTACCTAAAAACTTTGTTTGAAAGCACATACAGGCAATGTTACACTTACCTAAAAACTTTGTTTGAAAGCACATACAGGCAATGTTACACTTACCTAAAAACCTTGTTTGAAAGCACATACAGGCAATGTTACACTTACCTAAAAACTTTGTTTGAAAGCACATACAGGCAATGTTACACTTACCTAAAAACTTTGTTTGAAAGCACATACAGGCAATGTTACACTTACCTAAAAACTTTGTTTGAAAGCACATATAGGCAATGTTACACTTACCTAAAAACTTTGTTTGAAAGCACATACAGGCAATGTTACACTTACCTAAAAACTTTGTTTGAAAGCACATACAGGCAATGTTACACTTACCTAAAAACTTTGTTTGAAAGCACATATAGGCAATGTTACACTTACCTAAAAACTTTGTTTGAAAGCACATACAGGCAATGTTACACTTACCTAAAAACTTTGTTTGAAAGCACATACAGGCAATGTTACACTTACCTAAAAACTTTGTTTGAAAGCACATATAGGCAATGTTACACTTACCTAAAAACTTTGTTTGAAAGCACATACAGGCAATGTTACACTTACCTAAAAACTTTGTTTGAAAGCACATACAGGCAATGTTACACTTACCTAAAAACTTTGTTTGAAAGCACATACAGGCAATGTTATTACCAGCCAAACCTAAAAAGAAACGAGGAACGCGATTGGCGTGACGACTCAAGGCGTCCAGTTCTTGCTGGCTGAGGTAAACTATCGCATTGCCCGTCAGGTCCAGAAACTCCAAGTTTGGGGTCGACCTCAGGTCAAAGGGTATTCCCGAAAATCTATTTTTGGCTAATAAAAAATGAGTGACATTTGGATTCGTGGCAAACAATCTATGGGGAAGCCTTTTCAAGTTGTTCTCTGTTAGGTCCAGGTACATGAGATGTGTCAGGTAACGGATCAACCGGTCACATGACAGGCGAACAAAGAAATCATCAGGCTTGATCGACTTAAGAATGAGGTACCTCAAGTTGGTCATGCTGTCCAAAAAATGCTCCTCCACTATAAAGGTTGACCCTGTCAAGTCCAAGAGCTGCAGATGAGTCAGTCCGTAGACATGCCCCGTGCCTCGGATCTCGCCGTTATTCATGAAGTACAAGTGGGTGAAGTTCTCTGTCTTGATGAAACGGATGCTGTAGTTGAAAAATTCACTGATGCCCGCCATGACCCCCACAAAAGTGAAGTTTGACAGTGAAGGAGGGAGTGCAATGGTTAACACGCCTGACCGAGAGGTAAAGATGCGTGTGGCCGCATCGATGAGATGCCCAAGCTTAATGGGCCCACTAACAGACATCTGTGAAAGCCAATCGTCCTCCGACGAGTTGACGTCTGCGTGGTTGAATGCTCGGCCATCACTTCCGGGTGACCCCTTCTGATCGTTGACGACCTCCTTTCTGGCCTGCTCCACACCTTGATGTTTTAATCGTTTTAAACGCGCCCCAAATGTTTGATCGCTTGGGCCGATATTTGTATCCACCTTGGTGGATTCTGGCTGGGCGTTCTTTCCACCGATGGCGTTGTGCTTGTCTTTAACTTTCAAATTCACAGTTGGGTTGCCATTATCTATTTGACCAGCAAGTGTTGGATGAATTTCGTCGTGGGTCGCCAATCGGGAAGACACGATAAATGTTTGAATATTCTTCAGCAGATGTGTATCAAACAGGGTGAGCTTCCAGCCAAATTGCCCGAAATTGTTGTTTGAGAAATCCATGCTTTTAATCGAACGCTGCCAGACAGGGCTGTTCAGTCCCCTCGGCGCGACAGCGAATATGTGGCTGTCGATCCACGAGAAGTGCGACAGGTTGATCTGCGACAGATGCTGCATCGTGCTGTTCAGCAGTATGGCGTCCTCCATCGCGTACCTCGGGATGTTGAAGTATTTCCAGAAGTGCGTCGACCTCAGCGTGATGGACGTCATGGTCGTGTTCACGAAAGGCCTCATCTTCCGGGCGATGTTCTGGTTGCCCACTCTGCACCCGTCGATGGTCAGGTGGGTCAGCGACGTCAGGGGTCGGAAGGCGTCGTCGTCAAACCGCGTGTCGTTCTCACCCTGGACGTAAGCGTTGACGGAAATCTGATCCAGGTCGACGAGACTGAGAACGCGGACATTCAAGGGCCGGAGCCCGATGAAACTGAGATTGGTGATGCAGGTCACGTCCGGGCCGTGGATGGTGACGTTGATCAGGCCGGTCAGGCTGGAAAACTCTTCCCCCAAGTAGAGCGTAGAATTGAGCCCGTCAAAGGAGAGCGCCGTAAGTTTCTTCAAGTATCTGAAGATGTCGATGACGTCAGAATAGTTTTGAAGTGGTTTATCACAGGTCATCGTTTCCGTAAACTCGCCTTTAAGCGCGCGTTTGGTGTGCCGCGCGTGGCTGCCATCTTGACCACTAAGGCGGCCCGTCTCGCCCACGCGTCCATTGAAGTGGCTCTCGCCGTCGTCCTGGTAAGCTATGTAAAGCTCCCTCAGGTTAGGCACATGGCTGAACATGGTCTTGGGGAATTTCCCGCACTTCAGCGGCAACTTGTTAGCCTCAAGATTCAGGACGTCCAGCTGGTCAAGCCCTTGCAACGCGTTTGCCTGAATGTTTAAAGAGATCGAAGCTTTATTTATTGAGATGAGGAAATGGTTTGATTGAAAACTGGTCCATTATCTAACTCTGATCATTATAACAATATAGTATTGTTTTAATCATTAAAAGATAGACTAATAGACCCACTCCCTAAAAGACCCACTCACTAAAAGATCCACTCACTAAAAAAGACCCACTCACTAAAAAAGACCCACTCACTAAATACCCGCTCACTAAAAGACCCACTCACTAGAAGACCCACTCACTAAAAGACCCACTCAATAAAAGACCCGTTCACTAAAAGACCCACTCACTAAATGACCCACTCACTTAAAGATCCGTTCACTAAAAGACCCGCTCACTAAAAGACCCACTCACTACAAGACCCGTTCACTAAAAGACCCACTCACTAAAAGACCCACCCACTGACGTTAAGACGCCTCACCTTAATTTTGCTCACGTTAGACGCGGCAATGCTGAGGTAGCGTAGCGACTTCAATCGAGCGAAGGTGCTGTTCTGTAGGTCTGTAATGTTGTTGTTGTCCAGTGTTAAGCTCACCGTGTCTCTGGGCATCCAGCTGGTATCTATAGATGTGATGCCACAATTGTTGCAGTCCACCACGTGACCCTCGCGGCTGGTGGAGTACCTCACACGGCAGCAGTATGTATCTCCCTTTGAGTCTGTAGACTTGTGTTGGTCCTGCTCAAACTCGCCGAGAGGTAACATCAAGACATGCCGGCAGCTGGCCATGAGCATAGCTAGGAAACAGAGTCGCCAGATTGGCGTTGCCATAGCTACAAGACTTCAACGGAGAAAACTGTGGCTAATGGTGTTAACATCATATAATGGATATCCAAATGTAGCCGTGTTGAGTGGCAATACGGTTTTAAATATAGTTTAAAAATAAAAGATACGAGACTTTGAGAACTACAGCTTTATTGGTTCCAAGAGTATGGTAACCAGAAATCGAAAAAAAAGAGAGAACAAGTCTAAGAAAAAGGACGAAATCTGAAAAGATAGATAAAGTGTACACGTTATTTAGAGTGACAAGCATGCAAGCATAAATAACTAGCAATAACACGTGGATGACTCTGGATAACAAATGTTATTCAAAGTATGACGAACGTAACAGGCAAGCCAATAAGACGCCCTGGCCTCTACGCGGCTTCTGGAGGACTAGTCATTGGACGCCCAGTGGCGTAATTATGGTCACCTCATGCACACGTCTGACTCCCAAGACGAAGGTGAGAGTTGCTACTGCATCACTCTACCGGGGAGCGCGTAAAGGATCATTCTCTATCATGTCTGGTACAACTGAAAAATGTCTGTGCGAGGGGCTTTCGAACACCCGCCCCCCACCCATTCCCCGTGGTTCGGTGTCCCTGTTCAGGCCGGCTGCAGTCGCTGGGACTACTGGGGGCAGAAGGCAAGATGCCGCTGTTCACCTACCTCAAATCATTATTAGTGTACAGCTTAACTGTTGTGGTGTCAGAGGTAAGACCTCGGAAATCACCAAAGTGTTCCATGACATGGTCAGGACGCTGGATTACTATCAGAGACCTTACTTAAAAAAAAAAAAAATAACCATTGCACACCTCGGGCTGTTCGGTCTACCCAAAGTCCAGGGTTGGGACATCTTTAAGGTCCAACTGTTGGTCATGTCAGCCAAAGTCCAGGGTTGGGACATCTTTATGGTCCAACTGTTGGTCCTGTCACCCAAAGTCCAGGGTTGGGACATCTTTAAGGTCCAACTGTTGGTCCTGTCACCCAAAGTCCAGGGTTGGCACATCTTTAAGGTCCAACTGTTGGTCCTGTCACCCAAAGTACAGGGTTGGGGCATCTTTAAGGTCCAACTGTTGGTCCTGTCACCCAAAGTCCAGGGTTGGGACATCTTTAAGGTCCAACTGTTGGTCCTGTCACTCAAAGTCCAGGGTTGGGACATCTTTAAGGTTCAACTGTTGGTCCTGTCACCCAAGGTCCAGGGTTGGGGCATCTTTCAGATCCAACTGTTGGTCCTGTCACCCAAAGTCCAAGGTTGGGGCATCTTTAAGGTCCAACTGTTGGTCCTGTCAGCCAAAGTCTTGTGTTGGGATTCCCCAAAATGAGGTCACCGCGTTTAGGGCGAGACAACTCTTGGCAAAAACCCAGACCGCTAACTGCACATTTACCGGTGTTTTTTTTGACCCACCCCTCCCTACCCACAGTGGGACTTGTGGCGTGCAAAAATCTTAGTGGGGTCTATACCCTGGTGGGGTCGATACCCTGGTGGGGTCGATACCCTGGTGGGGTCGATACCCTGATCATTGGAGTAGCTAAGACCTGTAAATCTTTTACCGTTAATAACATTACAACACATCTAGTATGGCACAACAGACTTAAAGAAAACTGTTAGAGCTGGGAGATTTTAACGTCCGTATAGAGGATCTGTCCTAGCCTGATAAAGAGATAGCCGAAGTGAAATGATACTTTGTGTCAATATACATACATAAACACACACACACACACACACATATATATATATATATATATATATATATATATATATATATATATAGTGTAAGATATTGAATGTGACAAACAATTGAAGTATATACAACAAAAGTAATGCCCTGGGGTTTAACTGACATAAGAAGTACACAGATTAGCTGACATAAGAAGTACACAGTTTAGCTCATTTGAGAAGTACACAGTTTAGCTTAGTTGAGAAGTACACAGTTAAGCTTATTTGAGAAGTACACAGTTTAGCTTTTATGAGAAATACACAGTTTAGCTTACATGAGAAGTACACAGTTTATTTAAGGGCGTAACTAGCATTTAATTTTCTGAAGACAACATTGATCTGCGGTTTAATCTTGCATTTAAATGTCTTCATCCAGAGTCACGAATGTATGTTGTTCTGTTTCTTTAATGAGGTTCACCAAGAGGAGATCGCTTGACAAAGTATTCTGAGAGATACTGTTCACGGATTGTCACAATATTAAACACTTGATATATACATAGATGTTCATATGGGAATATCTTATGCTTCTTAACTTAGACATTTCTATAGCCCCACTTTTGTCTAGCAAAGTTAAACGTACACCAAATATACATGTATTAGTTATAAACCCGCCAAAACATTGGTGGCGGCAATGGGTGGACTTCCCATCTACTAGTTATAGCCCGCCAAAACATTGGTGGCGGCAATGCGTGGACTTCCCATCTACTAGTTATAGCCCGCCAAAACATTGGTGGCCGCAATGCGTGGACTTCCCATCTACTAGTTATAGCCCGCCAAAACATTGGTGGCGGCAATGCGTGGACTTCCCATCCACTAGTTATAAGCCCACCAAAACATTGGTGGCGGCAATG
This sequence comes from Lymnaea stagnalis, assembly GCA_964033795.1. Classification (NCBI taxonomy): domain Eukaryota; kingdom Metazoa; phylum Mollusca; class Gastropoda; family Lymnaeidae; genus Lymnaea; species Lymnaea stagnalis. Next base: position 318,570 of record CAXITT010000167.1, on the reverse strand, counting down.
CGTGGACTTCCCATCCACTAGTTATAAGCCCACCAAAACATTGGTGGCGGCAATGCGTGGACTTCCCATCCACTAGTTATAAGCCCACCAAAACATTGGTGGCGGCAATGCGTGGACTTCCCATCCACTAGTTATAAGCCCACCAAAACATTGGTGGCGGCAATGCGTGGACTTCCCATCCACTAGTTATAAGCCCACCAAAACATTGGTGGCGGCAATGCGTGGACTTCCCATCCACTAGTTATAAGCCCACCAAAACATTGGTGGCGGCAATGCGTGGACTTCCCATCCACTAGTTATAAGCCCACCAAAACATTGGTGGCGGCAATGCGTGGACTTCCCATCCACTAGTTATAAGCCCACCAAAACATTGGTGGCGGCAATGCGTGGACTTCCCATCCACTAGTTATAAGCCCACCAAAACATTGGTGGCGGCAATGCGTGGACTTCCCATCCACTAGTTATAAGCCCACCAAAACATTGGTGGCGGCAATGCGTGGACTTCCCATCCACTAGTTATAAGCCCACCAAAACATTGGTGGCGGCAATGCGTGGAATTCCCATCTACTAGTTATAAGCCCACCAAAACATTGGTGGCGGCAATGCGTGGACTTCCCATCCACTAGTTATAGCCCACCAAAACATTGGTGGCGGCAATGCGTGGACTTCCCATCCACTAGTTATAAGCCCACCAAAACATTGGTGGCGGCAATGGGAGGACTTCCCATCCACTAGTTATAAGCCCACCAAAACATTGGTGGCGGCAATGCGTGGACTTCCCATCTACTAGTTATAAGCCCACCAAAACATTGGTGGCGGCAATGGGAGGACTTCCCATCTACTAGTTATAAGCCCGCCAAAACATTGGTCTAGCATCTGTGTTGACAGGTTAAAAGGTCTAGCATCTGTGTTGACAGGTTAAATGGCCCTATTGCTTCAAACTGTGGACTTAACAGCGTTTTGTCCTTATGTACACCGTCAAGGTCTGTTAGCTGCAATTCAGTTTGAAACCTACAAGAGGTGGAGGGGTAACGGAGGGAAAGAGGAGGAGGGGGGGGGGCTTTGGTCCATATATGACTTACTCCCATAACATTCGTGCTAGCCACATCATGCCACACCATGCCACATTATGTCTCTCAATGTTTGTTAAAGGCAATATTCTGCCATTTCAAAGCTATTCAAATGATATTGCATTGTGTTGTGGACCTAAATTATTCCAATAGCGTCATGGCATTAAGCTGTAAGAGGAACGGGAACGAGGCATCTTAATAATTCTATTGTTAGAAAGTAAAATAAAATTCTTGACCAATTGCGACTTACAACTTGATTTACGGGTACATAAGAAAACCACAAACATATTGGTTCATTAGAATGTATTTTACTTACAGGAAGACATAAGCATGCAAAAAATATATATAAAAAAACAAGCTTACAATCTATCCGATATGGAATCTCTAAGCACTGAACCTCCGTACCTCTATGTGGAAGCTAATCAATGGCAGCTGTGGTCTGTCGATTTGAACAAACTCAAGTTGAACTTAGTGTATGAAATTGTAGACACGTAAAATACATACTCTCGACAAAGGCGAGACAGGGTCACACCCCTACTAAAGGGTACAGCGGTTCTAAAAATATATGTAGATTTGAAAACCCCACAACCGCACCACAAAATAAATTACGTTTATGGGTGTGTGTGTGGCATGTTTCATAGAATACATGAAAACATGATACATGAAAACATGATACATTAAAATATGATACATTAAAACATAATACATTAAAACATGATACATTAAAACATGATACATTAAAACATGATACATGAAAACATAATACATTAAAACATGATTCATTAAAATATGATGAATTAAAACATGATACATTAAAACATGATACATTAAAACATGATACATTAAAACATGATACATTAAAACATGATTCATTAAAACATGATACATTAAAACATGATTCATTAAAACATGATACATTAAAACATGATTCATTAAAATATGATGAATTAAAACATGATACATTAAAACATGATACATGAAAACATGATACATGAAAACATGATACATTAAAACATGATACATTAAAACATGTCAAATTAAAACATGGTGCATTAAAACACGACACCTTAAAACATGATACATTAAAACATGATACAAGTTAGCTTCGCGTCCGTTTTGTAGCGTTATGTCTTCTAATTCAATAAAAGCTTTTGATGTCTTTACTACTTTTCCCTAGCAGTGCTATGCCATCAGAAAATGCAAGATATCGAAGGGCTTGATTGTAGTGAGTGCCCATTGGTTGTGGGTCCTGGGTCTCCCTCAGAAAGTATTCTGTTATTGTTCCTCGGGTGTCAATATTTATGTTTGTTATAACTCTCTCTAATGTCAGTTTAAATAGTATTCAAGGCAGTGAGCCTCCCTGTCTCGGGCCTCGTCTAATCTGAAATTCCCTTGAATTTACCCTGAACCTTGATTTTGCTTTTTGAGTTGTTCATTGTTACTTGTGTCATTCTTGTCAGTTTGTTGGGTATGCCAAACGCCTGCTGAGTCTCATATAGATAGTTTTATTTTGATGCTGTCATAGGCCATTATAGTCCACAAAGAGTTGATGTTCTTGGATAATATATTCGCAACATTTCTCTAATAGGCATCTGATGATGACAATCTGATCAGCCGTTGATCTGTTTTGCCTGCATCCACATTGGTAATCACCGCCTAGTATTTCTTCAGTGTACAGCTGCAGGTTTTAGGCTGTTAGCTTCGTCAATATTTGAAACGTATGAAACATTTAATGAGGAGATTTCTCTGTATGTTGTGCACTTAAGTTTGGAGCATGGGCGTCCGCAGGGGGGGGGCAAGGGGGGACACTTGCCCCCCCCCTGGATTGATTGGATTAAAAAATTTAGACAAAAATAGGCAAAAAATGTATTAAAGTAAAGAGAAAATAAAGAGAAACTAACTAAGCTGATGTCCTGTCCGTTCGTTCACCATACAAATACGCTACAGTAAATTAAAACTACATTAAAACATTACTAAAAAATTTTTGCCCTCCCCCCCCTAGAAAGTTAGTCGATTTTTTGCCCCCCCCCCCAGAAAGTTTTCTGCGGGCGCCCATGGTTTGGAGCCTTTCTTGTGTATTGGGATTATTAATGCTGTTTCCCATTCTGTTGGAATTTTCTCTTCTTGCCTTAGTTATAAGGTTATGTATCTTAGTGTGTCGTTCTCCTCCTCCATATTTGATAAGTTCTGCTGTGATGTGGTCTTCTCTACGGGCTTTCTGGGGTTTCATAGAATTGACTACTTCTGTAGTGTTCTACCAAAGGTGTCATGTTTATTAAAGTACCTGGTACTGCTTATGGTTGACTACTTCTGTAGTGTTCTACCAAAGGTGTCATGTTTATTAAAGTACCTGGTACTGCTTATGGTTGACTACTTCTGTAGTGTTCTACCAAAGGTGTCATGTTTATTAAAGTACCTGGTACTGCTTATGGTTGACTACTTCTGTAGTGTTCTACCAAAGGTGTCATGTTTATTAAAGTACCTGGTACTGCTTATGGTGGACTACTTCTGTAGTGTTCTACCAAAGGTGTCATGTTTATTAAAGTACCTGGTACTGCTTATGGTGGACTACTTCTGTAGTGTTCTACCAAAGGTGACATGTTTATTAAAGTACCTGGTACTGCTTATGGTGGTTCATGATCTTCATCTTGTCATATGACTATAAAAAGCACGGAGGGCTATAATATATGTGATGTCGTATGACACATACCATGATGTTCTATCGCATGACACAAACACTGATGTCCTATGACTTGCCACATCCAATGATCTTCTATCGCTTGACACAAACACTGATGTCCTATGACTTGCCACATACAATGATGTTCTGTGGCTTGACACAAACACTGATGTCCTATGACTTGCCACATACAATGATGATATATCGCATGACACAAACACTGATGTCCTATGACTTGCCACATACAATGATGTTCTGTGGCTTGACACAAACACTGATGTCCTATGACTTGCCACATACAATGATGTTCTGTGACATGACACATACAATGATGTTCTGTGACGTGACACATACAATAATGTTCTATGACTTGATACATACAATGATGTTCTATGACTTGACACATACAACGATGTTCTATGACTTGACACATACGATGATGTCCTATGACTTGACACATGCAATGATGTCTGTCAACGGAAGAGAAAATCTAATTGACCAGTAAGTAGACCTGCCAGCCGAATTTTTTTTTTTAATTTCGGTTGGCTGACGACATAATTTTTTGGCTGATATACGGATTAGCCGGATTTCTCCGTAAATTGACATTTGAGGCTGATTTTCGGCCGATTACGAAATATTCGGCTGAAATTCGGCTGAAGCCTGGCCAATAATGAAGTAATAAAACTTCAGCAATAAAACACTTTAACAATACTTCAGAAAAAGTTTGATTATTTCAAACAATAGAAAAAAAAAGGAGTTTTCTATGCTGTCCTACTAATACAGTGCATGAATGCATTCCATTCATTCAGTTTCTGTCACTCAATACCTGATACCTTAAAACGGAATGCCATGAAATTTAAGAAAGCAAAAATATTACGTTACGGCGACTCGTTCATTTTTCGGCGGACGAAAATTTGGCGGCGTATTCGGCACGCGGCGTCGGCTGAGGGGTCTACCAGTAAGTCAATGCTTATAAAAACTCTCTTCTTCTTCTATATCTTAAGGGCCCACGATCAATTTATTGATAATTTTTGGCTCCTATGCATGTAGATGGGATTTGCAATGTTTCTGTTCCTGGTGTTGATGAGGAAATTTCACTGATTTCCAGTGCCACTTTGTGAGGGAATCATGCACTAGGGGTTTGAAGGCTTGAGGCAATAGACACAAATGTGTCTAGTGTTGTCGCCTCAACTGTTCCTTTTGAAAGATGGTTCCAGTCCCTGATTGTCTTGGGCAGGAATCAGCAGCTCCTATACTGGCTTCTTGCTGGTATGAGCCTGAATTGCCTGTCATGGCCTCGTCGCTGTCTATGGGGGATTCTTCTGCCACATTTTTTTCATTGCCACTTTGTGAGGGAATCATGCACTAGGGGTTTGAAGGCTTGAGGCAATAGACACAAATGTGTCTAGTGTTGTCGCCTCAACTGTTCCTTTTGAAAGATGGTTCCAGTCCCTGATTGTCTTGGGCAGGAATCAGCAGCTCCTATACTGGCTTCTTGCTGGTATGAGCCTGAATTGCCTGTCATGGCCTCGTCGCTGTCTATGGGGGATTCTTCTGCCACATTTTTTTCAAACACCCCCCCTTCCCACCAATCTAATATTAAAACCTTCTCCTCAGTCAAGTGACCGATTTGCAACAACTGCTCAACATATCTTCAGTTTCACTACCGAGAACACGTGTTGGCGGCTGGAGTTGCGCACCGTTGACAGACGCACGACGCGTTCAAAATATGGGAGTTCAAGTACTGTTACTTTTGGTGCGTACACCGTAATAAGAATTGTTTTCACTTAAGAATTGCTTCGTGAGTTTTTAAAAGAAATTGCAAATATATAACTTTCATTGCTTTTTTTAAATATATATAAAATATTGTATCAGTCTTAAGGTTCAATTCATGTTTAAAAATATTGTTATGTTTCTCAAAAAAATGTTAACACCTTAGAGCATGCCAGCACAACATTCGGCCCTTGGGCCGCAGGCGGTCCTCAAGTACAAACTTTGTGACCTGCGAAGTAACGAAATATTCTTTACTATTATTATTTTATAAATAGCTCCCCAACCCCCTGTCCTATTTTCTTTCGGCCGGTATAAGTTGTTCATCAAGTTTTAAGGCCTGCCTTACATTTTGAGTTGTGCAGGCGCGCCTTAGAGCAACATATAATAAAAGATCCCGATGAACATAATTTGATATTTTTGCATTTGTCACCCAGCGTAGCTTGGACTTCATTACTACGAATATTTACGGAGAACGTCAAACAGCCTCCCTCCCCCCCCCCCACTCCGGGGAAAAAAAATGTGTAGAACAATAAAACAAAAATTATACTTTTTTTTTTTTTAACCTACTAAATTATTATTTATATAACATTTAGAAAAGTGTGAATTTCAACCATTAACATCAGTGAAATACTCGCAACCAATGGAAGTATCGCTACGCTCAATATATTTGATGATCCGAATGTTTAAGTCAAATCCAGAGGAAGCATTCGACTCTGATTACCGATACCGTATTGTTCCAAATTATTGCCCTTCACGTTGTTCATGTAACGATATTTTATGTTTGCAGCCAGTATTTCCTTCAGGGGTCTCCCCAGAGCAAGTCATCTGCCAACCCCCACACACACTCTACCCCCACACACATCCCTCCCCCACACACATCCCACCCCTACACACATCTCACCCCCACACACCACCCACACACATCCCCCACCCCTCACACACACAAAAACACACCCCCACCCACAAAAACACACCCCTCAAATCCAGATGAAGCATTCGACTCTGATTACCGATACCGTATTGTTCCAAATTATTGCCCTTCACTTTGTTCATGTAACGATATTTTATGTTTGCAGCCTGTATTTCCTTCAGGGGTCTCCCCAGAGCAAGTCATCTGCCAACCCCCACACACACTCTACCCCCACACACATCCCTCCCCCACACACATCCCACCCCCACACACATCTCACCCCCACACACCACCCACACACATCCCCCACCCCTCACACACACAAAAACACACCCCCACCCACAAAAACACACCCCACCCTCCACACACACCCCAACCCCAAACCCCAAACCCCCCCACACACACCCACACACACGAATGTTAAAATAAAGAGAAACTATAATTTAAAACACAAAACAACTAACTTGTCCTTTTTTATAAATTTTATAAAGAGTTGTAAATGATACCTTCTACGTATTAAAATTGGGAAAAATGTGGAAGCAATGCAATATATTTACCCTCAGTGGCGTAGCTAGGATTAGTGCCGCCCATGGTGGGCGAAGATTTTTGTCGCCAATGTCCTACAAAAGATATCTTTCCTACAAAACTCTATATTTTCCCTTGTGGTATCTGGTAACACTTGGAAATATTTAGGAAAGGTAATTAGGCTTTTTCTAATTGCTTTTTTGTGATTAACACTTTTTTGTATAAAAAAATATATGTTTTAAAAACATTTAATGAAGTTGTTTACGGAGCAAAAAGTTTACATTAAAAGTTATAAATCAACATTAGTATTTAGTAACAACGTCCAATCTAGTATTTGTATGAACACAACTAGGTCTAGACTCACTTATATATATTCACGCTTAGTGTAGAACAGGGGTCTCAAAACTCGCGGCCCGCGGGCCATTTGCGGCCCGCAAGACGATATTTTGCGGCCCGTTACATGACATAAAAGTTTAGTGTTAATGCGCTGGCGCGTTTCCCCCATTCTCCTATCAATCACGTGACCCACCGCGACGGTTTCACTCGAACCTCACCGACTAGTCTCATTCTCGCTGATACCCCAAGAAAGTCATGTTCGCTTGACCCTCTTCCAGCAGGGCTCTTGTATGAATGTCTGGATGAAATAGTCCCCATCATCACTTATATTATAAATCAGTCCTTAACTACTGGTATTGTTCCATCATCTTTTAAAGAGGCAATCGTTACTCCACTATTAAAGAAATCAAATCTTGATCCAAATGTGATGGAAAATTATCGCCCCATCTCAAATCTACCATTTATTTCTAAAATCTTAGAAAAAGTCGTTCTCCGCCAACTCCAGGATCACCTCACTCAGTTTAACTTGTTTGAACCATTCCAGTCAGCATACAGGGTGCATCACTCTACTGAGACAGCCCTGTTGCGCGTCGTAAACGACCTTCTGTC
>CAXITT010000167.1:294071-309793 GCA_964033795.1 Lymnaea stagnalis | reverse complement strand
CGCTCATCCGATAGTGGCAAACTCTCGACACCACGTGTTTGCCTTGAGACTTACGGAAAGCGCACTTTCGCATTTGCTGGTCCACTAATTTGGAATGCCCTTCCTGTCGATCTCAGAAACAACCAGACATTGTCAACATTATTTTCCAGTTAATGCATAATGGCTGTGTTGCTTATGGTTGAAATGGCTAGAAAGACTTTGCCATTGTATGCTTGTACTTAGTTTTTGTCGTGTTGCGTTTGTTTTAAATGTGGTAAACTATAGATTTGTTTTTTGTTGACTTTGTAACGCGCTTCGAGCCTTTGGGGATGAAGCGTGTTTTTGAAATGAACTTTATTATTATTATTATTATTCTGATATCTATTATTTTTGTATCATTAGTTAGGACGTTGATTATAATAGTAAAAACCGTTTTAAAATCTGACTAAAAGTTTTTTTTTAATTTGTAGCATTGTATACAACAAACATGGACAAAGTGCGGTTTTGAGAAAACCGCTCCGAATATTATACATACATATTTCGAAATTTTAACACACAGTCTCAAAGAATCCCTTTTAAAATTGCCGCTGATGTTTACGAGTGAGGGAAATTCCGAACCTGTCAGCCTGGTCACGTGGGCTGTCTGGTCCCTGGCAACAAGCAGCAGGAGGAAGAAAGTGAAGCCTCGTTCTTGAGAGCCCTTAATGTTTCTATTTGCTATTACTAAAAGGTTGAGCAGACGGTAACAGTTTTACTTTTTTTAAATTTTTAATCGCTTGTTTTGTGAAATACTTGATGCGGCCAGTCTCAGTCAGACTCTGCCTCCTACGGCCCAGTCTCACTCAGACTCTGCCTCCTACGGCCCAGTCTCACTCAGACTCTGCCTCCTGCGGCCCAGTCTCACTCAGACTCTGCCTCCTACGGCCCAGTCTCACTCAGACTCTGCCTCCTGCAGCCCAGTCTCACTCAGACTCTGCCTCCTGCGGACCCAGGATCATTTGAGTTTGAGACCCCTGGTGTAGAATGATGCAAAACTAAAATCTGGTATATACACCTGTCAAACAATTTCTGGGGTAGGGTTCAATAAGCGCCCCTCTCTAAACCCCTCCTCTCGCTTTCCTCGAGAGCCATCGAAGCCCTCGATTTCTGCTTTCCCCTCACATACACCGATCAGTATGACAGTTCGGGTCAATCTTAGCTGGGGTCTAAAGTATACCCTGGGGTGCGCCACAATGAAGTGAATTGAGGTTATGTCTGACACATCTCTATAAAAAGGGGAAAAAAGGACCACCCTCTCTGCCTCCCTCCTACGCCAGTGAATCGATGCCATTTTCTTGAGTGGCGTTAGTGAATCAATTCATGTGTATTCATTAGAAACATGGCAATTAAAAATGCGAATTTGTTATACGGTATATTTAAAGTTTACAGGGGAAGTTACTTTAATTAATCAAGACTTCGTTATCTTAATGTTTTTACTTTTGAATGATTACATTTTAAATTAATAAGCATTTTTATCGCCGATTTTGTGATCTAATGAGTAATGATGGTTCCTAGATCCAATCTGATTAATAATGTAAACAATAATCTTGTTATAAATTGATTAAAACTGGTATTGCTAATGGTATTATTGATTATTTTTTTATATTGATATTGTTTTGAGTACCCGGTACTTGTGTTGCGAATGGTCTGGCAACTCTTTGGTGATTGGTGATAGTGATAGTGATATAGTTATTGTCCCATTACCACTACCAAGATCCATGGCACGCACAGTAGTTAAGTATCTTAGATTATCTTTCAGATTTGTGTCTAGTATCTATTCTTCTATAAAAAGGGGGGTAGGGGTTTGAGGCATTTGATTACTCATAGTATCAGCGTGGAAGTTGGGCATAATGGCTCCAGTTGCTCACCCCCCCCCCCCCCCACAAAAAAATAATTCATAAACTGAATTCATTTCCCTTTTTTGAGAGGGAGTCTACTTTGACGCTAGCATAGTTTCACCCCTGGCCCTGGAATCTATGACCATATAGAATAGTCCAACTATATATATATTAATGAGTCAATTAGCCCTTGTAAATGGAAAGACATCCAGTCTAAAGTAATGCATGGCTAACCTATTTACTTTGAATGCTAAGCTAAGGGGGGCATCCTTTAATTACGTCAACAAAATAGGGGGGGGGAGGGGGTGTGGAAATGTTTGGCAGTTGTTGACAAGGGGGAGGGAGGGGGTGTAGATTAGTTGAGGTCAACAATCATGTGTTCTTTATTTCCTTGTAAATGGAAAGACATCCAGTCTAAAGTAATGCATGGCTAACCTATTTACTTTGAATGCTAAGCTAAGGGGGGCATCCTTTAATTACGTCAACAAAATAGGGGGGGGGAGGGGGTTTGGAAATGTTTGACAGTTGTTGACAAGGGGGAGGGAGGGGGTTTAGATTAGTTGATGTCAACAATCATGTTTTCTTTATTAAAAATTTAATCTTAAAAATTGACTGGTTATTAAATTATTTTAAAACATTTATAAGTGTAAATAGTCATATAATTTGTAGGCTTTTAACACTATGAGATTTATTTAATGCATGTCTTCCTGTGCACTGCAGATGGCTGGTCAGAATGTTAGCACACGTTGTTAGTGCAAGCTTTTTTTTTTATAGATAAAAAGGTGTTGGTACTAGTACTGTTATTTTAGAGAGGGATGTACTAGTACTGTTATTTTAGGAAGGGATGGGGACTTAAATGGCGTTGACCTCTATAGCATACTTTATTTATTCTCATTGGGTTGCTTTTTAATTTTTTAAAAATAAATCTTTAAAATTCTTTCCCTAGTAGTAATAGTAGTAGTAGCTGATAATCAAGATTTAGTTTTTGATTAATAGGTCAGAGATGATATTGAACCCCATGCTTCCAACAGACCTTTTTATTGCGTAGTGGTAATGCAATTTTAAATATATTTTTAATTATTTCCTAAGACTTTAAAATTGTCTTTGAAAGAAAGTATTTAAAATTAAAAAAAAATTAAAGTTTGGGGGCGTCCATTAATTATGTCAACAAAATGGGGGGGGGGGTGGAAATGTTTGGAAGTTGTTGAAAAGGGGTAGGGTGGGGGGGTTTAGATTAGTTGACGCCAACAATCATGTTTTCTCTCTTAAAATTTTAATTAAAAAGATTGACTGGTTATTACATTATTTTAAACATTTTATAAGTGTAAATGAGTGTAAATAGTCATATAATTTTTAGGCTTTTAACAATATAAGATTTATTTAATGTGTGTCTGTGCACTGCAGATGGCTGGTCAGTATGTTAGCACACTTTGTTAGTGCACGAGAGGTCAAAAGTTGGCCTCTCTTCACCTGTAGATTCTGTTGCAGGTATGGAACAAGGTTCAAGTTGCATGTTCAGTCAAGATAAATGATATTGATAGAGTAGAAATACGATATTTTGAGAATTAGGTGAATGTAAAGTGAGTAAAAATAATAATATCGCTGCTTGAACGGATTTGCAAAATCTGTAACATCTATTTTGCATCACAAGGATGCTGGGTGGCCGGTTGGTCTAAACTGACTCACTCCTAATGGTGGTGGTCTGGAGTTCAATCCCCGGCTGGATGGAACTTGTTAGCCTTAAGAGAAGGCTAACTCTGAATTCAATCCATGAGCCAAAATGATCGTGGGCCCTCAAATATGAAAAAAAAATTTTTTTTAAGTCATACTGAAAAAGCATGTTCATCAGCACCGCCAATGACTTTTGAGAATAAGAAATTAGCACCTGCTCCTCAACAAAAAAGGGATTCAAAGGGGGGAAGGGGGTCAAAAATTGCTAAAAAACTGTTGACGTAATTAATGGATGACCCCTAAGACTAAGCAATCAGTAGGCCTGAATGTTTCTTCAGTGCACACAAAATATTGCTCTGTTTTCTTTATTCAACTGTAAAACATATTGTTGCAAAATAAATACAGTTTAGATAATTTGTATGTTTTAAAAAAATAATCAAGATGTTTGCCAAAAGCACTGTAAAAGTCTTTATTTTCTTTCAACTTTATTTTGTAAATAAATGTATTCTTTTTGTGTGGTCTCTACAGGAATACAGTTTCTTCCCAAAGGTAGTTGAAATTGATGTTAAGATGTGAACACAGAATATGAGTCTTGAAGTGGGGTCTTGTCTAGATGTGTCAAGTTAACCATCATCTCAAGTTAACCATCATGGTAAGGTGGTATGGAGGATTTTATATTTAATAGTCATTGAACCTTGCCAGGTTTTGATAGGTTAAGTGTGTGATTAATTGTTATATTTTAGGGTATATTTAGCCAATGTAAGGATTATAAAATTGTTATCTATTTTAATGCTACAACTAAAAAATTTCAAAAAAGTATCCAAATGATTCTTGGGATTTCAAAACATATTTAAAATTGTTATTTATTAATTTATAATAAATAATATTCATTCATTTAAAATGTTATATTTCTGATGATGGCGTTTGAGATGATGTTTTTTAATTGAATATTTTTTTTTGGAAAAAATAAAATGATAAAAATTAATTATCTATTTGGCCAAATGATTAACTCAACTTTATGGGAAAAATTGTTTGTCAAAAATTATTGAGACAAAATTAAAACTTAATTTCTTATAATTGTTGGGTTGGAAGAACACCACACTAACTGCCAATAAGCTTGACCAAACATTTTAACAACTTTTCAAATACAGAAATTTTTTTCAATAAACACATTTATAAAAAATAAATCCTTTCTATTTTTCATCTAACAGTTATTCCTGGAAGGTAATGGAATGCTACATGTTAGCAGATATCTGTGTCTGAAGTTAGCTCTTGGCTTGGTCAGCAGATCTCAATATCTGAAGGGGCTTGATAATGGACAAGAATGATAGACTAGTTTATAAATTCCAAATTTTTAAAACTTTTTATTTAAACAATATATTTAAATATAACAATGCTAGATAGAGCCTGCCAAAAATTGGCGGCGTGAACTTCCCATCTAGTAAAGTTACCTGACAAAACATGAACTCAAGTAACGCGCATTTAAGAATCCCAATATTTGCTACACCCCTTCCCCCATGATACGTTACTGCACACTTTTTATTTCACGCCCATGAACTATATTAATATTCTCATGTCCCAACCACTTTTTAACTGAATATTTTTTACACAATACTTAATTTGAGACGATTTCATTTCCGAAAAGAAAATATTACGCACCAAACACAATTGCATTATTAAAAATAGATATATATCATTTAGCGTAGTTAGCGCTAGTGAACTCATTATTTAACCACACTCTGGCGTATCTATATATAGCCTGTGTGGTGGTGTTTGACCTTTGCTGGTGAATTATATAAATATAAATTTATATTTTTTAAAATCTTTTTATAAACTTTTATTTATATCTTCAAATTTAAAAAATTCTAGCTTCAACTATAGATGACACGATTAACAACCTTGGGCAGTTACAATAATGTATAACCCATCAACAACCACTTTAAGATCCAATGGATGACCCATCAACAACCACTCTTAGATCCAATGGATGACTCCTCACCATCAGCTGCTAGCTTTCATATATGATGTGCAGGCCTGCTCTAAGGTGTTAAAATTTTTTGAGAAACTTAACAAAATCTTGTATCACGAAATTAAGAAATATGTACATTTTTAAATTGTTATAATTTACTGTTGAAAATTAAAAAACCATGATTGAAAACTAAACATTGATTCCTGCAGGACAAATACTTGAACATTTTAACATATATTTATCATTAACCTTGACATGGCTGTGTCTTAATGTCTGGTTTTGTCCCTATTCTTCTAGGTTTGAGAGCATCTGAAAAATCTCCAACATGATGTCAATTTAACTCTAGATGTTGCTGTGTGGAATATTTTCTCATCTTGCCTCTTATTATTATATGAGCACAAATCTCAAGTAAACAGCCTAATAATATGTTATACAATTTATTCAATAACCCAAATTTCTTATTTCACTTATCTGGTTCAGTGACTCCTGATTTAGCAGTCATTTTTTTTTATGTAGTAAAAGTATTTGTGAAAAATCAATCTGTTGTGATGCATGTGTACACAGAAGATTGAAGATATTGTTCCAGTTAATTTTAAGACAAAGATTCACATAAAAATATAATATAATAGATTGTTATGGTGTAAATATGCCTACACTTACACATTCTGTTTCTACCATGCCATATTTTCTTGTAATTTCTTTATTTTAACATACATTATTTCGATAAAAAAATACTCTTCTTATGTTAGGGTAGTTAAAACAAATTGTCACTTAACATTTCAATATGTAAAACACTTATTTATAATTTACCAAAATTTAAAAATGTATGTATATAGCCAATTCTGGTTTTGATTTTATAAATGAACGTGAGGTTTTATTTAATTTAATTTTATCAGTTATAATTGGGATGTAGAATAATTGGCATTAACAAATGAGTTTTCCAATGTTTCTCTTAAATGATTCACCTGAATGATATTATAAAATAATTAGATTACTAATCAATTTGTTTTGCTTGGTTTTATTTACTTTGTTCTCCATATTTTTTATATGTTGGATGTTTTAATAAATCAAAATTTTGTTGTTCTTATAGAAAAATAAGGCTTGGACTTTTTTCATTCATTTTAACTTTTTTATTTGATACTAATTTTTATTAATTTATTTTTTTCATTAAGGGTTGAGTGCATTCAATAAATTTAAACTGGCATTTACTAATCAATCAAAGTAGTGCGTTTAAGAGTAGATTAAGAAAAAAGCAAATAAAAAGGAAAATTTGGATGGTTAATTATTCACAAGTTAAGCTACTTTTATAGATATATGTATAGATACACTTAGTTATATATAGGCACCAGTATATATAAAGATCCTGCCCACACAAACCCCGTACAAAAATACTGAGCAGTGGTTCTCAATATCTTATGAAGGTTGAAGTCAGTGATAATACGTTTTTATTTTAAGACATGATCCACTTGACCACAAGCTATTTTTTGTGCCCTAGTGCATTATTGCAGATATGTAAAATTTGCAAACGTAGAAAGTAGGGCGTGAAGCTCATTCCTGCTGCCAAGTCGAGCTGTGAAAATTAACATTTTTGTTTGAGATCAGGGATAAGAAGATAAACAACAACAAACAACATATATTCACTGTTTAATTTTGGAATATTGCAAATCATTACATTCAAGCAAATATTAGCTATTGAAGAAATTAGAAAAATCACATCAGTTTGTACAAGTGCTATAAAGAATGGGCCTAAAGTTTTAATAGATTCTTTATATTACAGTTATTATATAGGAGAAGATTTTTTTTTAAAAGCATTCTTATTTTATTTTTTAAAAATTTAAAACTAATAATTTATACATTCAAAAAATTTCAGTTAACAGAGTAAAAATTAAAATATAATATTAATGAATCGACCCGATTTTAAATACAATTATTAACAGAGCTTAATTAAATTAAGATAATATGTTTTAAATTTGCACCCGTTTAAGTCATTCATACCCTTGAGTCAAAGTGTGGCTCATTTAAAAATCGATCCTTTCAGGGTTGATTATTTTAAAAAATATGGTCAAAGTGCGATAACCGAAGAAATATTAATTTGATACAAAATATTTTTACGGTCTAAGGGAAATAACCCGGCTCATAAATATTTAATTATTTAATAAGACACAAAAAATAAATGGGAAATAACTGTTGTTATCTTAATACTTTTCAAATAAATACACGATAGCTTCCCTTTGACCGTAAGCCGCAATCTTGAGATTTACATGGGAGGAAAAAAATTAAAACAAGAGAGCCTCTCATTTACCGTAAGAATTGAATAAGGTGATTCCCTGTTGTCAATTTCGTAAATGTTTTTAATGAAATGATGGACCTATTTGAAAAATATAATTTCCCGGTTAATTTACTTTGAAACCTATTAATGCTTAGCGTCTGTATCAGTTGTGGGGAACACGACCAAGTTCATCTCATCAAACGTTTTCGGTCTAAATTAATGACTGTATTGGATGTCACAGCATTGCAACTTTGTGATGATGAAAACCAGGGGACATAAAGGAGGCATGAAATAAGAAAGATAACACAACAGTATATTTAATAAAGTTTATATGCATGCATATTAGTGAGGCATATGCAATTAACATATTCTGATTATATTATTATGACAAGATACATTTTTGAAACGACAAAAACATATAATACCCCATAAATATGATTTTGTTTATTTGATATGATCAATTGAAATTGGTATATGTAAATTGTTAAACACCTATCATAATTGTCCATCTTTTAAATATAAGTTAAAAATTTGCGGGGTAGGTGGTCGGGGTGGATGGAAAAATAAGGGCAAAAACAAATTCAAAAATAGCAGGCCCGATTCCCATCACACTTAAATAATATGCACAATTGCGACCCAGGGGGAAAGAAGACCCCCTGTAGCAAGAGAGAATCTAGGTGATGAAATATCCATAAAATATCAAGAAACAGTACTTAAAGGGGAGACAACTCATGCTGAATAAAGGGAAGCAATCCACTCACAAAAAAACACAACATACCCACTTTGACAACAAAGCAAATGTTAAGCTTTAAAATAATTTTTATTTTCCCATTTTATTTTACAAAATTATTACATTGTAGCTTAACAATAACCCTATTATTTCCCTTGCATAATGATGAGACAAGCTTACCCTGCATTTGTCTCAAATCTATCATAAATAAACCCACAAGTCCAATTTGATGCCTGCTGGAGAACTATGGTTGTCTCAGTCAATGGCTGCTTGAAGAAAGAGGCTGTCAAACCAAAAACATATTTCAACTTTACTAAATTAAGGAACAATTCAAATTAATCAAATACATCACTTACAATAAGACTAGATGAGATAAGAAAATTAACACAACACAAGCAGGGCATGTAATAAACACAGTGTGCACTGGTGGCATGTTACAAAATCTGGACTTGGTGTTACACTTACAGTTTGCTTTTCCATCACTGGTCACAATCAATACAAAGAAACACAAAATATGTGTACAGTTACTTGAGTTACACTTTGCTAAGTTATACATCTACTTGTTAAAATTGAATAAATCCATTCTCATGTTAAATGGAATAAATCACATAACATGTTCAATGGAATAAATCACATGACATGTGAAATGGAATAAATCACATGACATGTGAAATGGAATAAATCACATAAGTTAAAAGGAATAAATCACATGCAATCAAACATAGTACCTTGGTAAATACACATGCAATTTTAATTGTCACATGTATCTGAGATAGCAATTAATTTAAAAGAATTTTTTTTTTTAAATTTCAATAATAAACATATTTTGAAATTTCATTCTACTTAGAAATGTTTACATACATAAATGCATTGAATAGAAACCACTAAAGAGAATAAGGGGGGTTGCTTTGTATTCATTTTTTTCTGCACATTTAACCCTGCTCTGGTACCATGAAAAAAGTCACACATTTGGTACTATGGGGTGAGTTTGACCCCATGGAGAAAAACATGCTATATGACGAGATTTACAGCACTTTATTAGAATATTTGTTTTCTTTGACATACTATGGTATGACAATGTGTTGCATTGTCCTGAATGAGGCTGTGCATTGTTCGTGCGTCTGGTACAATGCCGCAACTGCGAATGACCTGCTTTACATCTTTCAGCGTCTGGTGCACTTCCAATCGTTGACGTGCATGTGGAGTAATCAAAGCAAGGGCCAGTTCCTTCAAGAACTTGTGTCGTTTGTCTTTTTTTGCATTCTCCATAGTTGGGCACATTTTCAATAAAAATAACAAATGCGTTCAAGGCAGCGCTATCAACCATTCCTTAAAAGACCCTCATTGGCCAACGATAAGTATGCCTGGCCGTGGTGTAAAAGCTGCACATTTGATCATGGCTGGCCACACCACCTTTTTCTTGGTTGTAAAACACATTTATTTCTTCTTTCCCAGTGTCTGCATCAGTCCTTTTTTGGGAATGCATAGTGGACAGAAATACGGGTACTATGGGGTCAATTTGACCCCAAGCGAAAATAAACCTAAATAATAGATAATTGGAAATACTTTGAAACTATTGAACATGTGTCACGTACTTAGGAAGGCCTTAGGATAAAATATGTGGCAGGCGAGGTCACTACTCATGATAATTTTTAAAAAAACACCGTACAAAGAGGGCTGGGGTCGAAAAGACCCCATGGTACCAGAGCAGGGTTAAAATCCTTTAAAAAACTTATTGTTTTGCACATATAAATATAAAACATCATATTAACTATTTTGTCTGCTCATATATATATATAATATAAATCGTATTTTACACATACAACACCATCAAATTAAATTTGCCTTTTTCTTCACTCTTGCCCATAAGATAATTGGTATCCAGTGGACGCTATCCAGTGGACACTATGGCAACAGGATGATCAGGTGGATTACTTTTACAGACCACGGCAGCATCATTGACATACAAGGAGGGACAGACGCGGACATAAGAGTGAGACTTGACAAGGCAAGAACTGCATTAACCTGCTACAAAAGTGCAGCCACTTGACCCTCCAGACCAAGTTCAGGGAAACCAACACCACAGTGAAACCCGTCTTGCTATATGGAGCACCTGGTTCAAAAAA
This sequence comes from Lymnaea stagnalis, assembly GCA_964033795.1. Classification (NCBI taxonomy): domain Eukaryota; kingdom Metazoa; phylum Mollusca; class Gastropoda; family Lymnaeidae; genus Lymnaea; species Lymnaea stagnalis. The sequence goes on along the minus strand of CAXITT010000167.1, from coordinate 299,172 downwards.
GCTACAGACGTTTATCAACTCATGTCTCCGAATGATTCTATGAATCCGTTGGCCCAACGTCATCACCACCGAGGATCTCTGGCGGCGCACACAACAATAACCAGTGGAAGAGTTAGTCTGCCAGCACAGATGGAGATGGATTGGCCACACCCTCAGAAAGCCAGCATCAAGTATCACGAGACAAGCCCTCACTTGGAACCCCCAGGGCAAGAGAAAAAGAGGTCGACCCAAAATGACTTGGAGAAGGGAACTAGAGGCAGACACCAAAAAGAGTGGGCATAGCTGGGGACAGTTGGAGAATATCTTTAACAAATAATCTAAATTTATGGAAAATATTTTTAACAATTGTCATTTGAATAGCATTTCTTTCATTGAAAACATTCAACCATTTTTTTTCATGTAAACCAAACGAATGTTTAGTTAAATTCACAACAAGGTGTGTTAACAGAAAGTAAAAAATGTGAACAAATTCTTGTGAATGAAAATGTCAACAACAGGTTTGTAGTGGACAACACAATGCACATGGACAACACAAGACAAGTGGACAACACAAGGCAAGTGTCTACCCACACCTCTAATCCACTTTTGCCAATTCATGAAAAGTTTGAATTTATTTTAAATCTGACTTTTGCAATGTTTGTTTAGTATGCTTTGATTTTATTTTAAAATTAAAACACAGTTTATAATAGGGTGGGATGGGTCTAACATTAAAACCTAGAGGTCACAGGCCATGAGGAGAAAAAAACTCTAGTAGAGAACACAATCAACATCAGCCCCTCAAAGATGTCACAGAGTGTAGGTACCAAGGAAGTAAGGTCACAAGAGGTGGCAATTGTGACAGTGACAAAATCTTGATTATACTCTAAGCTGGAAGACCAATATCAAATTAAAATGGAAACTAGAATTTATCCAGACCAAATGCCTGTGAAGCTCCCATAGAATATCCTGACCAAAGACAATGCAATGAAGAACTGAAATGCCAATCAAGAGTAACAACCACTGTGGTTAAAACACATGAATTAAAAGCAGATAATGACCGGAGACAGCTTGGATATATCCGTAGAATACCACCAAGCTCACTTCCCTGGACAGCCCTAAGATGGACAGAACATGGAACAAAAAACTATGGAAGACTCAAAAAGAGCTGGAACAATATAAAATAGAGGTAGCTGTGGAAAAGAAAGCTTCCTAAGAGAGAGTCAATCGACAATAGTTGCATCCCTCTTACAAAAAAATTGTCATTCAAGTCGTTTAAAACCGTCTTGTCAGACTAGCAGAGGGGATAGATTGTATAAATTGCACACTTCCTCTGCAGCTATGGAAAGTCACCTGATGTGCAAATGAGGATTACAATTTTTAAAATCTTCCAATTTCATACATTTAATAATTAGTGCTGCGGTTCTCAACCTTTCTATCACAGCGACCTCTTGACAGCATTCGCAAAACTTTTGCCGCCGACATTACTTTCTTAATTTAAAATAAAAGGTGTTAAAAATTTTTATTTTTTGTACATACAAGATAAAGATTTGTTTCAAAGGCAGTGCTGTCCAACCTGCGGGCAGTGCTGTCCAACCTGCGGGCAGTGCTGTCCAACCTGCGGCCAGCAAACTGATTTTAAATGGCCCACTATAGGTTACATTTTTTTAATGTGTGTACAAAATAAAACATTTCAAAGTGATAATATTTTCAATTGACATTGATTGATCCAGTATAGTTGGGGGCATTGCCTTGAGATCACGGGAGAAAATTGTATCACAGAAAAGGGGGAGGGAGGTCGGAATATCTAAGGCGTGGGACCTGACAGGTAGCTGTAATTTATGTTAACCACATCAGCAGAGCAATCATTCACTGAAATGGGGAGACATGAAATGTGATACTTTCTGCTCCTTTTTTTCTATTGCTTGTACAGGGGAGGGGTCATGGGGTATAGGGTTTAAATACTAATGGAGGTGTTGACAACAATGAATAGGGAAACCAAAAGTGACTTGATGTGCAGCTATTTGATCACCCTAAAAAATGTCCATGCCCACACCAACTGCACTTCTTATGATGATAAAAATAGGACAGTGGGCGAGCAGACCATTGCGATTTAGAGCGTTATGATATTAAAACAGGTGGTCTAACCGGGTATGGAAGAGTGTGTGTCCATCATGTAGTGTTGTGACACTGGGGACAAGTACCTGGCATTCTAAGATCAGAGTATGAGCAGGATACACGCTGTGTTTGTTTGTATTTAGTGCTATTCAGACAGGTAGGAAATGTGAGACAGTAGGGACGATTCTTGAACATATCTTTTTAATAAACAAATCTGAGAATGAGTAGCCAAATGAATTATGGATGATCTATGTTTCTTCTGAGGAATTTCCCCAACTCTGGAACTGTTGTACTGGTAACAAAAAATTCACTGTGTCTTTGGAAGCACCAACTTAAGTGAAACTGGATTATATATGTAAAGACCAAAATTAAGTCCAGAGAATTTAATTTTTTGACTGGTGAACATTTAGAAAATCTAATGTGGCCAGGTGATACTAAAAACTGACTTCTAAGCCATTTATATCATAAAATTATTGCTACTGTTTTTATTTTCTTTATTTATATTCTTGACGATTCGATAATGTTATTATATATATGATTATTTATGCTTAATGTAAAAAGTAATAATAATGTGAATTATCTTCTAAAAAGTTTTTTTTTTTTTCAATAATCTTTTTGAGATTTCATGTGCAGCCTGCAGCAAATTTTTTTTTTTGGCCCACCGAGTCAAAAAGATTGGACAGTGATAATGTTATTATATATATGATTATTTATGCTTAATGTAAAAAGTAATAATAATGTGAATTATCTTCTAAAAAGTTTTTTTTTTTTTCAATAATCTTTTTGAGATGTCATGTGCAGCCTGCAGCAAATTTTTTTTTTGGCCCACCGAGTCAAAAAGATTGGACAGCACTGCCCTAGGGTGTCCCAATCCACAGGAGGATAACCACTGAATTAGTGTAATAATCATACTTAAATATATATATAGCACTATCAAATGTAATAAATGCAATTATATGGTTTCAATGAGCTCCTAATCTTGACTCCAAGATGTACTCAGTTCCTCAGAATCCAATGAGTCCCTTCAGTAACCATGTACTTAGTCCCTCAGAATCCAACGAGTCCCTCCAATGATCATGTACTTGGTCTTTCTGAGTTAGACATTCTGCAGGTGTTTAAAAAAAAAAGTACATTTTAGATTAGCATATTCAATTAAAGTAACATGTGTTTAGCCTGTTTATAACTTTATTTGATCATTTTGATCATTTATTTTACTATTATAAAATTCTATAAGCTGCACAGCAAAGGTTATACAGCAAACAATCTAATTTTGGATTAAAGCCTACATGAAATTTCTTTGGATAGAACATTTGTATAACTTTTCATATTTTGATTTTACACTTGAAATTTATTTTTGTTTTTTAAGTGTAAATAATGTAACGTATTTGAAGTAAAGATTTATCTTCACTTTAAACCCTGAAGGTTATTCAAAATAAAAAAAAATGGAGCTAACAGCAGCTGGTGAGTGTTAAATCTCTCGATAACAACGCTTGGTGCGGGTTGATCTGTTGTTGTAGCTAACAACTGTTGGTGCTTGTTGATCTAGTCTTGGATCTCACGGTGGCTGGTCCTGGGTCATCCAATTTGGGTAGCTTAAAGTTTATTCTATAGTTGAATCTGGAAAAATATTTTAAAGGTTTAAAGGGTTAAAAAACAGCATAAATATGTTAAAAATTTAAGATGAACTAGCATGGTACATTCTTGTCCGTGATCAAGATTATAGTCTACTTCAGACAAGAGGTCACTTACCGATATGTAAGCAACCTTTACAAACATTGATTGCAATAAACAAATTATAAACTATTTCATATATTTAAATTTTATAAACATACAACTTAAGTATGGTATTTATTAAATTTTATATTTTTTAAAAGAAAATTTGAAATTAAAATTGAATATTTAATGAAAAATAATATATTGATTTTATAAGCAATAAATTGATCAAATATTTTATTAAATGTATTTAATGGACAAGTAGAGCGACATATGAAGTACAAGAACAAGCATTTTTAAGATAGTTACCTTTTAGCCAACAAGGCCTGAACCACATGATTGGCTATCTCATCAAGACATTTCTCGTACTGCTGTCCATTCTCCAACACGAGGGAGCTGCTCACTACCTTTTCCATCTTTAACCTCACCCGTGAGAGTTTAGTCTTGTCTCTAACCTGCAAGATAAACCAACAACAATGTGGGCTGTAGACTGACATCATTAAATACTTACTGCTTCTTTATGATAAAATTTCATCCCTACATTTCTAAATTAAATTTTTTTTTTTTAAAGTTGAAGAAATTGACAACTACACAAGTTTTCAGCTATTGGACTGGTGTATGGAAGTTAAAGCAGATGGAATTTAAAAATCTTGAAAACCATTCTGAATGACAGATATCTTGAGGTATCTTGAAACACTGAAACTGGGAATTTCAAAATTATTTTCAATGTTTGGATCGCCTTGGTTCTGTGAATGAGAATAATGGGCCCAACAATGATGGCAACATTGTGATGTGGGAAAATATTTCAACAATCACCTTTTGCGTTCACAACACTATTGACTATTGTGACTACAGGGGACATAGAACCAAAAAATGGAACGGGGTCTCCTAAAACAATGATTCATTCAGTAGGATTCATCAAGACAAATACAGATACTGTAGATACTGAATTGTTGATGTGAAATTACAGGTGGTTAATGAGATTAGAGGGGCTTTGATTACAAGAATTGAACCAAGTAATGCCAACAATTTTGCAGACTGTTAATGAAAAAAAAAAGGAATGGTAAAGGAATATCAAATTTCGCATAGAAGTGTGGCTAAAATTTGATTAAACTTGAAAGCTTAGTTCTTCTTTTAATTAATTGTAACACATCTTCTACTCTGACATGGCGTGGGATGTTATTTCTTATGCTGTGGGTTATGTCAGTAGTATGGTTACTTATATTAACGCTTCAGGATGCCGACTCAGTCTTCTTCATTCTTTCACTTATTATTCAGGCACGTAAAGAAGAAT
>CAXITT010000167.1:270547-289690 GCA_964033795.1 Lymnaea stagnalis | reverse complement strand
AAAACATAATTTTACTCTCCAAAAACGTGGAGTTCACATTTGTTCTCAAAAATACAATCCACATTGATTGTCTCTCCCCGTGGAAAAACCTGGTGAACACACTCACTGTCCACTCATGCTACCTCTCTGTTTACATGTGAAAACATAGTCCGTTACATTAATAGTAGTATATCATGATTTATATTATTTAGTGCGAAAGTGTGGTAAATTTTTAAAATTTACTTTTCACTCACCTTCACCACTGCTGTAGCTTTTTTGGGAAAAAAGGTTGCCCATCTTTTTTTTGTTGTTTTTTTGTTTTGTTCTCCCAGAGGAACTGTAGTGGGGGTTTGTGTGAGTGTGTGTTTAGGACCTCTTCAGGCTGCCCTTACGAGTCTCTCAATTGTTGTTTCCTTACTGATCGTCCCGACTCAAGCTGAAAATCAAGCGGGTAATCATGTTCATTCCACCAGGTTTGGTAACCCGGAGGGATAAGAACAGACACTACATCCTGACCTTAGCCAACGGGCCAAGAAGCAATCACTCAATCAGACTTGTGGGGCACTTATTTTTTTTCTTACTGATTGTCCTGACCCAAGCTGAAAATCAAGCGGGTAATCATGTTCATTCCACCAGGATTGGTAACCAGAAGTCCTGGAGGGATAAGAACAGACACTACATCCTGACCTTAGCCAATGGGCCGAGAGGCAATCAAACTTGTGGGGCTCTTATTTGTTCTTTTCTTACTGATCGTCCCGACCCAAGCTGAAAATCAAGCGGGTAATCATGTTCATTCCACCAGGATTGGTAACCAGAAGTCCTGGCGGGATAAGAACAGACACTACATCCTGACCTTAGCCAACGGGCCGAGAAGCAATCAGACTTAACTTGTGGGGCTCATTTGTTCTTTTTCTTTCTGATCGTCCTGACCCAAGCTGAAAATCAAGCGAGTAATCATGTTCATTCCTCCAGGATTGGTAACCAGAAGTCCTGGAGGGATAAGAACAGACACTACATCCTGATCTTAGCCAACGGGCCGATAAGCTATCAGATTTTTTGTCTGGGCTTATTCAGCTAATCTCGTTGCCGCACTCAATTGAATGTCGTGGGGAATAATAAGCCAAACAATGTACACCGTATCCGGTCTACAATAATTGCGGTTGCGCTAGCTGCCGAGCAGTGGCAACAATAAGTCGGCTTCCAACATGGCTAAACACATTTTTGGATGAGAATTTATGATTTAGAAGAATTCTATAATTAAAACAAATTGGTAAATTCCAAGAAATGTATAGAGTCTATACATTTTGAGGAATTGTTAAAATGTTACTGAAAGAAAAACATATTGCAATCCACATATGATTTCGTATTCACCTGCTCCCTTTATCAAGTTGTAAGTGGCACGTGAATAAAAGATGAGGCTCAAATAATGTGTTTAACATTTCATCCATACATTAGTCACAAAATATTCCCCTGTAGCTCTGTCAGCATCCCTTTAAAAAATTTTCATCCTGGTGACATACACTACCACGACAGTTTGTCTTGCAAGCTGAAATAAAGTAGACAGTGATACTAAGATCTTAAACACACCCAGTTACCGAGTGAGGAATCCAAAGCTTATGAGAGTAACAATTTAAAGGTAAAGATATCCCTAGCGAGTGAATCCATGTTACCTAACACAAGCTTATGAAAAAAAAGATAACCATAAAAATACCCATAAAACGTAATAATGAAATTTAATCAGGAATAACAGCTAAAGAAAAAAGGAAAACAATTATAAATTCTCACAAAACATAATACCGCAATTTAATAACAAAGTATTACGCTAGAATGAGTACACTAATTCAACAATGTTTGCTACACATTTTTTCAAGAACCCTCTGAAAATAGAAGATATTCCCCACACCTTTTACCTTTTTATCTGCGTGACTTTCAAATAAATTTACCAAAAAAATAAATTTTTAAAAACTATTCTCATGCATCAGCCCCAACAGCTGTTCCACTAGACACGGTACTTAATTATGGAATGTCTTAGTAGTCTGATATGTGTTTCACTGGAAACGTATAATCTTCATGGTTGATTATTCACGGTGAGACATTAATGGCACTTTTTCCTTTCTTAAATCGCACCCATTTTTTTTTCTTTTAACAATAAAGCGCTCCTTTTATTTTAAACACAACGAGGTATTTCTTTTGCAGTTAAATAAAGTTAATGTACACAAAAACATATATATGGCCATGCAAGCATATATTTTACATAAAAAATTTATTAAGGATGCAATAAAAGGAACTTACATATTGATATTTTGTAAAAGATATACATAAAATAATGTACTCGGATGGACTTTTTTAAGCAAAACTATTACTTGCATTACTCATGCTTTAAAAAAAAATATCAATGGCTTAACAAACAAATTTTGTCTTACCCCAATCATAAAGCTCCCCCCCCCCCAAATTAAAAAAAAAAAAAGAAAAGAAAAAAAAAAAAAAAATAAAAAAAACATTTTCAAAATTGCCTTGTAGCCCAAACACACAATTTATCCTCACAATTGAAGGGGCAAGCTAAAAGATAATGAAAAAAAAAAGTCTTCTAATTCATGCAGATGAGAGATGATGTATTACATTGGTAAATAAATTAAAAATTATTATCAGTTAATATGGGGACAATTGGATAAGAAATGAGGAGAAACAGTGCATACGTTTGTTGAGTTGAATATAAAGATAAACTGTATGGGGCAGTCCCATTGCATTACATTTATCATCATCAGGTTCGTTAATGATCCTGCTTGAAGGTACCACCGGGGGCGTAGCTGGGGGTGTGACATGTCTGACCCCCCCACCCCCCAATGCTCGCGTCAAGATACTTCGTTGGATGACCAAAATCCCATGGGTTCTCAAAAGATGCAAAGGTCCCACAATCCTTCCGAAATACTTACCTACGCCCCTGGTTACCACCCAAAGATCCTGCTCTTGAATTACGATTATTTTTAAAAATCAGTCTACAAAGTGGCTTTCAACTAAAAAGTGGCTTTTATCAGCAAAATGTCTTATATCGATTGATCAACTGAATAGATAGTGATTATTTTTTTTCTTATGTTTGAGGAGAAAGGAACAAAAACACAATGTGCGATTTTTTATGAAGGGGAACAAGGGGAGAGACTGCAATCAGATTAACACGATAGGAACAAACAGCAGAAAAAAACTGAATAAAATGTTAAAAGTGCTAACTTTAAAAAAAATTGTTTTGTCTGTTAAAATTTCGCCGATGAAGGCTTCTTGGCGCCACTTTCATTGTTTGATTGCAGTTTTTTTTTCAGGTATAACCTTCCTCTTTTTTTTTTTTTTTTTTTTTTTTTTTTTTTGTTTTTTTTTCCTTTTTTTTTTTTTTTTTTAGGCGTGTCCCAATTTACAAATAATTTTATTTTTTTTTTTTCTTTTTTTTTTTATGAAGGCGTTTCACAATTTACAAATTATTTTATTTTTCTTTTTTCTCTTTTTTCTTTTTTTTATCCCCCCCCCCTTTTTTTTTCTCCCCCCCCCCTAAATTTAAAAAAATAAAAAAGAAAGAAATCACGACCTAAATAGTGCGTTCATACAAAAATTTGACGCAAATTTGATCGTGTGAGCTGAGCATTATTTTTAAAAAATAAATAAAAAGTGAAACAACTCCAATCCAATAGAATAAATATTCGTATGTGTAACGATACGTAAACTTTAATAGCAAGCGTAATTATTGTTCTATATTAGACATAAATGCAATGTAATAATTAAAACCCATTATGACTTATGATAATGGTGTATAGGACCTTTTGTGTTCCCTTTGAGAGGTGTTTGCTTCCTACAAGTAGACGCTTTTGTGGGCTGAAATAAGAACGGTTGCCTCCCATATCCTTTCTTTCACCTGTCACTATTTCACTGTGCCCATTTATAGTCTCTCCTACCTAGATAGTTGAAAGTAGCCACTCTCTCAAAGGTGTGGTAGTAGCCCCTAGATACCCGTAGTTGAAAGTAGCCACTCTCTCCAAGGTGTGGTAGTTGCCCCTAGATATCCGTAGTTGAAAGTAGCCACTCTCTCCAAGGTGTGGTAGTTGCCCCTAGATATCCGTAGTTGAACGTAGCCACTGTCTCAAAGTTGTGGTAGAAGCTCCTAGATATCCGTAGTCAGTGTTTCTTTCAGAAATCCCCCCCCCCCCCCGGGGGGGCTTCACGATTTTTGGGGGGGGGGCGGAGATATAGCTGAAAGAAACCCTGTCCGTAGTTGAAAGTAGCCACTCTCTCATTCTCAAAGGTGTGGTAGAAGCTCTTAGATAGTTTAAAGAAGCAGCCACTCAAAGGTGCGTTTAAAGCCTATTTTAATGTCGTCTCCTGTATGCGTGTTTCGTGACATAGCCTTACTTATACTTTGTCTTCACATAACCATTTACTTTGTCTTCGCCTAATGTACCCAAATTCTACCTTTAACTAGTTTAAGCGAGACTTTTTCCAAGTTATTTCATTAAAAAATATCTCAAAATCCCAAATCTTCACTGATCAAATATTGCATATGTATATAATATATTATATGTTTATGGAGTAAATATACATTTGTTTTGTTTTATTTAATTAATGTATGTTAATTATTTTTTGTACATTCATGATTATGTTTATTGAATTGTATGTACAATGTGGTGAGCCCAGCCCTATGCTGGGGTATCACGCTACGTAAAACCACTAATAATAATACAGATTCAGATTGATCGATAGATAACTAGATAGATAGGATATAGATATATAAATTAAAATAACATTGTCTGAGGTCTATTTTACCATTTTCTCTCTAAACATTCCAAATTTTTAAAAATAATATTTTTATTTAGCTTGGGATTTCGTCAGTATAGGAGCTGCTCATTCCTGCCCAAGACAATCAGGGACTGGAACAATCTTTCAAAAGGAATGGTTGAGGCGACAACACTAGACACATTTGTGTCTATTGCCTCAAGCCTTCAAACCCCCAGTGCATGATTCCCTCACAAAGTGGCACTGGAAATCTGTGAAATTTCCTCATCAACACCAGGAACAGAAACATTGCAAATCCCATCTACATGCATAGGAGCCAAAATGATCAATAAATTGATCGTGGGCCCTTAAGATATAGAAGAAGAAGAAGAAGAAGTCTGTTTGTCTTTTATGTTTGTGGACATGATTAAATGAAAGAATATCATCGTGTTCCTCAACAATATTTTGTATTTTTAAATGAATTTTAACAAAAACATGTTTTCAAAAAGTTCTTCAAATATTTTTATTTGGTACTTTTTAGTTTTAACATTTATTATCATTCATTTAGTATGACTTATGGCCTGGTTGGATTGTCTACAGGGTGGGTAAGTGTATAAAGTTTCAGCTCAGTTGCAGATAGGAAGTGGGTAGACATTGAGAAGCAAGATTCGACTCGTAGAGGTCCCTCAAATATCAGTGGGGGTCTCTTGTGACCTACTGATCATGGAGAGTTCTATTGACACTGGGGGTGGTTAAGTCTGCAAAGTTCAGACCAGGTGGGGATCTGGAAGTGAGTTAAAATTAAGATGCAAGATTTTACACGCAGAGGTCACCCAATGCTCAGTGGATATAATATTGGAGGTGGGTAGTAGTACACATTTTTAACTGTATCAGGACTACAGGAAGTGGGTCAAAATAGAGAGGCATGAGTTTACATGCAGAGGTCACTCAAGGGTCAATGAAGGGTCAATGAAACGTCAATGATGACATAATGATCAGTAAGAGTTGTATTGTCATCAGGGATGGGTACGTCTACCAATTTTTAGCTCAACTGGACATCATGAAGTTTTATTTTATATATTTTTAAGTTGCTAAGAATGCCTAACGCCGTTTAAACACAATCTTAACTGAGACATTTAAATAAATACTTCAAATGACTCTTTAAGTTCTAATTTGATAACATTAAACAGATTCAATTCAACAACTCCTAAGAACAAACTTGTTTGTATAAATCCTTTGTAAAATGTAAGATCAGGGCAAAAAGGAGGGGGGGGGGGATGATGATGAAAATTTGACAGAACATTCATACAAGTATACAAGCAACGAACTTAATAAGAATCCCAGTTAGTGCTCCCTCCTCAAGGCGCGCAGCTGCAAATTTGTTTTCATGCCCCAGAACAATATTAATATTCCAATGACCCACCCGCTTTTACACCGCAGATTTATTAAACCAACTATTTCAGAAGAAACAAAAGAAAATATTACGCTAAAAAAGCACTTGCCATATTTACCGCAGTTATCGGGAATTTTATTTTGTGAAATCATATTTCCTTCACTCGCCCCTTGAAAAACAGGAAAAACCGATTTTTCGAGTTTGAGGGTGGGTCTGAAAAATTGATACTATGTCTTATAATCTTTGGCCGTCATTGGTCGGAATGCTGTCGTGAAGAGTTGCATAGTGAATGCCACAATGGCCGTCTTGAATCTGCTTAGTAGATATGCCGAGAGGAACGCTAACGCCATGATGAAGGCCAGGATCAGGGACAACATGAGGGAGGTGCTGCAATGAAAACAAAATCATCTTATGTCATCACTGCAATGACTTGTATACCAATGCTTAACAAATAATGCTAAACATACATGCAAGGCACACAAACTACCCTTCTCAACATACAGTATACAATTGTACACCTTCTCAACATACAGTATACAATTGTACACCTTCTCAACATACAGTATACAATTGTACATCTTCTCAACATACAGTATACAATTGTACACCTTTTCAACATACCGTATACAATTGTACATCTTCTCAACATACAGTATACAATTGTACACCTTCTCAACATACAGTATACAATTGTACACCTTTTCAACATACAGTATACAATTGTACACCTTCTCAACATACAGTATACAATTGTACACCTTCTCAACATACAGTATACAATTGTACACCTTCTCAACATACAGTATACAATTGTACACCTTCTTAACATACAGTATACAATTGTACACCTTCTCAACATACAGTATACAATTGTGCACCTTCTTAACATACAGTATACAATTGTACACCTTCTCAACATACAGTATACAATTGTACACCTTCTCAACATACAACAGTCTACTCATCAACACTTTCTCAGGGAGTAATTTTTAAAATAATTTTTTTACTGTTATTGAAAGTTCTCTCTAGTTGTGACATGCACTCACATGTCGTGACATGCACTCACCTGTTGTGACATGCACTCACCTGTCGTGACATGCTCTCACCTGTAGTGACATGCACTCACCTGTCGTGACATGCACTCACCTGTCATGACATGCTCTCACCTGTCATGACATGCACTCACCTGCCATTGCACTGTCTGCTAAAGCCCTGCAGATCCAATAAGATGATCCCAGTGCTGGTCATGCGGCCATTGTCGTAAGTACACGAGTAATTGCCCTTCATATCTAGAAACTTGCTGTTGTCTATCCAAGCTGTGGAACAGATAAAATAGTGTTATGCAGTCGCCGTTTCTACAAATCAAATTTGATTTACAAGATATTATATTGGGAAACATTTAGCTAAAAGTATACTTATGTATGCTTATGTATACTTATGTAAGATGGAGCAAATTTGACAATGTAAAGCTGGATTCTTTCTTTTTTTTCTTTTTTTTTTTTGTAAATGATTTTTTTATTATTTGTTTACAGATAGCGGCCATCTGTTCGTCACAATGTGACGAAGGAGTGGGCTTTGGAGGACGAAATCCACATGGTCTGAGATTATTCTTTAAGAATTATAAGCTGGTTCCCAACAGCAAATCGTCTCTCTCCACGCCGCTGGATAACCCAAGGGAACATCATTGGATGATACAGCTTGGCACCAGTGACGTCGAAGGAGTTGTCGGAATGCTTCATTGTAACAATGTTATCCGCCTTTCGCGAGTTCCGAAAGATAGCAAATCAATTAAAATACTTATGGATTCTTAAAAAACAGTGATGATGATTTTTTAAATATTTTACGAGAAACGAATCAAATTAAATCTGATAAAATATAATTGCCTCTTTGCAAGAAATGTTATCTTTTTAAATATATTAGTATTTTAAATAATTTAGATATAAATTTATATAAATTAATATGCAAATTAAAGAATCATTTCAAGTATTTATCTGAATATGACAGGTAAGAGACTGTACAAAAAGAGATTGACATTCTTTACTATCATCCACTGTGAAATTTTTATAAGCAAAATCATATAATATGTGTTTGTCGTATTCTGATTTTTACAGTTCAAAAAGGAGTGGAAAATTATAGTGGTGATGATGCGGTACATTTAAAAAGATACAATATTTATGTGTAGGGGGGATGGGGATGCAATATTTAGACTTTTGCCCCAGCCGGCACAAATTACGCCACAGTATGGCTGAAGGAAACAAGCGAAACAAAAGAATGGGAAAACCTGAAAAGGTACGAAACAAAACACCAAACGCCTTGGCAAGAAGCCTTCGTCAGAGAACACAAAAACAGTAAAAACAACATAAACCATAGAGGAGTGCATTTGAGAAATAATTAACCCTCTTCAATAAACAAATATCAGGTGGGTATGTTTTTTATGAGGATGAAATTTTTAAAAAATATAATGATATTACAGTTCTTTAAAAAAAGAATATTACATTGTCCTTTGAAATAAACATGAGTTATACCAAGTTAAAAAAAAATACACCTCAAAGGGGTTGAGTAACAGTCGGTACATTTGCTTAACTTTACCCATACCTTAAAAAAAGTTCTAAAGAAAGAATACGATTTTCTTTGCAACTTAGAACATCAAGCTTTGCCTAATTTTCCCCAAGAAAGAGTTTAGGGGCGATGTTAAAGCGTGGGCACATATATATGAGAAGAAACAATATGTTGATATTAAAAAATGTATTGTAAATATTTCGTGAAAATACATTTCAAATGCAGAAGGAAGAGAGAGGGAATATTTTTGTGATTAAAAATATGAATCTCAAAACTCATTCATTTTATGCACATGAAAATTTAATTTAAAAAAATAGAGCCATATTTTTTCTTTTACAGTTAAGGGACGTGAACAAAGATGGGTTGCGATATTCTTTCGAAATATAAATAAAAATATTTTGTCCCCTTTAAGAAAAATAAAATGCATGAAAAAGGGGTTGTAAATTTGTATAATAATGTTTCTAAAAAAAAAAAAATTATGTTACAAATGTGACGATTATTCTTTAGATATAACAATTATTTGTTTACTATTTTCCAATAATATAGCAGAGAAGCAGGCACAATTTTGGTTCGATATTTGAACGAAGATACCAGTTTATCAAATTCCATTGATGTATTTAAAATGTTTTATACATTTTTTTTTGGTGTAAATTGAAGGACATGCTTTGAAAAAGTGTTTTTCTTTCGTTGTACAGGGGTGGATGGGAAGGCCTATTTTATATAGCAGATAAATATTTCACACAAACAAATGCAAAATATAGATTTTGGTGGTCATCAAGAAAAAAGGGGGGTGGGGATAACCTGTGTTTGTTAGCTCATTCATGCAATATTGAACTTACCCAAAAACTTAGTTTTAAAAACATATACAGGAATTGTTAAACTTACCCAATAATTTTGTTTGAAAGCACGTACAAGCAATGTTATTACCAGCCAAACCTAAAAAGAAACGAGGGACCCGATCGGTGTGGCGACTCAAGGCGTCCAGTTCTATCTCGTCCAGGTAAACTATCGCATTCCCTGTAAGGTCCAGAAACTCCAAGTTTGGCGTCGATGTCAGGTCAAAGGGTATTCCCGAAAATCGATTATTGGCTAATACAAAATGAGTGACATTTGGATTCGTGGCAAACAATCTGCTTGGAAGCCTGTTCAAGTTGTTGTCCGTCAGGTCCAGGTACATGAGATGTGCCAGGTAACGGATCAACCGGTCACATGACAGGCGAACAAAGAAATCAGCAGGTTTCATCGACTTAAGAATGAGGTACCTCAAGTTCGTCATGTGGTCTAAACAATGATCCTCCGCTATAATGGCTGACCCTGTCACGTCCAAGAGTTGCAGATGAGTCAGTCCGTAGACATGCCCCGTGCCTCGGAGCAGGCCGTTATTCATGAAGTAAAAATGAGTAGTGTTCTTGTTGATGAAATAGATGCTGTAGTTGAAAAATTCACTGAAGCCTGTAAAGAGACCCACACAGGTGAAGGTGGTCAGCGAAGGAGGGAGACCGAAGGTAAACACACCTGATCCAGTGAAAAGTATATTGAAGGCCCCTTGGATGAGATGAGTAAGGCTGACAGGTTCACTAGGTGACATCTGTGACAGCCAATCGTCTAACGATGAGTTGATGTTTTGGTTGCTGAATTCTATCGCAGCACGGTCAACCTTTCCGGTCGATATATTCTGAATGTTGGAACCCTGCTGTCCAGATAGCTCCTGACTATGAGGTTTTAATTTCTTTAAACGCGCCCCTAACGTTTGATCACTTGGTCTTAGTATGTTGTTCAACTTGTTTCCTTCGGACCCGACGTCCTTGGGGCTCAGTTTGCCGATGGTAGTTTTCATGCCACTGTCATTTAAATCCAGTGCTGGTTCTCCATTAATCATTTGACCTTCTAGCGTTGGGTGAATTTCTTCGAACGTTGCATAAGGGGATGAGATGGTGAATTTCACCAAGCTCTTCAGGAGACATAAATCAAGGATGTTGATCTTCCAACCAAGATGGCCGAAATTATTGTCTGAGAAATCTATACTTTTGATCGAATGTTGCCACACAGAGCTGTCAAGGCCCTTTGGCACGACAGCAAATATATTGCTTCCAATCCAGGAGAAGTGAGACAAGTTTATCTGTACCAGATGCTGCATCGTGCTTTTCAGCAATATGTAGTCCTTCATCGCTATTGTTGGGGTGTTGAAGTCCAGCCAGAAATTGGTCTTCTTCAACACAACTGACATCATGGTCCTGTTCACAAAATGTCTCATCTTTCTAGCGATGTTCTGATTTCCTATCCTACACCCGTCTATGGTCAGGTGTGTTAATGACATCAGATTTTGAAAAGCATCGTCATCAAAGTGCGTGTCGTTCTCAGACTGGTAGTTTGTGTTGACAGAAATCTGATCCAGGTTAATAAGAACGAGAACTCGGACATTTAAGGACCACAGCCCGGTAAAACTTGAGTTTGAGATGCATGTTACGTCAGGGCCATTGATGGTGATGTTAGACAACAGGGTCAAGTTTGAAAAATCTTCCCCCAAGTGCAGTGTAGATGGCAGCCCATCAATAGAAAGCGTTGTTAATTTCTTCAAGTAACGGAATATATCAATGAAGTCAGAATATTCTTTGAGTATTTTTTTACAAACCACATGGTCGACGTTATCTCCTCTAGGAGTACTGTCGGTGAACAGCGTATTGTTGGAATCTTCATCGCCAAGACGCCTCATCTTGTCAACATGTCTTTTTCTCCTGCTCCGGTATTTCTCATTGTCAGAACTCTTCTCCTTGTCATCCTGGTAAGCTATGTAAAGTTCTCTCAGGCCAGGAACATGTCTGAACATCGTCTTGGGGAATTTCATGAGTTTCAACGGCAGCCTGTTGGACTCCAGATTGAGAACCTCCAACTGATTAAGGCCGCACAATGCATTCACCTGAACAGTTCACAGATAGGTTAATTGCATGTCAAAATTTTAATAATTAGTCGAGGTCACAGATTTCTAGCATCATTCAAGTCTTCTTTTTGTAATGTGATTTAACATTTAATGATAAGAAAAGAAAGATAAAATTCAAGAAAATACTCTTTTAATGATTCAAGTAAACCGAAAACTGATTGAATAACATTGGTCATAATACTAATTTTGATAATTTGGATAAACCTTATGTATAAGGTAACGATTCAAATAAAGACATTTAATGGTTTTCTTTTGGGATGAATCAGGTGCCCAACAGACTAAAGTTTATGTCATCTGAACATTTATAATGGGTATCTTTTGTTAATATGCCACCGCTCCCCATACGTTGCAGTAAACGGCATTGCCTCTAGTTGTAATAAACAGTCTACTCATCAAATTTAAAAAAAGATATACGTTAAGGCGCCTCACCTCTACTTCTTGAACATTAGAGGCCGCGATGCTGAGGTTGCGTAGTGACTTCAATGTAACGAAGGTGTTGTTCTTTAGTACCGCAATGGTGTTGTTGTCCAGTGTTAAACTGACAGTGTCCTTGGGCATCCAGCTGGTATCGACAGTGGTCAGGCCACATTTGGTGCAGTCGACCACGTGACCTATGTGGCAAGCAGAGTACCGCACACTGCAGCAGTATTTACCCCCCTTTGAGAATGTTGACGTGAGTTTATCCTGGTCCGCCTCATTGAGAGGTAGCATCCAGACGTGCAGCCAGCTGGCAATTAAACTTGCAAGGAAACAGACATGGCGGACTGCCGTTGCCATAGCTACAGTACTTCAACAGAGAAAACAGTTGATTAAAAAATATTCTCCTTATAAAACAAATAAATAAATTTAAATAAATGCAATTTTAATGTAATTTTTAATGTCTCTTTTAATTTTGTGTTACAATAAAATTATAATGACCAATCTCATCCAAACAGTCCCTCTTGAAGGCAGATCATGACACCTAGTATATTATTTAATATAACACACCGCTAACCATTTAAACTTAGTCAAAGTCCAAAAACAAGCACATTTTAAGTGAAGAGCCAGAAATATATGTTTTTAATGTGCTCAAACTGAATCAAGAAGTGTCCCATATATCAAATACTTTGTTAGTGTTTGTTATGTTCGTAATGGTTTATCTCATGCTTTTTTTAAATGGAATTAGCAGAATGAATTTCTTTTGCCCCCCCCCCCCCTCCTGCAATCCTTTTATGCCTCACAAAACAAGTACAAAAGTGTGCAATGCACCAATCGTTTCACTGTTTATCTCATTCTTTTTTAAATGGAATTATCAGAATTAATTTCTTTTGCCCCCCCCCCCCCTCCTGCAATCCTTTTATGCCTCACAAAACAAGTACAAAAGTGTGCAATGCACCAATCGTTTCACCGTGGGACCTTGGTTTTATAAGTATGTTGATTATAAAAAAAATCACAACCACCATCCAAAGTAAAGAAAGGCCTGAAGACCAAAGAATTGTACAAAATTGTAGATTTACCCAAATGCAAAAAATGGCTGGAACTTTAGATATGCTATAAACCTAATTATCAAGTACACAGCTACAAGACTTTCCATATATCTAAAAGACATTTTGGGCTATTATATGAAGGACTCTCATTGTACTGGTCCTTCTGGTTTGTCTTTTATACTGAAATGAAAAATGAGCTAAATTTTTTTGACAAAAAACAGGATACGTCCCAGCATATCTAGTCAAGTATAAGGGATAGGTAAATGATTCTGGTTTACACTATAGTCCCTACATCTGGTATGTAGTTTTTGTAATGTAGCGTTTTTTATTACTATTTCAATGTGGTATCATATAGATTTTTTCATTTCTCTTTTAATATGGATGACTTTGTACCACGCTTTGAGCCTTTGGGGATGAAGCGTGATTTTCATATAAGCTTTATTATTATTATTATTACATCTGAGAGATGTTGTGCCAAATCCCAGCACAATCTGAATAATTGTGGGAAATAACTGGACAACCGTTAGCACAAGTGTTGTTTATTGGCAAACTTTACACAAAATAAAAACAAATATTTTATTACCTAAAACTGAAAGCAATCAATACCCTCCTCCTTTGTAAGGATGACCCTCTCTTTCAGCTTCTTCTTCATTAGATATATTTACTTTATGCCATGCAGTGTTTACTTTATAGCTCTTTAGCTACTTTCCCCCCACTGATTTTGGTAGGTGTATTACACTAAAAAGGTCTCCTAGCTTTGACTTGTCTGCTCCTATGCTTTGCATCAGTTTGTCTATTCACTATACTATGTAGTAAGTAGTGTTTTCAAATGAATTGCCTATTGCTATCTGGGATGATGAGAAGAAAGTAGGCTTCTTTTCACAGTTTTTCTTGTTGCAATGAAATGTAAATGTGCTGTCTAGTCCCTTTCTTTCAATTTCATACAACCTCACAGTGTAGTGTCAGTGATGACACATCGAATCATTCGGCGAATGCGAAGCAACAGTGTCACCCAGTACTGATGACACTGATAAGTCTAAAATTCTTTTAAATTACCTTCTGGATTGTCAACATCATCATTAGTGCTGCACATTCTTCGTCATTTTAAGAGGATTGATTTTTAACATCTGTCCACCTGGTCGCAATTAATATCTACATTGTTAGATAGGCCTAGGTCAGGTCTACACTACAGTAGACTACACTTTCACTACAGACTCTGAGACTACAGATCAAACAACTGCCATCATCTTGTAAGCCTTTTCCTATCGTTTTCTTTCCCTTTGTAAACTGATTACCACAAAATTTAATTTTTTTGGGCTCGGAAGATCCATACTTTCGATCACTAGGCTTGTTTATGTAAAAGACAACAGTAATCACAAAAATCAGTTTAAAATTGTATAAATGTAATCATTCAAACAGCCGAAACAGAAAACAAGAACCACACGGAAATACGTAATGTAGGGAGTAGCTCATTATTTAAAACCTTCATGGGGAGCGGTTATTATTTATTTAATACGTAACGTTGTTATGTGACCAAGTGTTGTTCTTTGCTATTTTTGAGCATTCTGAAAGACTAACCCTACCCTCTTTAGATGTCATTAACTACCAAACTAAATACCTGTGTAATATAAATACATGCTGCCCGCAAGAGAAATAATTGCTGAATAAAATTATTATTAAGAGTTACTGTGTTTGAAAGAAACGTTTTATGAAAATTATGGATTTGTGCCCTCTTAACCGTAACCAGTAGACAAGAATAACACTTGACACAATTTCTTTCACTTACTAACCATTAAAATTTTATTATACTGACGCTGTCAATGTCTTGACTACAAAGTTTTTTTTAGTTTACTCGCTCCGAATCATTTTTAGTAATATAACTAAACGTCTATTGAGTCCACTCGAACCTAACACAGGTGCTCCCATGAGTAAAAGGGTTTGGGGGGAGGGGGGAGGAGGGGTTCCGCTAACAAGCTTAGCCAAAGAACCATGGCTACCAACGGTAGCAATAGCAACACTACTAACACAACTTTTGTAACACTGATTGTATCCGAAAAATTGTTTTAAAAGAGATTTATTAGACGGAAAATTGATCGACGGAAATTTATTCGAACGGAAATTTGGTCGAATCATTTTTTTCAATTCACACGTTAAAATTTTGCTTCAAATTTCTTTATGAACGCATTATTTTGTTTTACTATATATTATAGTGCGTTCAAAAATAAATTTGACGAAAATTTTATCACTGGTGAGGGTCACTGACAAAGGTGTTGGAAGGTGATGGTCACTGACCAATGTGTTGGCAGGTGAGGGTCACTGACCAAGGTGTTGGCAGGTGAAGGCCACTGACCAAGGTGTTGGTAGGTGAGGGCCACTGACCAAGGTATTGGTAGGTGAGGGTCACTGACCAAGGTGTTGGCAGGTGAGGGCCACTGACCAAGGTGTTGGTAGGTGAATGCCACTGACCAAGGTGTTGGCCTGTGTGGGCCACTGATCAAGGTGTTAACAGGTGAGGGTCACTGACCAAGGTGTTGGCAGGTGAGGGCCACTGACCAATGTGTTGTAGGTGAATGCCACTGACCAAGGTGTTGGCAGGTGAGGGTTACTGACCAAGGTGTTGGCAGGTGAGGGCCACTGACCAAGGTGTTGGCAGGTGAGGGCCAATGATCAACGTGTTGGCTGGTGAGGGCCACTGACCAAGGTGTTGGCAGGTGAGGGCCACTGACCAAGGTGTTGGCAGGTGAGGGCCACTGACCAAGGTGTTGGCAGGTGAAGGCCACTGACCAAGGTGTTGGCAGGTGAGGGCCACTGACCAAGGTGTTGGCAGGTGAGGGCCACTGACCAAGGTGTTGGCAGGTGAGGGTCACTGACCAAGGTGTTGGCAGGTGAGGGCCACTGACCAAGGTGTTGGCAGGTGAAGGCCACTGACCAAGGTGTTGGTAGGTGAGGGCCACTGACCAAGGTGTTGGCAGGTGAGGGTCACTGACCAAGGTGTTGGCAGGTGAGGGCCTCTGACCAAGGTGTTGGGAGGTGAGGGCCACTGACCAAGGTGTTGGCAGGTGAGGGCCACTGACCAAGGTGTTGGCAGGTGAGGGCCACTGACCAAGGTGTTGGCAGGTGAGGGCCACTGACCAAGGTGTTGGTAGGTGAATGCCACTGACCAAGGTATTGGCAGGTGAGGGCCACTGACCAAGGTGTTGGTAGGTGAATGCCACTGACCAAGGTGTGGGCAGGTGAGGGCCACTGACCAAGGTGTTGGCATGTGAGGGCTACTAACCAAGGTGTTGGTAGGTGAGGGCCAATGACCAACGTGTTGGTAGGTTACGGGCACTGACCAAGGCGTTGGCAGGTGAAGGCCACTGACCAAGGTGTTGACAGGTGAGGGCCACTGACCAAGGTGTTTGCAGGTGAATGCCACTGACCTATGTATTGGCAGGTGAGGGTCACTGACCAAGGTGTTGGTAGGTGAGGGTCACTGACCAAGGTGTTGGCCTGTGAGGGCCACTGACCAAGGTGTTGGCAGGTGAGGGCCACTGACCAAGGTGTTGGTAGGTGAATACCACTGACCAAGGTGTTGGCCTGTGAGGGCCACTGACCAAAGTGTTGACAGGTGAGGGCCACTGACCATGGTGTTGGTAGGTGAATGCCACTGACAAAGGTGTTGGAAGGTGATGGTCACTGACCAATGTGTTGGCAGGTGAGGGTCACTGACCAAGGTGTTGGCAGGTGAAGGCCACTGACCAAGGTGTTGGTAGGTGAGGGCCACTGACCAAGGTGTTGGCAGGTGAGGGCCACTGACCAAGGTGTTGGTAGGTGAGGGTCACTGATCAATGTGTTGGCAGGTGAGGGCCACTGACCAAAGTGTTGGCAGGTTAGGGCCACTAACCAAGATGTTGGCAGGTGAGTGCCACTGACCAAGGTGTTGGTAGGTGAATGACACTGACCAAGGTGTTTGCAGGTGAGGGCCACTGACCAAGGTGTTGGCAGGTGAGGTTCACTGACCAAGGAATAGGCAGGTGAGTGCAGTTGACCAAGGTGTTGACAGGTGAGGGCCACTGACCAAGGTGTTGGCCTGTGAGAGCCACTAACCAAGGTGTTGGCATGTGAGGGCCACTGACCAAGGTGTTGGCATGTTAGGGCCACTGACCAAGGTGTTGGCAGGTGAGGGTCACTGACCAACGTGTTGGCACGTGAGGGCCACTTACCAAGGTGTTAGCAGGTGAGGGTCACTGACCAAGGTGTTGGCAGGTGAGGGTCACTGAACAAAGTGTTAGCAGGTGAGGGCCACTGACCAAGGTGTTAGTAGGTTAGGGCTACTGACCAAGGTGTTGGCAGGTTAGGGCTACTGACCAAGGTGTTGGCAGGTGAGGGCTACTGACCAAAAACTCGGATCATAGCTTGCCGCTAAATGAATTGCTGAAGATAATCGTACAGATTCTTTTTTAAGAAACAAATTACAATATTTTCTTGACCAAATGCGACTTAAAACAATAAATGCCGGTTCAAAAAATTGTTACACTTACGTAGTTTTCAATGATTAATTCCTTTACTTACTGAAAAAATCCAAGAAATCCGACTACAGTT
Source organism: Lymnaea stagnalis (assembly GCA_964033795.1). Lineage (NCBI taxonomy): Eukaryota > Metazoa > Mollusca > Gastropoda > Lymnaeidae > Lymnaea > Lymnaea stagnalis. Next base: position 272,019 of record CAXITT010000167.1, on the reverse strand, counting down.
TAGTATCTATCCGTCTCCTAAGCGCTGCAGTTTTTTTTGTGGTATTACGAAAGCTAAGAGATGGCAGATGTGGTCTACTGAACCAAATCCGATTACACCAAGAGATGGAAGCATGCGGGACAACTGCAGTCGCATGACTTCCCCCCCCCCCCACAACGTGTCTCCACATCTAAACATAGATGAAATTCAATAACCCACATCCATCCAGAAACATCTCGTCCTTCTCAAGCTTTGTTCATTTAATTTTTTTTTTTTTCATATTTCATGGCCCACGATCAATTTATTGATCATTTTGGCTCCTGGTTTGAATTCAGAGTTAGCTTCTCTTAGATGATTTGCCTTCCAATGCTAACGAGTCCCATCCACCCAGAGGGGTGGAGGGCGGGTGCTTGACTGGGCTTTGGCTGCAATTGAACTCCAGACCACCAACTTGAGATTTCCTCAGTTAAGACCATTTGGCCTCATTTACCCCACGAGGTAAATTATGTTTACGTTTACAGCACGGGTCGCCGAACCGAAGTAAATTACGACAAGTGGAGTAAAATGAAAATCTTGAAGGGTCAATAAAGATAACACTATTAAAACAGATTTGTATTATTATTATTTAAAAAAAAATGAAAACTGAATTTCACCAGCTACCAGAAAAACGCAGCCAACATTTTGTGATTATTTAGCAGTGACTCCGGGCAGTTATCATCTTTCCGGCTTGTGTATAGGTCATTTTGGCAAAGTCGCCTTTTGTTCTAGGGTGCAGGGTGGGCGGCAGGAGCGTTATTTCAATTTTTTTCAGGGAAAGGGGGGGGGGTGGTGGTGACAAAACCAAAACTTGGTCGGCTTGTTAATTTGTTTATTACTGGAGGTGTCACAGTACATAGCTATTTAAAGAAAACCTGCTAATTGGGGGGGGGGATGCCCCCCTGCCCTACCAAAATGACGTCCGTGCCGAGCGGTCTAAACTGAGTCAATCCCAGTCTATAATGCTATCATGTAAAATGTCTTGGTTTGTCTATGATTGCTACAATGACCATGGCTAATGTCTTGGTTTGTCTATAGCTACCATCTATAATGTCTTGGTTTGTCTATGCTTGCTACCATGTAAAATGTCTTGGTTTGTATATGATTTTTACCATGTAAAATGTCTTGGTTCGTCTATGATTGCTACCATGTCAGATGTCTTGGTTTGTCTATGATGCTACCATGGCAAATTTCTTGTCTTGGTTTGTCTATGATGCTACCATGGCAAATTTCTTGGTTTGTCTATGATTGCTACCATGGCAAATGTATTGGTTTGTCTATGATGCTTCCAAGCAAACTTTTATCCACATGAAATTGTGGTATATGTCATCGGCAATACGTTGTAATAACGTGGTTGTGTGTCATAAGTCATTAGACAAACAACTGTACCGGCTATGTGGTGTGGCATGTCATTAGAAAAATCTTTTAATTTCTTTATATATATATATATATATAAT
>CAXITT010000167.1:220339-266803 GCA_964033795.1 Lymnaea stagnalis | reverse complement strand
ACAATACGGCCCTACCACTGGCATCAGTGCTTGAAACAGATCTACATTGACAATACGGCCCTACCACTGGCATCAGTGCTTGAAACAGACCTACATTGACAATACGGCCCTATCACTGGCATCAGTGCTAGAAACAGACCGTACCAGGTCCCCATTGGATCTATAATGTAGTTGACAATACGGCCCTGCCACTGGCATCAGTGCTACTCACATGTGAAAGACGGTCGCGTGCCTTGCTTTGTTCAGGCCCACCCGTTCATCCGTTGTCCCCAGTCGTCTGTACTGTTTGTTCTCATTGGCGTTTATCTGTTTCTTCCGGCTGTTGGTTGGGGTGGGGAAGTGAACATTATGTATAGTATTACATCTTTAAGTTTATCATGAAATATGACCTAGTTTACTTTCTTTTTTTCTGTTATTCCAAGTCCACTGTAAAAAAAAAAGAAATCACATAGGTTGTCATGTCTCCCTAAACTCATGTCTCCCTAAACTTCCCTCCCAAAACTCATGTCTCCTTAAACTCATGACTCCCTAAACTCATTGTCTCCCAAAACTCATGTCTCCCAAAACTCATGTCTCCTTACACTCATGTTCCCTAAATTGAGGTCTCCTTAAACTCATGTCTCCCTAAACCTATGTCTCCCTAAACTCATGACTCCCTAAACTAGGGCGCAAAATCATGATTTGGAAAAAACGGGGCGCTTTCAAGGAAGGTTGTTTTGTTGTTGTTTTTTCGGGGTGGGTGGGGGGGGGAATACCCTCCAGCTAAAGAGGTTCCGGGGGACCTCGGACGGGAACTGTTTATTGAAATAAGCTCCTTTTAACTATGAATTCTAACCTAGAAATCTACTTGGGGCACCGAGTCTTCTCCTATGCTTCACTGATGTGACCTGTTGTTTTATGTCTTAACGTCCACCATGACCAATGCTAAAAACATCATTGCAAACTGTGCACTCGACTTCACTTGCATAGCGTCCCCTTTTAATCTAGTTCCACTCTTTGGAATACTCTTCCATAGACTTACATTGACGCTTGGGCATAATTATTGTTCTAAGGAGAAGATAATATAAAATTAAAAAATAAAGTTCAACATCCAAAACAAACACCTGTCACTTTGACAAGAACAGGCCGGCAGGGATCACACATAAGACTGTCACTCTGATACGAACAGGCCGCCAGGGGTCACACATAAGGCTGTCACTCTGACACGAACGGGTCGGTAGGGATCACACATAAGACTAACACATTACACGTAGCGGTCGTGGAATCAAAATTGTTTTCTGCATAGTTACATCCTCCCCCTCCCCCACCCCCCTGCGGCTTCATGTCTCGTGTCTTTCGCTATACATTTACATATAAGAACTATGACAGGGACACTGTGCTGGAGAGGAAACGGTGCAGACGTCACGCGAGCCCACATCACTCCTGGCACTGGATGCACTACGCAGCTAGCCAAAATATTATTTGAAGTTATATTATAAATTAGGAAGTTTTAGTGATGAGAAACTTCGCTGTGAACTGACCAAACGCCTCTAGGTCGGGGAGCACACCCCCGAAGAAATTCGGAGGTGTCGCACGGATCCTACCTCTGCGTGGTGGGGAAGACTAGAAGGGAGGAGACTCCCTGAAGCTAAAAGATCCAAGCAAAACGCATGACTTCCCACGCAACGGAAGTTGCGTGCTAACATGATGACGTGTCGCCGATAATGGCTTGGGTTTTCTTTAAAAACCCTTGCTGAGGATTAAAAACATGCGGCCTTGAGAAAGCCGCTCCTAGGTGACCGTTTCGTCCCGACAAAGTCCCGTCCGAACTACTCCCCAAACGGTGGGGTGAGGTAACGCAACACCTTCCTCGGAGAGGAAGCAAAGCCGTCTTGACCCACGTCCACACAACTCCCAGGAACGGTGGGGGAAAGATAAGCTCCAGACTACTCCCGGAGAGGAAGTAAAGCCGTGCCACACCAAGGAGCGTACGGCTCCCTGGACGGTGGGGTGAGGTAACGCAACACCATCCAGGGAGAGGAAGCAAAGCCGTTCCAAACCAACGTCCAGACCGCATGACTCATTGGGCAAAAAAAAGGGGGGGGGTGTGGTGACACAAAACTGTCCCCTGATGAGTGGAAGCAAACTGCCCAACACTCCTTTTACTCGAGACCGTGTTGCATGGCCCGAGTCCCCAGGGACTACTAGGCCATGTTTCATGACCGAGGTCCTAAGAGACAGACTCTCGACCTCCTTAGAGTATTGAACTTTTTCAATGATTAGAAAATGTGTTTGGTTAAAAAAAAAAACGGGACATTTAGGCGTCCCGAGAGACTTTTTCGGGACAACGGGTACGATCGTGAAAAAACTGGACCATCCCGATTTTACGGAACGTTTGGTCACCCTACCATAAACTCATGTCCCTTTTAACTTATGTCTCCCTAAACGCATGTCTCCCAAAACTCATGTCTCTCTAAACTCACCTCTCCCTGAACTCATGTCTCCTTAAACTCATGTCTTCCAAAACTCGTGTCTCCCTAACCTCGTGTCTCCCTAAACTCATGTCTCTCTAAACCCATGTCTCCCTAAACTCATGTCTCCCTAAACTCATGTCTCCCTAAAATTCATGTCTCCCTAAACTCATGTCTCCCTAAACGCATGTCTCCCTAAACTCATGTCATACCATTCTGTCAAGGATGTTCATCTCAGTCCTTATGTTCCCATTGTGATAATGTTCCCTGTCAATGAGTTCCCCTGACAATAATGTTCCTCCTTTTTATGCTTCCATTATGCCTCCCCTGTAAATGATGTTCTATATATCATATATATCTTGTGATGTTCCCCCTGCCAGGATGTTCTATATATCATGTGATGTTCTATATGTCATATGATGCTCCCTCTGCCATGATGTGCTATGTGGCCTGTGATGTTCCCCCCGTCATGATGTTCTGTATGTCATGTGATGTTCCCCTGTCATGATGTTATATTATATCATGTGATGTTCCTCTGCCATGATATTCTATATGCCCTGTGACGTCCTCCCTGTCATGATGTTTCCCCAGTTATAACCCCGCCCCCCCCCCCGTTATGATATCCCGCTGTCATAATGTTCCTCCTGTCATAATGTTCCTCCTGTCAAAATGTTCCTCCTGTCAAAATGTTCCTCCTGTCATGATGTTTCCCCAGTCAAAATGTTCCCTTTGTCTTGATGTTCCCTTCGTCATGATGTTCCTCTCTTTTCAATGATGCCATTTATTGTTTAATAAATCGTCCAATTATCAATCGTTGAATCTCCCTCCCCCACCACCCCAACCACCCCCAGGGGGCCGTCATTGACTCACCCTCTCCCTACCAGCATGTAGATGATAGAAGCTACGATAATGAGGAAGCCAACAGAAGCGATGACAGCTCCAGCAACGATGACGTCACGGAGACCTGTAAATAAATAATAGTGTACTTAACAAAACAGCTCACCCGATATCAATGTGCGTTTCAGATTCAATGTATCGAGGTGTGTTGTATATTAGTATCGAGATGTTTGTGGTATATTAGTAATAAGATGTGTTGTGGTGTGTTGTGTTATATTAGTATCGAGATTTATTGTGTTATTTTAGTATCAAGATGTGTTGTCGTATATTAGTATCGAGATGTGTTGTCATAGCTTAGCATCGAGATGTGTTGTGTTATATAATATTACTATCGAGAAGTGTTGTGTTAAATTAGTATCGAGACGTGTTGTCGTATATCAGCATCGAGACTTGCCATTGTGGCCTATGAGTATCGAGACGTGCCGTTGTGGCCTATGAGTATCGAGACGTGCCGTTGTGGCCTATGAGTATCGAGACGTGCCGTTGTGGCCTATGAGTATCGAGACGTGCCGTTGCGGCCTATGAGTATCGAGACGTGCCGTTGCGGCCTATGAGTATCGAGACGTGCCGTTGCGATATAATATTAGCATCGAGTTGTGTTTTTGTCGAATGTACGTGTCAAAATCTGTTTTTGTATTTGCCATCCGACGCCGTAAGCACGACGCGGGATCACGCTACTAACTTGGTGCTGTGATTATGTAAGGGAGGCAACTCTTTACGGGGTGCCCCCCAGTTATGCATATTTACGTTGTTACTTCCCTGCAGATAAGGTCCACCGTGCACCCGAGCCCCTTCCCCGTGTAGCACCTCGTGTTACCGTGCATTTGATTCACCAAACTGTTTTCTCACAATTCTTACCCTAATATATTATAAATATTTAAATGGCTGCGGCTATTCGGACCTGGGTCCCTTTAGACTCAATGGTATTCATATGTCATTTGTGGTAGTTTATGTAAGTTAAACTGAAGAAGTAAGTTTAGAAAAATATAGTCCATTCAATTATATTTCATTTGATATCAAATTTCGTCTTACAAACACTCCAAAAATTTTTTTTAAATTTTTAATCCCAGCCTCTGACTCTCGGCCCGGGTCCGAATAGCCACAAATGGACTAATCCTTTCCACTTGAACACCACACATATACATACAATTAAAATACATCTACAAAATAGAAATAGAAGAAAAAAGAACAGAAAATAGGGGGAAAAGGGAACAAGTAGCCTACCCTAAGAGTAGGTCACGACTCACCATGTATGATTGTCTGCCAGCCCCTGGCACCCAATGGTCAGTGGATATAATATTGGAGGTGGCTAGTGGTACAACTTTTCAACTATATCAGGACATCAGGAAGTGGGTCAAAATAGAGAGGCACGAGTTGACATGCAGAGGTCACTCAAGGGTCAATGAACGTCAATGGTGACCCAATGACCAGTAAGAGTTGCACTGTTAGCGGGGAGGGGTGTGTCTACTAATTTTCAGCTAACTGGATAGCATGATTTTGGGGGGGGGGGAGATTGAGATGCCAGATTTGACCCTTAGCTGTCATTTAAGGGTCGTTGGAGGTCACTGCTAATGTACTAATGATGAAGGGTCGTATTGTCATCGGAGTTGGAGATCAGATAGTGAGAATTTAAGATTTGACCCATATAGGTTAGTCAAAGGTCAGAGGAGGTCCACTCTGGACCTACTGATCATGAAGAGTTGTATTGTCCTAGGGGGGTGGGTAAGTGTGCAAAGTCTCAGCTCAATTTGAGACCAGGAAGGGATACCAACTGAGAAGCAAGTTTGACCCTCAGAGGTCACTCAAGGGTCAGTCGGGGGTCACTGGTGACAATATAGAAGATAAACATTTCTCAAGACCCAATGATATTAATAAAACCATCTACACATAGAAACTTATTGGAAAAATTGGAAGTCATATTCACTATTTCCTAAATAGACATTGCAAGGACCACCACAGTGAACTGTCAACATCTAGATTTTTTAAATTTAAATTTTATTTCAAGTGTTGTTACAATGAATGCCTGACTCCCTTGAAGGTAGAGGACCCCACTGGGACCCTAACATTGAACATCCTTGATTAAAATTAATTAATTTCAACCACATAGATAGGATCCCAATATGGCCCTTGTGTTATTAAAAAAAAGCTCACATATTTCAACACTTATAGCTCACCAAGAAATTGACTTTTAGCCTTGATTTTTGAAACAAGTGTTCATAATAATTGATATTTGAAGGACCGGAAGTAAAATTGCTGCATTTTAATGCACAGTTGTTTTTGTGGTGAATTTTTAAAAAATTGAGTATTCTGAGAATGCAAGAAATTTGTTGTTTTTTTAAAACTAGAAAGCAGCCAAAAAAATATTTACCTTCAGTGTACTGCATTTATATTAATACAGGATCTTCATTATAAGGTTAGAAATATCAACAGCGAATTTCAGGCCAATCAAATAAAAATTGCTCAGAATATCAATATCATATTTAGAAATGAAATAACAAGTTCAATTAGTACACAAACACATAATATTTCTAAATATATGAAATGCACTTAACTAAAATTGACGAATTTTAAAATTTTATATCAATTTTGTGGGGGTCTTCTACTCACACTAGATTAAATCCGACATTTAGATAACTACTTAAAATAATTCTTTAAATATGTTCTAATTTATATTAATAATATATTAAAGATTACATATACATACATATAAAAAATTTTTTCACACATATACATACATATAAAAAAAATTTTCACGATCAGGTTTAAATTATTTTATCCAACTTTAGTCAAATTAATTAAGCGACCCCTATAAACCAAAGTTTTCATATAAATCCTTTATAAAATTTAATATTGGTTAATGGGGGGGGGGGGGGAGAAGGGGGCAAGCTGAATATTAGACAAAACATGCGTACAAGCAACAAACTAAATAAGAATCATAATTAGTGCTCCCTCCTCAAAGCTCGCAACCACACCAATTTTTCACGCCCTTGAACTGTATTAATATTCCAATGGCGTAAACGCTTTTACACGGCAGATTTATATTACAAACTATTTCAGAAGAAACAAAAGAAGATATCACGCAACTAGTGCACTTGCCATATTTAGCGCAGTTATCGGGAATTTTATTTTGGGAAGTCATATTTCCTTCACCTGCCCCTTAAAGACAGTAAAAACAGAGTTTTGGAGTTTGAAGGTGGGGCTGAAAAATTGAAAGAACGTGTTGTCATCGGTAACTAGTCTATGTGTCAAGTTTTAGCTCAATAGGTTGATGGGAAATGGGTCAATTCCGAAGATTTTTCCAGCCCGCCACAAACAAAAGCAAACTTAATATAAAGGATTTCATAAAAACAAGACTTGCTATCAATGTTTTTTAAGAATCAAATTTAGTGAAGAAAATAGGAATTTTTTTTTACGCAACCATGGAACACCAATTTACACATTGCTTAACGAATCCAATGGGACTTTGATTTTGGGCCCTTATAGAACAGAGAACATGATGGCATTGACTCATAAGCTTGCAGAGAGCATCACTAGCAAAGAGCATCACTAGCGGAGAGCATCACTAGCGGAGAGCTGATGATGGCATTGGCTCATAAGCTTGCAGAGAGCATCACTAGCAGAGAGCATCACTAGCGGAGAGCATCACTAGTGGAGAGCATCACTAGTGGAGAGCATCACTAGCGGAGAGCTGATGATGGCATTGGCTCATAAGCTTGCAGAGAGCATCACTAGCGGAGAGCATCACTAGCGGAGAGCATCACTAGTGGAGAGCATCACTAGTGGAGAGCTGATGATGGCATTGGCTCATAAGCTTGCAGAGAGCATCACTAGCGCATGGTCCAAGAGTGTTTTTACACTCTTCACTACTCTGCCCTGTATCAAGTATCAGCGATTACACTGATCTTAAAACTTTTGGACTACAGAAGACGAGTAATTTCGTACATGATATTGTTAATAAACATGAAGTTAAAAATACATTTTTACGTAAATGTAATTGAAGTATCTTGCATGTGAAACCTCAGCCTGTCATTAGGGCCACATTCAACAGCTGGGAACTGCTAAATTTTAAAAATCAGTAGACTTACACTAACAAAACTATTAAATTGATGTGTATGACGTCACCAGTAAATGGAAACAATAGTGTCATATATACTCCTGCTAAACACACATCCTCTTTGTTTGCAGATTGTAATTTGTAAGGAAACAGATATCATTTGGTCTCCGGGTACCATGTGAGTCCAGGGCATGCCTTAAACTCAGCAAGGGTCGCGTATCACGGTGACCTCAAACAATCTCGGATACTCTGCCGCTGCTCGTAGCTCAAGTTCTGGTCCAGATCCCGGACGACAATGATCCTGGTGTCGTCCAGGACGTCAAACAAGTAGTCTGGGATGTTCTTGACCTGGGTCTCCTGGACGAGGACCAGAACGCGGTCATGGTTCATTGACGTCACAGAGTGGCTGGCGTACTGTTGGGGGCAGGGATGAAATTAAAAAAATAAATTATGAACAATAAAATATATCAATAATATATTATCTGAAGTTGTTGAACATGCAAAACTATTAAATAAATTGTTTTGGCAATTACCTGTAACAGCATGTTACACTTTTCTGCAAAGGCGTCTGTCTAAAATTATCAGTTATATCCCAGGTTTCCATTTTTGAGTCACAACCCATTTTATGTACTGGTACAGTACACGAAATGAGACCCGCCACATCATTTTGTATTAACCCGTATAAACTGAAGAAATGTTTTTTTGAAGCGTATGCATTTAAAAAAAAAATCTTATAGAAGGTATTGGCACAAGCAGAAACAATTTTCATTGGATCTCAAACCTTCATAACGATGGTAGCCTGGTCGTAATTGAGGAGGAAGTTGGTGGTGATCACCAAAAGGATTCTCCAGCTGTCTCTGATGGCCTCAAAGAGCTGTTGGTCGGTGTAACCTGGTCCCAGGTCCCGTTGGTGGATGAACGTGGTCACCCCGAGGTCGTGCTCTAGATATCTGATGATAGAATTTCTGTTAGTTTTGTTAATCTGGACAGCAAAGTCATGTCAGTTTATCTGGATAAAAAAGTCATGTTAGTTTATCTGGATAAAAAAGTCATGTTAGTTTATCTGGGAAAAAAAGTCATGTTAGTTTATCTGGGTAAAGAAATCATGTTAGTTTATCTGGAAAAAAGAGTCATGCCGATTTATATGGACAATGTAACAGCTCAATTACTACAATGATATTGTCTTACATAACTTTATATTAACATAGGATATGGATGGAAATGTAATGTGCAGAAGGAGAAGAAGTGATCTTGTGATATGGTCAAGATGGTCATGAATGTTTTCTTTTGCCCTTGCAATGATGTATCTTATGGCATCGGATTAGCCATCATTTATTAAAATGTTTTACGAAAGAAGTGAAGTGTACAAAAGGATGTCAAGTATTTTACTCCAATCTGGAGATTTATTTCAAGTTGTAAAGTGAAATGTTTTTGTGAATAAATAAAGTGAAGCTATCTATTGGATTTTCCTCGTGTCCGTACAGTACAGTTATCTTAATAATTATTAAGAAAGATCTGCAACGTTGGATGCAGTTAGACCATTATAGATTATTAAGTAACGGAATAAAAAATGCACAACGAATATACACAATCAATAACAAAAGACGTTACAGACATTAAGTCATGTTAATCTATCTGGACAAAAAATTCATGATAGTTTATCTGGACAGAAAAGTCACGTTAGTTTATCTGGATAAAAAAGTCATGTTAGTTTATCTGGACAGAAACTTCATGTTAGCTTATATGGAGAAATAATTCATATTAGTTTATCTGGACAGAAAAGTCACGTTAGTTTATCTGGATAAAAAAGTCATGTTAGTTTATCTGGACAGAAACTTCATGTTAGCTTATATGGAGAAATAATTCATATTAGTTTATCTGGACAGAAAAGTCATGTTTGTAATCTGGACAGCAAATCATGTTTGTTTATATGGACAGCTATATTTTTTAAATGAAACTCTAGTAGATGAAGTCAACCTAGGATTAACGACCATTTGGCCTAAGATTAGGACAATTTGGCCTAAGATTAGGACAATTTGGCCTAAGATTAGGGACAATTTGGCCTCAGATTAGGACAATTTGGCCTAAGATTAGGGACAATTTGGCCTCAGATTTGGGACAATTTGGCCTAAGATTAGGGACTGTTTGTCACTGAATTATGTGCCATTTGGCCTAGGATTAAGACCATTTGACCTAGGATTCGGACAATTGGGCCTAGGATTAGGGACCATTAAGCCTAGGATTAGGGACCAATTGGCCTAGGTTTGGGGGCCATTTGACACTGAATTATGGGCCATCTAGCCTAGGATTAAGACCATTTGGCCTTGGAGTAAGGACTATTTAGCCTAGGATTAGGGATCATTTAGTCTAGGATTAGGGACCAAGCGACCATTTGGTCTAGGATAAGAGACAATTTAGCCTAGGATTAGGGACCATTTGACCTAGGATTAGAGACTATTTTGCCTCGGATTAAGGATCATTCAGGCTATAATCAGGGGCCATTTGGCCTTTGATTTTTGAAACCTTTAGCACGAAGCTAAAAGGCCATGGGAAGTTTTAAGGAAAATGGATAATGACTTTTTAATTTTGTTCTTGTATTTTCACAAAATTATTATTAATTTTGAATTTTTTTATGTAACACCTTAACTTTAAGATAAATATTCTTTGTCAGATTATACATTATATCTAAGATGAAAATATATGATTGAAGTTTAAGACCTTATGCAGTAGTGTTTACCTTCCTAATGTATACCGCACAAAGTGACAATCGTCATCCCCGTAGCCAATGAAAACATGCGTCTTATAATCTTTGGCCGTCATTGGCCGGAATGCTGTCGTGAAGATTTTCATGGTGAATGCAACAATGGCCGTCTTGAATCTGCTCAGTAGGTAAGCCAAGAGGAACGCTAACACCATGATGAAGGCCAAGATCAGGGACAGCATGAGGGAGGTGCTGCAACGGAAACAAAAAATCAAATGCATCATCTTATATCATCACTGCAATGGCTTGTAATGTTTATGGAAGCTCAACACACAACTCACATATGCAAGGTATACGACTTACGCTTCTCAACACACTGTCTTCATTTGTACACCATCTCAACATGCAGCTTGAAACTGAACACCATCTCAGGAAGGAATTTTTAAAATAAATTTTTACTGTCTTTGAAATGCACTCACCTGTAGTGAATGCACTCATCTGCCGTGACATGCACTCACCTGTCGTGACATGCACTCAACTGTCGTGACATGCTCTCACCTGTAGTGAATGCACTCACCTGTCGTGACATGCACTCACCTGTTGTGACATACACTCACCTGCCATTGCACTGCCTGCTGAAGCCCTGCAGATCCAATAAGATGATCCCAGTGCTGGTCATGTGACCATTGTCGTAAGTACACGAGTAATTGCCATTCATATCTAAAAACTTGCTGTTGTCTATCCAAGCTGTGGAATAAAAAAAAGAAAAAGAGTTTTATCTAGTCGATGTTTCTACAAATCAATGATTCACAAGATATTTTATTGGAAAATATTGAACTGAAATTATACTTATTTACATTATATGAAAACGAGCAAAGGTGACCATGTTAAACTGATTTGTTTTTTTCTAATTTAAAATTTTAAATCCTTTTTATATCAACTTCTCTTTTGTTTGTGGGTGGCTGGCTATGTGGCAGGAAAAATCTTTGGACAGCTAAAAGACCCACTTTGCGTCGATCTGAAACTAGGCACATTGAGTTGTTGCCGATGACAACACATTCTTTCGAATTTTCACCGAACATTAGTTGTTTGGGAAGTCTGCTGTCTGGCATTCTCACAACACGTCATCCCCCACCTGGCTTGTCCTTTTTATAGAAGCATGTGGATGCTAATAAAGTTAGCCAGTTGTAGGAGCTCTGCCCCCCCCCCCTTGTACCTATAAGTTTACATAGACAGTGTGGGTGGAGATAGCTGATTTGTCTTGCATGTCTGCTGTGCATTGTCCACATCTCGCTAGCATATAGGACAGGTTCAAATGATTGCCCTATATACTTTCATCTTAGTGACAAGAATGAGATCCCTTAACCACACAAACTCCCACTGAGTCTTCCAAATGCAACATTTGCTTCGAAAATTCAGTTATTGATCTCATCAACTCTTTTTAGTTACTGACTTGGAGAGGTTGGTGCCCACATCTATAAATTTTTTCCACTGCTTGGAGATCCTGTCCCCTTCACTGATATTTCAGGGTTTTGTAAGCTTTTCCTGGAGACGGCTGGTGCAATGTCTCTGGGTTGTTTTTTTTTCGTATTGATCGTGAGGCTGCAGTTTTCTACAGGCCTTAGAATAGCTGACATCTTATCATAACAGCCGGCTGCTACAAAAGATAATCCCATTTCTCGTCTACCACATAAAATGTAATACACTGCGTGGTAAAACTGGAGTGGGACATCATAATGTTTATTTAGTTCTGGGGCATGTCAAAAAGTGTGCTGTAGCAAGCAAATGTAAGGGCATTAACATCCCGAGGCTGCTTTTTATTAATGTTTATTAAAAACTTGATAAAATAATTATGTGCAAAAAAACAGAGATTGTGTTCAGGAGATGCGATTTTTTAATTTTTGCCCCAGACAGCACATATTACTCCACAGTACGGCTAAAGGAAATAAGCGAAGCAAAGAATGGGGAAACCTCAAAAAAGGACGTAACAAAACACCGAATGTATCGACAAGAAGCCTTCTTTAGCAAACACACAACACTAAAAACACAATGACAATAAACACATGGATGCACTGTAGTATCCTCAGCATTGGGGGAAGGCATTTGAAAAAAAAATAACCTTCTTCGATAAACACATGTCGGGTGCAGGGAATATGGTGTGTACTTTTTTTAAGTGGATGACTATCTTTAAATCTAATGATTATTACAGTTGTGGAAAAAAATAATTCGATTGTCCTTTAAAATAAATAAACATGGTGTTATACCAAGTTAAGAAAGTACACCTAAAAGGAGTTGACTAACAGTCGGTACATTTACTCAAGTTTACCTATACCTCAAAAAAGTTGGAAAAGGGGAAAATAGAGGATATGATTTTCTTTGCAACGAAAGACATGGAAGGTTTCCGGTAAATGTGAAGAGATAGCATCGCATTTTTTTACTTTGGTTGCCGCGACGCGCGAACTTATGTCCTAAATGTATCCCTACACCTAACCTGAACCCTAAACTTATCCCTGACCTGGGTTTTGACCCTATCGGAACCAGGGTTTTGACCCTATCGGAACCAGGGTGCTATCTCTTCACATTAGCCGACTATCCTAATTTTCTAAAGAAACCGTTTAAGGGCAACATTAAAAGGTGGACACATATTTATTAGAAATAAACAATGTCTATTTTTTAAAATTTATTGTAAATATTTGTTGAATATACATTTCACGTGCCAAAGAGAGAGAGAGAGAGAGAGAGAGAGAGAGAGAGAGAGAGAGAGAGAAAGAGAGAGAGAGAGAGAGTGGGAATATTTTTATGTGGATAAAAATATCTCAAATCTCATTCATTTAACACACATAAAAATTTAATTTTTAAAAATATACCACCATATTTTTTCATTTACACTTCAGGGGCGTGAACAATGATGGGTTCATATTTTCTTTCCAGATATAAAAAAAAAATTATTTTGTCCACTTTGTTGCAAAATAAGTTAATGAAAAAGGGGGGTGTAAATTTTTATGATAATAAAAATATTTCTTTAACCCTTTCCGCGGAAACTGGGTGTAATACACCCGGAGACAGGCTTTGATTGCTTTTAATAATCTTTCTCATACTCTACCTAATCCACAAGGTAGTTGAAATGAACACCTTGGTGGATGCAATTGTATAAAGCATGCGAAAGTGACTTATTTTTTTGGGGCCTAAACTTTTTTTCTACAGTCCCTAGCAACTGGGTGTAACACACCCCTACATCATTTAATAGAAGAAAAAACAGTCTAAACTGGCTTGTGAACATTTTTGTTTGGTTGTTGTTTGTTGATTATTTGAGTCTGTAACTCATGCCATAAAATAGATTTTAAATTTTGACAATAAATAAATATTCTGAATGGATTTGGGTACAGGGGTACCAACAATAATAACATATATTCAAAACTTGACAAACCATTTCAAAGCAAAACAGTCACACGTACACATGGAAAATAGGGACTTTGCAGCTCAGCTGGCCAAGATTTTACATAAAAGAACAAAATGTTCATTGCAAATATGTCTAATAAACTTTCTGAGTTTGAAGTGATTTGGGCAGCTGTTTGAAGTGTTTGCAAAGATTTCAAAACACTGGCGACCTTCTGCATCACAAAATTTTGCGGAGGGGTGAGGAAATATGCAACGTCAATATTGACTGCCTGTTGTCTTCAAGAGAAAGTGAGTTAGTCGGATATTTATAGTTAAATGCCACTGTTGCTACAAATGATGCCAAGTCAACAATGTTGGAAAACACAACAAAAGGCCATCTGTTACTTTTAGTTTTTTTGTATTCATAGAGAACACCTTCACTATTTGATAACTAATTATAAAAAGTGTTGGACTGCGATAAAGCTTTAAAATAGATTAATAAGACACGAACAAATTGTGTCAATATAACAATATAAGTTCCGCTTTAATAATAGTAGTAACACTGCAGATAGAATCTATATTGAGAACAAATTAATAACTAGATTTGGCACGTTGTCTCCACATGGAATGAACCAAATCCCCAATTTTACTTTGCTGCCACGTCTTTTTCCTGTTTGGTTTTTACAATTATGTTAAAATCACTTCCTTTCTACTTCTCTTTACTTTGTTTTTGTCTGGTTTTAGCGCCCTCTCCTATATTTTTTCTGTTTTAGGTAGGATATGTATATTGATATTATGTAAATTTAATTTATACTTATTTTAATGTGTTTTGTTTGTTTGTACTGATGAAGGCATGTGCCGAAACGTTTAATTGTGTATAATGTATAATTATTATTAAAGTGGAACTTATATTGTTCTAGTGACACAATTTGTTCGTGTCTCACTATTTGATCCATGGCGAATAAGCCTCCTGTGATTTTGTTGTTATAGAGCACAATCTCTGGTTTCTTGCATTCAGTTTCACTTTCTATTTGTGGATGATTGTGTTCAGGAGCAATACATTTTACTGCTTGAGCTCTGGTATTTGATAAGGTTGTTTCTAATCTGAAAAAAACCCACACTTATTCATTGAGGGGCAGAGCCTTCTCTTGCTCGAACCCCTTGGGTAGGAATTACAAGGAACATCCTGTTCCGTTTCTTTGTTCTAACTAGGGTGAGTCTGTTCTTGGCTATTGGTTCTGCAAAATGTAGGGGAATGAAATTGCGGCCACTTCCATGGAAGTCCGTTGTCAGAGAAATCACAGTCTCCGGGGATATTCCAACATTTCTGTTTGCTGGCAGGGCATTTGCATTTTCTTTGCCGAGATAAAAGCAGCCTCTAAGAGGATAGTTCAAAGAAGAATATTTGCAGGCCCAAAAGATTTTATTCCATATTCGTTGAGCTTGATTGGCATATAGTGAATAAATCTGCACCGGGCTCTGAAACCAACCAGTTGCTCACCTACTGTGATGTTCTCTCCAGGAAAAAAGTACCTTGCCAAATTACTCAGAAATGCTTCTCCAACATCTTTTATGGCAGCAAAGATGTCACGAGCCAGAAATGATTGGTCTAGAGTCCTAGTTGTCGAAGCCAATGTGAATCAGAAGTTTGCTGAATCTCTTCATTGAAAGTTTTGCCTTAAAAAAGGATTTCCATCAAACTGGCTGAATAAAAATTTCCACCATAATGCTGTTGAGGTGAAGAGTGAGTAGTAGGCAGCCAATAAAAGTTTTCATTTAGATTGCATCAGTCCCTTGCCATGTGTTTTCTTTTACTTTCTCACCTTCCCTGTTGGTGCAGCCAGCTATTGTTTGTATCATTTTTCATTGATGTACAGAACAAATGCTTCCGTGGGAGAAACTATGTGATCTGTGAAGGGAGTTTGGTTACAAGTAGAGACCGACCGAAAGTGATTTTCTGATTTCGGCCGAAGCCGAAAATAGGCCGAAAGTTTAAAATGACTTTCGACCGAACCCGAAAAAATAGCAAAAGTTTAAAAATGACTTTCGGCCGAAACCGAATAAATACCGGTTAAAAATGACTTTCGGCCGAAACAGAAGCCGAAAATGAAATATTTTGAAATTCGTTCCATCATACATTCTGCATACATGTAAAATGATGGGAGAAAGTATAAACATTTACATTTTTTATAAAAAAATGAGATAATCGTGAATATTAATAAATAAACATCTATTATAACATCTTGTTGTTAAGATCGTTTAGTTTGTTCTTAAAGATCGCTTAGCTTGTTGTTAAAAATCGTTTTTTTGTTTTTTAAGATAGCTAGTTTGTTCTTAAAGATTGCTTAGTTTTTGTTTAAAGATCTTTTAGTTTGTTATTAAAGATCATTTAGTTTGTTCAAAAAAATATCGCTAAGTTTTTTTCTTAAAGAACACTAAGTTTGTGTTATTAAAAGATCGTTTAGTTTGTTCATAAAGATGGCTAAGTTTGTTCTTAAAGATCTTTGATTTTGTTTTAAATATCGCTTAGTTGTTCTTAAAGATCATTCAGTTTGTTATTAAAGATAATTTAGTTTGTTTGTATAGATCTTTCAGTTTGTTATTAAAAATCTTTTAGTTTGTTCTTAAAGATCGTTTATTTTGTTTTTGAAAATTGCTTAGTTTGTTCTGATAGATAATTGATTTTGTTCCTTAAGATCGATTAGTTTGTTCTAAAAGATCTTTTAGTTTGTTCCTAAAGAACATTTAGGTTTCTGTTAAAGATCGCTTAGTTTATTCTTATAAATCATTTATTTTACTATTAAAGATACTTTGTTTTGTTCTTAAAGATCACTTAGTTGGTTCTTAAAAATCACTTAGTTTGTTCTTTAAGATCATTTAGTTTTTTTTATTAAAAATCGCTTTATTTGTTTTTAAAGATCACTTTATTTGTTTTTAAAGATCGTTTAGTTTATTCTTAAAGATCACTTAATTTTTTCTTAAAGATCGTTTAGTTTGTTCTTAAATGTCGCTTAGTTTGTTGTTAAATATCGCTTTTGCTGAGAATTAGATGACCGCAAAACCTCAGTCACGGCCGAAAGTCTAAGTCAATTTTGGCCGAAACCGAAAAAAAAAAAATAGTTAACTTTTCTCTTTCGGCCGAAACCAAAATTAAGCCAAAAGTTAACTTTCAGTTTTGGCCCGAAACCAAAACTTGGCCGAAAGTGATAAAATGGCCACTTTTGGCGCCGAAACCGAAGCTGAAATTCGGTCTGTCTCTAGTTACAAGGCAACTAAATCATGCCGCATTGTAAGAAAGAAAATAACATAAAGAGATAATAAGGGGAGAAACTGCTATAAGGTTAGCAAAATAGGAAATGAGTAAAACAAATAAAACAATTTTATTGTTTTTACTGTTGATTCTTCGCTAACGAAGGCTTCCTGCCGATACGTTTTTTTGTTTGTTTTGCGTTCCTTTTTTTTAAAGATTTGACCTTAATTTGTTTTACTCATTTCCTAACATAAAGAGAGCTATTTTCTGTTATATAAGAAATATTGGTGAAACCCACCCAGTTTTCAGGTCTCGCCAGAAACCCTATTCCCCATTATAATAAGTGTATGGGTGTGCCATACCCACTTGCAATGGACAGGGTATGCAATTTTTTGCAGCGGAAAGGGTTAAATAATAAGACCAAGGCTGTTTCAAATATGAAAAATCTTCATTAGACATAACAATTCCGTGTTTACGATTTTCTAATCATATAGCAGGGGAGCAGGCAAAAGTTTAGTTAAATCTTTAAACGAAGATAACCAATTCATTACATTCCAATGGTGTTACAGGCATTTAATATTTTTGATAAATATAAGGACTTGTTTCAAAAGTGTGCTTTTCTTTCTTTTTTAAGTGGGTGTGAAAATGGGTGGGAACTAAGTGGGAAGGCTTATATTAAAAAGCAGATAAATATTTGTAAAAAAACTAAATGCAAAATTTGCAGTTTGGTGGATATGTGGAAAAAATGGTGAAGAGATGGGTTTTTGTTTATGTGGTTCTCGTCGCATCGATGGACATACTATCTATTTTTTAGCACATACAGGCAATACTGAAATTACCTAAAAACTTAGTTTGATCGCACACACGGGTAATCTTGAACTTAGACAAAATTTAGGTTGAAAGCAAAAACAGGCAATGTTATACTTACCCAAAAACCTAGTTTGAAAGCACATGCAGGCAATGTTATTACCAGCCAAACCTAAAAAGAACCGAGGTACGCGATTGACATGACGACTCAAGGCGTCCAGTTCTATCTCATCCAGGTAAACTATCGCATTCCCCGTAAGGTCCAGAAACTCCAAGTTTGGGGTCGATGTCAGGTCAAAGGGTATTCCCGAAAATCTATTTTTGGCTAATACAAAATGAGTGACATTTGGATTCGTGGCAAACAATCTATGTGGAAGCTTGTTCAAGTTGTTCTCCGTTAGGTCCAGGTACATGAGATGTGTCAGGTAACGGATTAACCGGTCACATGACAGGCGAACAAAGAAATCATCTGGCTTGATCGACTTAAGAATGAGGTACCTCAAGTTTGTCATGTTGTCAAAAAAATGCTCCGCGACAATAAAGGTAGACCCTGTCAAGTCAAATAATTGCAAATTAGTCAGTCCATAAACATGCCCTGTGCCTCTGACCGGGCCGTTATTCATGAAGTAGAAATGAGTGAATTTCTTGACGTTGACGAACTGGATGCTGAAGTTAAAAAAGTCACTCAAGCCCGTCATGAGACCCACAGTAGTGAAAGTTGACAGCGAAGGAGGGAGACCGATGGTAAACAGACCTGATCCAGTGAAAAATATTTTGGCGCTGCCATTGATGAGATGTGTAAGGCTGACCGGTTGACTGTGTAACATCTGTGACAGCCCATTGTCCGCCGAGGAGTTGACGTTTTTGTGGCTGGAAGCTGACAGAGCATGGTCAACCTTTCCAGTTGATCGATTTTGATTGTTTGAACCCTGTTTTCTAGTTATCTCTAGACTTTGAGCTTTTATTTTATTTACACGTGCCTTTAACATTTGATCGCTTGGTCCTAGTATGTTGCTCAATTTGTTTCCAATGGGCTGGAAATTCTTGGGACTCAGTTTGCTGATCTCAATTTTCCTGCTATTGTCATTTAAATCCATTGCTGGTTCCCCATTAATCATTTGACCTTCTAGCTTTGGATGAGTTTCTTCAAACGTTGCAAAAGGGGACGAGAGGGTGAATTTCACCATATTCTTCAGGAGATATAAATCAATGACGTTGGCCTTCCACCCAAGATGGCCGAAATTGTTATCTGAGAAATCCATACTTTTAATCGAATATTGCCACACAGGGCTGTCAAAACCCCTTGGCACGATAGCGAATATATTGCTTCCAATCCAGGAGAAGTGAGACAAGTTTATTTGTACCAGATACTTCATTGTGCTTTTCAGCAGTATGTAGTCCTTCATCGCGTAAGTTGGGGTGTTGAAGTCCAGCCAGAAATTGGTCTCCTTCAGCACAACTGACGTCATGGTCCTGTTCACAAAATGTCTCATCTTTCTAGCGATGTTCTGATTTCCTATCCTACACCCGTCTATGGTCAGGTGTGTTAATGACATCAGATTTTGAAAAGCATCGTCATCAAAGTGCGTGTCGTTCTCAGACTGGTAGTCAGTGTCGACAGAAATCTGATCCAGGTTAATAAGAACAAGAACTCGGACATTTAAGGACCACAGCCCGGTAAAACTAAAGTTTGTGATGCATGTTACGTCAGGGCCATTGACTGTGACCTTGGACAACAGGGTCAAGCTAGAAAACTCTTCCCCTAAGTGCAGCGTAGAATTAAGTCCATCTATGGAAAGCGTTGTTAAGTTCTTCAAGTAACTG
Organism: Lymnaea stagnalis; assembly: GCA_964033795.1. Lineage (NCBI taxonomy): Eukaryota > Metazoa > Mollusca > Gastropoda > Lymnaeidae > Lymnaea > Lymnaea stagnalis. Next base: position 247,442 of record CAXITT010000167.1, on the reverse strand, counting down.
AAAATATCAATGAAGTCAGAATAGATTTTGAGTGGTTCCCCACAAACTCCTCCTCTGAATGCACTGTCGGTGAACAGCGTATTGTTGGAATCTTTATCGCCAAGACGCCTCGTCGCGCCAACATGTCTTTTTCTCCTGCTCCGGTATTTCTCATTGTCAGAACTCTTCTCCTTGTCATCCTGGTAAGCTATGTAAAGTTCTCTCAGGCCAGGAACATGTCTGAACATCGTCTTGGGGAATTTCATGAGTTTCAACGGCAGCCTGTTGGACTCCAGATTGAGAACCTCCAACTGATTAAGGCCGCACAATGCATTCACCTGAACAGTTCACAGATAGGTTAATTGCATGTCAATATTTTAATAATTAGTCGAGTTCACAGATTTCTAGCATCATTCAAGTCTTCTTTTTGTAATGTGATTGAACATTTAATGATAAGAAAAGAAAGATAAAATTCAAGAAAATACTCTTTTAATGATTCAAGTAAACGGAAAAGTGATTGAATAACTTTGTTCATAATACTGATTTTGATAATTTGGATAAACATTATGAATAAGGTCACAATTCAAATTAAGAAATTTATTGGTTTTCTTTTGGGAAAAATTAGGTGTCCCACCTCAAACAGACAATAATTTATGTAATCTGAAAATTATTAAAGCGTCTCTTTTCTTAATTATGCCCCCCCACCCCCACCCCCACCCCCCTCAGTATGTTGCAGTAATCCACATTGCCTCTAGTTTTAATTAACAGTCTACTCATCAAATTTTAAAAAAGATATCCGTTAAGGCGCCTCACCTCAATTTCTTGAACATAAGAGGCGGCGATGCTGAGGTTGCGCAGTGACTTCAATCTAACGAAGGCATTGTCATTTAGTACTGCAATGGTGTTGTTGTCCAGCGTTAAACTGACCGTGTCATTGGGCATCCAGCTTGTATCGACAGCGGTGAGTCCACAATTGGTGCAGTCGACCACGTGACCAAGGTGGCAAGCAGAGTAGCGCACACTGCAGCAGTATTTACCCCCCTTTGAGTCAGTTGACGTCAGTATATCCTGGTCTGCCTCATTGAGAGGTAACATCAGGACGTGCAGCCAGCTGGCCATTAAACTTGCAAGGAAACAGACACGGCGGACTGTCGTTGCCATAGCTACAGTACCTCAACAGAGAAAACAGTTGATTAAAATAATGTTCACATTTTAAAACAAATAGATGTATTTAAATAGTTCCTATTTTAATGTAACTTTTAATGTCTCCTTCATTGTTGCGTTACAATAAAATTACAATGACCAATCTCATGCAAACAGTCACTCGTGCAGGCCGAGCATGACAACTAGCATATTATTTAATATAACACACAGTCAAAGTCTAAAAACAAGCCAAAAACAAGGACATTTCAAGTGAAGAGCCAGAAATATATGTTTTTAATGTGCTCAAACTGAATCAAGATGTGTCCCATATATCAAATAATTTGTTAGTGTTTGTTTATGTTCCTAATGGTTTATCCTATGCTTCTTTTAAAGAGAATATAGCAGAACGAATCCCCCCCCCCCCATCCTTTTATGCCTCACAAAACAAGTACAAAATTGTGCGATGCACCAATCGTTTCACTGTGGGCCCTTGGGTTTATAAGTATGTTGATTATAAAAAAAAATCACAACCACCGTCCAAAGTGAAGAAAGGCTTGAAGACCAAAGAATTGTTCAAAACTGTACAATCACTAAAATGTAAAAAAATGCAAAAAATGTCTGGAACTGTAGAAATGATATTAACCTAATTATCAAGTACACTGCTACAAAACTTTCCATATAAAAGATATGCAGGGCTTTTATCTGAAGCACTCTCATTTAACAGGTCTTGGTTTGCATTTTATACTGAAATGAACAATTAGTTAATTTTTTTTTACAAAAACAGGATACGTCCCCGCTTATCCATTCAAGTATAAGGGATAGATAAATGATTTTGGTTTACATCATAGTTCCTACATTTGAGAATTTGTGTGCCCAATCCCAGCACAATCTGACAATAATTGTGGAAAATAACTGGACAACAGTTAGCACAAGTGTTGTTTTTTTGGCAAACTTTAAGCAAACTAAAAACAACTATTTTATTACCTAAAAGCAATCGATACCCTCCTCTCTTTCAGCTTCTTCTTCATTAGATGTACTTGCTTTATGCAGTGTTTACTTTATAGCACTGTAGCTACTTTCCCCCCACTGGTTTTGGTAGGTCCATTACACCAAAAAAAGGTCTCCAGCTTTGATTTTTCTGCTCCTATACTTTGCATAGCAAAGACAGCTTGTCTTTTCACTATGTTTACAAATGAATTGTCTATAGGTTAGCTATCTGGGGTGATGAGGAGAAAGCAGGCCTCTTATCATAGTTTTTATTGTTACAATGAAATGTAAATGTCCTGGCTAGCCCCTTTCTTTCAATTTTATACAATTAGGGTTGCCAGATAGCCAGTTTTTTTGAAAGACTCTTGCATGAACAGTGGATTTTATTTTTCCAAAGTTGCCCAAATGCATGTTGTTTTTCAGAGTTACTTAAAATTTGTGAATTTAGCTCAATATTCTCCGTCCGGCAGGCAAAGCTAAAATCTTTTAAAATGTCCGACTTTTCTTATATTTTATATTACAATTTTTATGTATCGTTGTTACAACTATTACATCGTATGTTTATATTGTTACAATGTACAAAGTGTATGCATTTCTGCGAACCAATCGATTTTAGTCATTCTAACAATCTACCTCCGTGCTGTATTATCTATGGTCTAAATGTTAATGTTATTTACGGTTCCGGCAACAAAGACGCATATTAAATAAAATCAAAGACTGTAAATTTGATGACCTTTTCGCATGAATATTGTATCTGAAAGAGAAGGGTATTATTGTAGATGATGTACAATTGTTTGACCAATACTGCAATCTTAAATCATTTGTACAAGACAAAAATGAACAGTTTTTTGAAAGCCTCTTGCATGAACAGTGGAGTTTATTTTTCCAAAGTTGCCCAAATGCATGTTGTTTTTCAGAGTCACTTAAAATTTGTGAATTTTTCTTCTGTATCCCTGGACACAATTGCAATGTGGAAAGAGTGTTTTCCTTGATTAATGATCAATGGACAACGGAAAGGAATAGACTCCTACTCGACTCTGTAAAGAGCTTCATTCTTACAAAGTACAATTTGAAGAATCTTATCTGCGAACAGTTTTATGCATATGTGATTGCTAACGATGATCTTCTGCGAAAAGTTGGCTCCTCCGAGAAATATGTCATGTAATTAATAAAGATTATAGGATAATGATTGTACAATTGGATATTAATATGATGTTTCTTGACATTTTGAAAAAGCCGTCCATTGAATTTGTTTTTTTAACGTGACTGTTTCTTGGTCGATTCACTAAGAGTAAGATACACTTAATTGGCAGCTATTACAATAAAATTCCTGACTGTGAGTTTAATCTGGGATGACTCAAATGAAACATTCAAAATGTCCTCCTTTGTCCTCCTTTTTGTTTTATTATGTCCTCCTTTTGGTGTCCACGTATCTGGCAACCCTACATACAACCTCACAGTATAGTGACAGTGACAAGACACCCAATCATTCGGCAAATGCAAAGCAACAGTGTCACCCAGAAGTCTAAAATTCTATTACCTTCTCTGATTCTCCTCTGGATTGTCAACATCATCATTGGTGCTGCACATTCTTCCTCATTTTCAGATGATTCGTTTTCAACATATGTCCCCCTGGTCACAATAAATCTCTACATTATCATTGTTAGATAGGCCCAGGTGGCCCCTTGGTCAGGTCTACATCTATCAGTAAGATCAGTATCAGCCAATGCCTATGCTATGGACCATGGCACAGCCGTTCAATCCGTTCATCATTTTGAAAGCCTGTTCAACACCTACCATTTTCTTTCCCTTTGCAAACTGATTGCCACTACCTTTACGGCGTTTTGGAGGCTTGTAAAGTCCATACTTTCGATCATTAGGCATTTTTTATGTAAAAGATCACAGTAATCACAAAAATCAGTTCAAAGTTATTTAAACATATCGTCCTATGACAGCCAAAACAAGATTCACACGGAAATACAAAATTCAGGAGTAGCTCATTATTTAAAATCTTCATAGGGAGCGGTTATTATTTATTTAATACCGGTACGTTGTTATGTGACCGAGTGTTGTTTTCCGCTATTTTTAAGCATTCAGAGAGCCCACTTCTACCCTCTTTAGATATCAATAGCTACCAAACTAAATAACTGTATAAAAATTTGTACACACTATATGAAAGAGAAATGATTGCTGAATAAAATGACGATTCAGATTTTCTTTGTTTGAAAAAAAACGTTTATGAAAATTCTTGGTGACTGTGCCCTCTTTACCGGCAGAAAAGAATAATACTTGGAACTAATTCCTTTCAATAATTAATTTTTAAACTTGTATTTTACCGACACTATCAATCACTTGACTAAAATATTTTCTCTTCCACTCTCTTGGAATAATTTTTGATTAAATTACAAAAAGTCTATTGACTGCCACTCGAATCTAACACAGGTTCTCCCATTAGTAGTTTGGGTGGGTGGGGGGGGGGGGTCCGCTAACAAGCTTAGCCAAAGAACCACGTCTACCAACGGTAGCAATAGCACCACTACTAACACAACTTTTGTAACACTGATTGTATCCGAAAAATTGATTTAAAAGAAATGTATTCGACGGAAAATTGATCGACGGAAATTCATTCTAACGGAAATTTGGTCGAATCATTTTTTTCAGTTCACACGTTAAAATTTTGCTTCAAATTCAAATTTCTTTTTGAACACATTATTTTGTTTTACTGTATATTATAGTGCGTTCAAAAATAAATTTGACGAAAATTTTATCACTGGTGAGGGTCACTGACCAAGGTGTTGGCAGGTGAGGGTCACTGACCCAGGTGTTGGCCTCGTTGCCATCGGATCTGACAACGAACTCAGCATTTTGTCGCTCACACGTGACTCGCCATGTGATGCCCGCGTTTCAGTTTACATCGGAAAAGTGGGTGGGGTGGTGGTGTTGTATCAGATGTATCCCGATTTTGCTGGAGATCTTGGGTCTCAAACTCACGACCCACGGGCTATTTGCGGCCCGCAAGACGATATTTTGCGGCCCGCTACATGACAGCAAAGTTTAGTGTAATGCGGCCCGTGAGCTTTCCCCATTCTCATAGATATAGTGTGACCCTCCGCAGTCGAAGTTTCAGTCAAATCTCAGCGACTAGTCTAATTCTGATTTTTATTGTGATTGAATAGATTTGGACGTTAATTATAATGGTAAAAACCGTTCTAAAATTGGACTAAATGTTTTTATTTCATAGCATTTTATGAGAAAAACATGGCCAAATTGCGGTTTTGAGTAAGGTTTAAAAAGTAAGTTAATTGATAATGCACAACCATAATTGTGTCAATCGAAGCAACCTGACACAGTATCGAAGAATCCCTATTAAAATTGCCGCTACCGTTAACGAGTGAGGGAAATTCCGAGTCTGTCAGCTTGGTTCCATTTCAAAATAGGTTAGCCAAAAAGGTTTTTTATACGATTAAAAAAATCAAAAGTCATTCTCCCTACAATGGCATCTTCCTTCACATCAATAATTCATAAATATTGCCAGCACCTGCCTTCTGTCTGAACATATTTTTGCATGGAGAAGAGAGGGGTAGTTTTTCCTGTACTAAGTGATCCCAAATGGCTCATGGACTTGACTTTTCTTGTTGACCTTACACAGGAGCTTAATTTACTCAACAATAAGTAACAATACCAGGTGCAAAGTGTCAGTGACAATGTCAGGGCATTCTGCACAAAACTTGTGTTCTGGTTCTTAGAGAAACCTCTGCCATTGCCCAACATGAAAAGTACTCATGGACTTGGGGACACCATTCAGTAGTGACTATACTGATGCCATTGCACATCTACAGGCAGAATTTGATGACATGTTGTTTTTTTTTACTTCAAAACACACAGAGCCGCTTTTCAACTTCTCGCTGACCCTTTCTACTTTTATGTGGAAGATGCGCCCGCCCCCCAACATTGCACTTCAAATGGATCTGATTGATCCTCAGTGCAATTCTAAGTTCAGTGACTGAATGGAGAAAGAGACAAGCATGGAAAATTTAGGAGAGCCTTGCCCTCCACCTTCACTGAGATTTCCAGGATGCTCAATGGGATCATTTGACTTTTTTTGGGAGTACCTATCTGTGTAAAAAGCTCTTTTCTCACGATGAAATTTAACAAGTCAAAGTTCAGGGCCAAACTTACTGATGAGCATTTTCAAGCTATACTGAGGGTCTCAGTTGCTTCCTCACTCAAGCCAAATGTTGCTCTCAGCTGTGCAAGAAGAAGCGCTGCCAGTTCTCTGGCAACGAGCAGTAGGAGGAAGAAATCGAAGCCTAGTTCTTGAGAACCCTTAATGTTTTATTTTTTTATTAAGAAAGTTTGAGCCTATTGGAACAGGGGTAATTTATTGAATTTGTAACCTCTTTTTTAAAATTAAAAAAAAACTTGATGTGGCCCAGTCTCACTCAGACTCTACCCCTTGCGGCCCCTGGATGATTTGCGTTTGAGACCCCTGCTGTAGATTTTATAGAACAGCCGTCTATGACTCGTGATGTTCTCATTATGTTACTCGACATTTCTGATTAAGGTAACATTGTGTTAGTAAAACTGTATTAAAATTTTATTGTACTATAATGTTGACCAAAAACTCAGATCATTAGCATGCTGTTAAATGAATTGGTGAAGATGATCGCCATAATTCTATTTTTAAGAATCAAATGACGATATTTTCTTGACCATTTCACATGGGGGCACCATAGACTTAAAAACTCAAACTACGTCTCATTCGTCAAGGATTAATTCTTTGACTTACTGAAAGAGTCCAAGAAGTACGAAAAGAGTTTAGTTATCTATATCCGTCCTCTGAACGCTGTGGATTTTCTTGTGGTGTTGAGAAGGCTAAGAGATGGCACGATGTGGTCTACTGAACCAAATCCAGTTACGCTTGGTGTTATAGATGTAAGCATGTAGGACAACTGCAGTCACATGACTATTTTTTTTTTCACAATGTGTCTCCGCCTCTAAGCATATTAGGAATTGAATACCCGGCATACAGACAGAAGCCTCTCGTCCAATATCCCGCATACAGACAGAAGCCTCTCGCCCAATACCCCGCATACAGACAGAAGCCTCTCGTCCTTCTAAGGCGGTTCTAAACGTTTTCTTTGTTCTCAGTTACCCCACAAAATAAATTATGTTTACGTTTGCAGAACGGGTCGCCAAACCGAAGTAAATTACCCCAAGTGGGGTAAAATGAAAATCTTGAGGGTAATGAGGGGTAACGAGAGATAACACTATTTTTGAAGCGTTAAAACAGATTTGTAATTTTTTTTTTTTTTTTTTAAATAAAAACATCATTTCACCAGCTAACAAAAAAACCCAGCCAACATGTGATTATTGAGCAGCGACTCCGGGCAGTTATCATCGTTCCTGCTTGCGTACGTCATTTTGGCAAAGCCGCCTATTGCTCTAGGGTGCTGGGTGGGCTGCAGGGGCGTTATTTCAGTTTTTTTTCAGGGAAGGGTGGAACAAAACCAAAACTTGGTCGGCTTGTTAGGTTGTTTATTACTGGCGGCACCACAGTACATAGAAATTTAAATAGAACCGGCAAATTCGGGGTGGGGGGCATATGCCCCAACCCTGCTCTATCAAAATGACGACCATGCCGAGCGGTCTAAACTGAGTCAATTTCAGTCTATGGTGCTACCATGGCAAATGTCTTGGTTTGGCTATAATGCTACCATTTAAAATGTCTTGGTTTGTCTATGATGCTACCATGAAAAATGTCTTGGTTTGTCTATGATGCTACCATGTCAAATGTATTGATTTGTCTATGAAGCTACCATGTCAAATATCTTGGTTTGTCTACGATTGCTACCATGTCAAATATCTTGGGTTGTCTATGATTGCTACAATGTCAAATGTCTTGATTTGTTTATGATTCTACCATGGCAAATGTCTTGGTTTGTCTATGATTCTACCATGGCAAATGTCTTGGTTTGTCTATGATTGCTACAATGTCAAATGTCTTGATTTGTTTATGATTCTACCATGGCAAATGTCTTGGTTTGTCTATGATGCTACAAAGCAAACTTCTACTTCCATGACATTGTGGTATATGTCATCGGCAACATGCTGTATCGACGTGATTGTCTGTCACATGTCATTAGACAAAAAACTGTACCGGCGATGTGGTCTGGCATGTCAATAGAAACATATTTTAATTTCTTTCTTTTTTTTTTTTTTATTAAAAAAAAATCAGATTACTGTTTGAGAACCATCGTCTTAAGTCAGGCGTAACCCGTAAGAGTAACACAATTTGAAAGAGATGAAAGTTCCAGGCGTTTATTTATATAAATATGTCAATAGAAACATATTTTAATTTCTTTCTTTTTTTTTTTTTATTAAAAAAAAATCAGATTACTGTTTGAGAACCATCGTCTTAAGTCAGGCGTAACCCGTAAGAGTAACACAATTTGAAAGAGATGAAAGTTCCAGGCGTTTATTTATATAAATTCACTTCCTTCTCTCGGCATTGATGCGTAGCGGCACACAAACTAGGGGAATGCACCATTTGGCTTGACCTTGCTTGCCGATAGCCCAGCCGAATCGTGTGAAACCGGTTTAAGACACATGCTTGTTTTTTTTTTGTTTTGTTTTTTTCCAACGCAGTCAACTTAGCTGTTCAAAAAATATTACCTACAATCAAACCCGCACTATAACTAAACCCGCACATGGAATTTTAACTAAACCCGTTCATTACCTATTATTAAACACACACAATTACCTAGCCAAACCCGCACATTGCCTATAACTTAGCCCACAAATTACCTAGCCAAATCCGCACATTGCCTATAACTTAGCCCACAAATTACCTAGCCAAACCCGCACATTGCCTATAACTTAGCCCACAAATTACCTAGCCAAACCCTCACATTGCCTATAACTTAGCCCACAAATTACCTAGCCAAACCCGCACATTGCCTATAACTTAGCCCACAAATTACCTAGCCAAACCCGCACATTGCCTATAACTTAGCCCACAAATTACCTAGATAAACCCGCACATTGCCTATAACGAAAGTACTCATTTCATTCAATGTTCTTGACTTCATTAAAAGCACCATCGACACACTACATGGAACACTGAGAGCGTCTGAGCACAGTTCTCGACTAGAAAGGAAGTTGTTAAGACCGCGGATTTTTTTTTTTAGACAAACCCTTTTGCTGATTTTACAAAACATTTAATCGTCTGCACAGCAAAGTCATGTTTTGACATGCTTTTAGAAGCTCAGGTCAAGGTCACGGACGTCATTTCAGGTATTTTCAAAGAAGGATTGAGGTTGAAAGTGGGTGGGGGGGGGGGAACCAAGACTTGGCTGGCTTGTTGAGTTGTTAATTACTAATTGGATCCCGATCCGGGTGGGATCCCGAAACCGGTGGGTTCCCGATGCCATCGGTATCCCGATCCCGGTGGGATCACCATCCTTGTAGGTTTCCAATTCTCATTTCCCGTTTGGAATCAAATCCCGGTGGGATCCCAATTCTGGTGTGGTCCCGTTTCCCGATGTGATCCCGATTCCGGATTATTCCGATTCCGGGTGATCCCGATCCCAGTGGGTTCCCAATCACAGAAGAATCCCATACTGGTGGGATCCCGATCCCGTCGTTATTCTGATTCTGGTGGGACCCCGATACCAGTGGGTTCTCGATCCCATCAGTATCCCGATCCCGGTGGAATCCTGTTTTCTTCGTCAGGTGACCTGCAAGTGGGGCAGATGTATCATGGCCAATCTCATACACAAGCTCTCCATTACATAAGCTTAAACTTGCCCTTATACTACCTTTACTAAATACGGGACTAATCTATTGGATATATATCAAGTGGATATATCAGGTCGACATACCAAGTGGATATGTCAAGTGGATATATCAAGTGGATATATCAAGTGGATATATCAAGTATCTACCTTTACTAAATACGGGATATATCAAATGGATATATCAAATGGATATATCAAATGGATATATCGAATGGATATTTAAAGCCACAGCCCCGGGGAAAGAAAGGCCCCCATGTTTTTGATTGAGACATTTGTTATAGTGACCTATATATTTGTTAGAGTTTGTTGAGGTTTTTTTTATAATCAATCATGTAATTATGTCAAACAAAATAAGTTCTTTACCGTAATATATATATATATATATATATATATATATATATATATATATAAAACATGATTTTTTTTAATTGCGTGATAAAGATTGTTTTTGATTGAGACATTTGTTATAGTGATCTATATATTTGTTAGAGTTTGTTGAGGTTTTTTTTATAATCAATCATGTAATTATGTCAAACAAAATAAGTTCTTTATCGTAATATATATATATATATATATATATATATATATATATATATATAAAACATGATTTTTTTTAATTGCGTGATAAAGACTTCCTTGAAACAACTAACAGTTTTATGATTTATTCAAATCATTATCTGATTTTTCCCGCCTTTCATTTAATGTAAAAAAAAAACTTTCAACCAATTTTCGTAACCCTGAGGCATGACTGCCAGTGCTGGAGCCTAGAATCTACTCATAGTTTTAAAAACAAACAAACAGACCTTATCATGTCCCCATTGATCTTTAATGCAGTTAACAATACGGCCCTATCACTGTTATGCAGGCTACAGTTCGGGAGAATCATATCTCTCTTAACTCATGTCTCCTTAAAGTCTTGGTTTGATATGTCTTGGTTTTTCTATGATTGCCACCATGGCAAATATCTTAGTTTGTCTATGATGCTACCATGTCCATTGTCTTGGATTGTCTATTATTGCTACCATGTCAAATGTATTGGTTTGTCTATGATGCTACCATGTCAAATACCAATGGCAATCATCACTTTGAAATAACATTGTTGTGTGTCATATTGTCATTAGACAAAAAAACTGTACTGGCGATGTGGTCTGGTATGTCAATAGAAACATCTTCTAATTTCTTAATTTAAAAAAAAAAAATAAATCAGATTACTGTTTGAGAACCATCATCTGAAAAAAACTCAGGCGTGACCCGTAAGTGTTACACAATTTGAAAGAGATCTAAGAAGTTCCAGTTGTTTATTTATATAATTTCACTTCCTTCTCTGGGCGTTGATACGTGGCAGAACACAAACAAGGGAATGCACCCATTGGCTTGACCTTCCTTGCCGATAGCCCAACCAAATCGCGTGGAACCAGTATACGTCACATCCTTGTTTTTTTGTTGTTTTTTTTTAAATGCAGGAAATTTAGCGGATCAACACACATTATCTACAGTTACACTCGCACACTACCTATAACTAAACCCGCACATGGAATATAACTAAACCCCCACATTACCTATGACTAAATCCACACATTACCTATAACTAAACCCCCACATTACCTATAACTAAACCCCGCACATTACCTATGACTAAACCTCCACATTACCTATGACTAAACCTCCACATTACCTATAACTAAACCCCCACATTACCTATAACTAAACCTCCACATTACCTATAACTAAACCTCCACATTACCTATAACTAAACCCCCACATTACCTATAACTAAACCTCCACATTACCTATAACTAAACCGCCACATTACCTGTAGCTAAACCCGCACATTACCTATAACTAAACCCCGCACATTACCTATAACTAAACCTCCACATTACCTATAACTAAACCTCCACATTACCTATAACTAAACCCCCACATTACCTATAACTAAACCCCCACATTACCTATAACTAAACCGCCACATTACCTGTAGATAAACCCGCACATTACCTATTACTAAACCCCCACATTACCTATAATTAAACCCACGCCAATACCTCTAACTAAACACATACCAATACCTACAACTAAACCCACACGTGGAATATAACTAAAATAATACATTACCTATAACTAAACCCGCACATTACCTTTAACTAAACCCGAAAATTACCTATAACTAAACCTGCTCATGGAATAAAACTAAACCCATAAATTACCTATAACTAAACCCCCACATTACCTATAACTAAATCTACACATTACCTATAACTAAACCCCCACATTACCTATAACTAAACACCCACATTACCTATAACTAAACCCCCACATTACCTATAACTAAATCCGCACATGGAATATAACTAAACCCCCACATTACCTATAACTAAACCCGCACATTACCTATAACTAAACCCACACCAATACCCATAACTAAACCCGTTGCTTACCTATTATTCAACGCAAACAATCAGCTCTAATTGAACCCACACATTGCCTATAACCAAACCCACAAAATACACCCGGGTAAACCCGAAATATTGCCTAGAACGAAAGTACTCATGGCATTCAGTGTTCTTGACTTCCTTAAAAGCACCATCTACACACTACGTGGAACACTGAGAGCGTTTCAGCACAGCTATTGACTTCATTAAAAGCACCATCTATACACTAAGTGGAACACTGAGAGCGTCTCGGCACAGTTCTTGACTTCCTTAAAAGCACCATCTACACACTACGTGGAACACTGAGAGCGTCTCAGCACAGCTATTGACTTCATTAAAAGCACCATCTATACACTAAGTGGAACACTGAGAGCGTCTCGGCACAGTTCTTGACTTCCTTAAAAGCACCATCTACACACTACGTGGAACACTGAGAGCGTCTCAGCACAGCTATTGAATTCATTAAAAGCACCATCTATACATTAAGTGGAACACTGAGAGCATCTCGGCACAGTTCTTGACTTCCTTAAAAGCACCATCTACACACTACGTGGAACACTGAGAGCGTCTCAGCACAGCTATTGACTTCATTAAAAGCACCATCTATACACTAAGTGGAACACTGAGAGCGTCTCAGCACAGTTCTTGACTTCCTTAAAAGCACCATCTACACACTACGTAGAACACTGAGAGCGTCTCAGCACAGTTCTTGACTTCCTTAAAAGCACCATCTACACACTACGTGGAACACTAAGAGCGTCTCAGCACAGCTATTGACTTCATTAAATGCACCATCTATACACTAAGTGGAACACTGAGAGCGTCTCAGCACAGCTATTGACTTCATTAAAAGCACCATCTATACACTACGTGGAACACTGAGAGCGTCTCAGCACAGCTATTGACTTCATTAAAAGCACCATCTATACACTAAGTGGAACACTGAGAGCGTCTCAGCACAGTTCTTGACTTTGAAGAGATGTTGTTAACACCGCGGAATTTGTGTAGATGAACCCGTATTTTGACCATCTATACACTAAGTGGAACACTGAGAGCGTCTCAGCACAGCTTTTGACTTCATTAAAAGCACCATCTATACACTACGTGGAACACTGAGAGCGTCTCAGCACAGCTATTGACTTCATTAAAAGCACCATCTATACACTAAGTGGAACACTGAGAGCGTCTCAGCACAGTTCTTGACTTTGAAGAGATGTTGTTAACACCGCGGAATTTGTGTAGATGAACCCGTATTTTGACCATCTATACACTAAGTGGAACACTGAGAGCGTCTCAGCACAGCTTTTGACTTCATTAAAAGCACCATCTATACACTACGTGGAACACTGAGAGCGTCTCAGCACAGCTATTGACTTCATTAAAAGCACCATCTATACACTAAGTGGAACACTGAGAGCGTCTCAGCACAGTTCTTGACTTTGAAGAGATGTTGTTAACACCGCGGAATTTGTGTAGATGAACCCGTATTCTGATTTTACCAAACATTTAACCGACTGCACAACAAGTTCGTGATCTTTTGACACACTTTGATAAGCTCAAGTCAAGGTCACGGACATCATTTCAGGTCTTTTCAAAGAAGGACTGGAGTAAGGGGGAGAACCAAAGCTTTGGCCGGCTACTTGAGTTGTTAATCACTAGTGGCAGCTCAGTACATAGCAATTTGAATGAAACCTGCGAAGTCAGAGTAGGGCTAGGGTTGTTTTTTTTCTTAATGCCCCCCATCCCCATACCCAAATGACGTCCCTGGTCAAGGCTACAACTAAAGTCGAAAAATTGCCTTCATCATCTTTCGCGTGCGAGGGACGATCAATGAAAAATAAGGATTTAAACAGAAAAGGAAAAAAAAAAAAAGGGAAAATTGAAATTCTAGTTCTAGAGATAACGAGGCCACCGTCTCACCAGTACGATTTTGATATTACAGTTTGGTTGTAGCACATGACCAATCACACCGAACGCCGAGGGCCGCGTGCCTCCGTTTACTGTTGCCCAGACACCCGATTTGTAAATTAATGTTGACTTCAATAAAAAAAAAAAACTATGTTATATACTGAACTGACTTCTAGCTTGAACCACGTGTATTGTATATAAAACTAGCTCATATACCCGGCGTTGCCTGGGATAGCATTCGGAAAAAAAACAACTTCCACAATCCCATCTCGTATGGCATCACGTTTCCTGGAGCGATCCCGATTCCGTTTTGATCCCGATTCCGTTTGGATCCCGATCCATGTCAGATCCCGATGCTGGTGGGACCCCGAAACCAGTGGGTTCCCGATGCCGTCGGTATCCCGATCCGGGTGTGATCCCGTTTCTTGATGTGATCCCGATTCCGTGTGATTCCCGGTGGGATCCCATCACAAAAGGATCCCATACCGGTGGAATCCCGATCCTGTCTTTATCCTGATTCTGGTTGGATCCCGATACCGGTGGGTTCCCGATCCCATCAGTATCCTGATCCCGGCAGATCCCGATGTCGGTGGAGTCCTGTTTTCTGGTGGGATCCCATTTCCAGGATTGATCCCGATCACGGTGGTTTCTCGATCCCGTCGCTTTCACGATCCCAGAGGGATTCGATACCGGAGGGATCCCAATCCCCGTGGAATCATGTTTTCTGGTGGGATCCAGCTTCCCGGATGGACCCCGATCCCGGTTCGATCCTGATCCCAGTTCGATCCCAATCATTTTAGATCCCAATCTTGGTGGGATCCTGTTTGCCGATGGGACCTAGAAAATATAGTGTTGTATCTAACTAAGCCCTTTGGTATTTATATAGCTTTTATAAGGTTAAATGAAATCCCACCCCCACCCCCCACGACCCCAGAGGAATGGATATTACTAGTTCATTACCCTTTGGTATGTGACTATGGATAATAGTGTGTGTACTAAGTTTGGTTTAGATTCATCCATTAATGTAGGAGTATTTGTTGGTAATTTCATTTGCATAGCTTATATTGGAAAAAACCCGACATTTTTGGCCCCCGGCCCCAAACGGAATGTTATAAAAAAGTTCATAACCCCCAAGTGTTCCTTCCGCGTAGTGATGTATATATTTCCCAAATTTTGGTTTAGATCTCTCACACCTTGTTACAACGTATGTGGAACAAACAAACACACACATGTTCACTATATTTCAAATGGCAATAAGATTATTATTATTATTGAAGGTTTTCTGGGAAGATGCTATCTGTACTTGAGCCAACTTCTTAACTGACAAAGGACTACACACAATACATTCTTTAAAAGGCAATCTCGGCTCTCTAGTTTTTGGAGGTGACCTTCGGCTTAGCACGTTTGAGGGTGTGGTATGGTCTGGGTGGGGGGGGGGATTAAGCTTTAAAAATGATTTTTTTAAGGGCTGGATTTTTAAAAATTGATAATAAAAAAAATAATTTAAAAATTCAGTAACCGGTTTGTGTAAATGAAATACCGGGTTTGGTTTAACATTCTTAGCGTGACCTACAAAAAATATTAGCTCTCTTTGATGTTGGGGCTATGACGTTTCTTCCCCCCCCCCTTTTTTTTTGTGTGTGTAATAGTAGTTCCTGCAACACAGTGCAGTATCAACACTCTTTCTGCTCACGCACAATAATAGCGTGGAACCACCTGAATGATGCCACTGTGAACTCGACATCGGTCGAAAGCTTCAAGGCTGCCCTGGCATCAGCTGGGAACTGTTAGAATAGCAACATCATACCCCCAACCGTTGCAAAGATGCCAGTACATGGATGGAGCAACGAAACATTACCAGAACCAGAACCTGCCTTGAAAGCGTTATGCTTCAATAATCGCACATTCCACAAGTCTGCTTAGGTTTTCATAGTAAATGTATCTACATATTAAAAAAAAAAAGTAATAATTGATATTCGTGGCATTTCAATTCAATGAGGTAACAAAGCCACGGACTCGGCATTTGAAAAGTTAAAGTCGTCACAAGGATAATCTCTCGCCATGTCGCGGGTCAACTGAAGCGTTTCCAACTGTTCTTTTCACATCGACGTCCTGGCGGGGATTTATTCATGTCAGCGCGTATTTCTTTGAAAGATTAAATTGCGCCCCCACTTCCCGAATTTTTTAAAACCCTAAACCGACACCCCGACAACTGAACGAGGCCGGGTGCTGAGCTATACAGGGCGTTCCTGCATCTGCAAATCGGCGCCCTCCTCCATTGCTAAGCTCCTTTCTCTCTCTCTCTCTCTCTCTATATATATATATATATATATATATATATATATATATGTCTCTCTCTCTCCCGGCCCACATGTTCGATCTACAGAGCATTCAATTCAGGGTCCGGGGGCCCCTTAAGTCAGGATCCGGGGGCCCCTTAAGTCAGGGTGTAGGAATATGTGTTGGTAATTTTATTTGTATAGCTTATATAGGAAAAAAACGACATTTTTGGCCCCCGGCCCCAACGGTCTGGGGCCCTTTAAGTCAGGTCCGGGGTTATTTAAGTCAGGGTCGGGGGGCCCTTTAAGTCAGGTTATGGGGGCGTTTTGAGCCATGGTCCGCGGGACTTTTAAGGGAGGGTCCGTGGCCTTTAAAGCCAGGGTCCGGGGGCCCTTTACATTAGGGTCTGGGGTCCTTAATTCAGGGTCAATAGGCCCTTTAAATAAGGGTCCGTGGGCCTTTTAAGCCAATGCCCGAGGGCCCTTTAAGGGTCTGAGGGCCCTTTAAATAAGGCACCGGGGTCTTTTAAGTCAGGGGCTCTTTAAATTAGGAACGGGGGTCCTTTAAGTCAGGGCCCAGTGGCCGTTTCATTCCCTACGGCCATCAATGCGTTTTTCGGCTTCCCAAAAGGGTTAAACCGATTCCTCATTTTTGGAAAAACTACTTCTCTTCACTCATCGCACATCACTCATCACACATCACTCTTCACACATCACTTTTCACTCATCACACATCACTCTTCACACTCCCTCTTAACACCCGACTCTACACACATCACTCATCACATATCACTCTTCACACCTCACTTTTCACACATCACTCTTCACACATCACTCATCATACACCACTCTTCACACAGCACTCTTCCCTAATCACTCTCCACTAATCACTCTTCACACATCACTCTTCACTAATCACTCTTCACTAATCACTCTTCACTAATCACTCTTCACTAATCACTCTTCACTAATCACTCTTCACACATCACTCTTCACTCATCTCACATCACTCTTCTCACATCACTCTTCACACATCACTCTTCACTCATAACACATCATTCTCCACTCATCACACATCACCCATCGCTACATCTGTCACACATCCCTGACCCTTGTTTCATTGTTTGTCACTACACTAGATTAGTCCAATGAACAAACCAAAGCAGCCCTTGTTCATACTTTTATTGAATTTTTTCACAATTCCATGTTTTTAACAAAAATGAACATTTAACAGAATGAACACAGAGACGAATGTAAACACACATTTTGTAGCGTTCACCCCACACAAACAAAAAAAAATAAATCAACTGAACTGACATCTGCTCTGTTTTTTTTTTTTTTTTTTAAAGATATATTTCAATTTTTTTATTCACCTTTTTTTGTTCTTTCTTCTTTGTAGTTTGAAGAAAAGCCCAATTATTTTGTCTTAAAGCCTTATGCCCAGTTCACACGATCAAAGTTTTGCCACATTTTCCGTCAACTTTCTTTTTATACGCACTATAGAGTGAAACAAAATAATGCGTTCAAAATGAAATTCGGCGAAAGTCGGATCGTGTGAACAGAGTCTCAACGTGCCGACCAGGAAGTTCACTCGGCCTTGCAAAGTGTGTTATAGTGAAGTGTGTGTCAACCCGATTGGTAGACCGCTAGGATTGATATCCCATCCCTAGATCTAACTTCATGACTGTGTGCACACGAAGGTTACCGTTCCCAAGACGTTGTGCACACAGAAAATATTGCGCAAGCATGTGATATTGCGCTCACGAGAAATATTGCGCAAGCATGTGATATTGCGCGCACATGAGATATTGCGCGCCTAAGAAATATTGCGCACACATTAAATATTGCACGGACAGAAGTCAGTGCGCGCGCATAAAATATTGCGCACTCTTAAAATATTGTGCACACAGCGTAAGTCAAAATAGAGGTATCATTGCTCCATAATCAAGCGTAGTAAAAAAAAAACAACTCTACCACAAGAGAATGTTTACTGACCATCCATTTGACACATAAAAACAACTCTAGCACAAGAGAATGTTTACGGACCATCCATTTGACACATAACAACAACTCTAGCACAAGAGAATGTTTACTGACCAACATTTGACACATAACAACAACTCTAGCACAAGAGAATGTTTACTGACCATCCATTTGACACATAACAACAACTCTAGCACAAGAGAATGTTTACTGACCAACATTTGACACATAACAACAACTCTAGCACAAGAGAATGTTTACTGACCATCCATTTGACACATAACAACAACTCTAGCACAAGAGAATGTTTACTGACCAACATTTGACACATAACAACAACTCTAGCACAAGAGAATGTTTACTGACCATCCATTTGACACATAACAACAACTCTAGCACAAGAGAATGTTTACTGACCAACATTTGACACATAACAACAACTCTAGCACAAGGGAATGTTTACTGACCATCCATTTGACACATAACAACAACTCTTGCACAAGGGAATGTTTACTGACCATCCATTTGACACATAACAACAACTCTAGCACAAGAGAATGTTTACTGACCAACATTTGACACATAAAAACAACTCTAGCACAAGAGAATGTTTACGGACCATCCATTTGACACATAACAACTCTAGCACAAGAGAATGTTTACTGACCATCCATTTGACACATAACAACAACTCTAGCACAAGGGAATGTTTGCTGACCATCCATTTGACACATAACAACAACTCTAGCACAAGAGAATGTTTACTGACCATCCATTTGACACATAACAACAATTCTAGCACAAGAGAATGTTTGCTGACCATCCATTTGACACATAAAAACAACTCTAGCACAAGAGAATGTTTGCTGACCATCCATTTGACACATAACAACAACTCTAGCACAAGAGAATGTTTGCTGACCATCCATTTGACACATAACAACGAAGAAACTTTAAGGAAACTCAAACTCCCTTTTCTCTGTCACTTGACGTATTGTTTGCTATCTAGCTCCGCTTACCATATGACGTCCCATATTGTTTGATATCTAGTTCTCCTTGCCATATGACGTCACACATTGCTTGCTATCTATTTCTCCTTGGCATATGACGTCACATATTGTTGGATATCTATTTCTCCTTGCCATATTATGACGTCCTGTAGTGTTAGATATCCATTTCTTCTTGCCATATGACGTCACGTATGTATTGTTGGCTATTTATTTCTCCTCGTCATATGACGTCACATACGGTTGGTTCCAATGACTTCCCCTTGCCCATCGACGTCAAGCATGGCTTGGTATCTCTCATTTCCCCTTGCCATATGACGTCAACTATTGGTTGATAAATGTCGCTATCTCGATAAGGTCATGGGATCCTTATAACAGAGACCTGGCCCTTTTGACTGGTCTTCATTCGGTGTTCTTTGACCCCCCCCCCCCCCCCCACCTCCCCCCCCCCCCCCCCCCCCAACCTTCCCCATCCCCTCTCCCAGCGTTCGCTGGCACACCGTTGATTCAAGGGATGTAAATCTGCCCAGGCTCTGGTCAGTTCTTGCCCCTGTGACCTCTGATGTACAGGGTGTCCTCCTCATCGTCCTCTTCGTCTGTTTCTTCGTCAGATGACCTGCAAGTGGGGCAGATGTATCATGGCAAATCTCGTACACAATGTACACAAGTTATCCATTACATAAGCTTATACTTGCCCTTATACTACCTTAACTAAATACGGGACTAATCTAGTGGATATATATCAAGTGGATAGATCAAGTGGGTATATCAAGTGGGGATGTCAAGTGGATATATCAAGTGGGTATATCAAGTGGGGATATCAAGTGGGGATGTCAAGTGGATATATCAAGTGGATATATCAAGTGGGTATATCAAGTGGGTAGTTCAAGTGGATATATCAAGTGGATATATCAAGTGGGTATATCAAGTGGATATGTCAAGTGGATATATCAAGTGGATATATCAAGTGGATATAGGAAGTGGGTAGTTCAATTGGATATATCAAGTGGATATATCAAGTGGATATATCAAGTGGATATATCAAGTGGATATATCAAGTGGGTGTATCAAGTGGATCTATCAAGTGGATATTTAAAGCCACAGCCCAGGGGAAAGAGTGGCCTCCGTGGTTTCCATGGAGAGATTTGTTATAGTGACCTATATATTTGTTAGGGTTTTGTTGAGTTTTTTTAAAAAATAAACGATCACGCAATTATTTCAAACAACATAAGTTCCATACCAAGGTATATTTTGTTTTTAAACGTGTTGATACAACATAAGTTCCATACCAAGGTATATTTTGTTTTTACACGTGATTTTTTTTTAATCGCATGATAAAGACTTCGGGATTTTCTTGAACCCACTGACAATTTTATGATTTATCCAAATCATTATCTGATTTTTCCCTCCTGTCATTTAATATAACTATTTTTAAAACAAATTTTCGTAACCCCAAGGCAGGGCTGCCAGTGCTAGAGCCTAGAATCAACTCACAGTTTTAAAAGAAAACAGAGCTCACCATATTTATAATTATTATTGTGTTCCCATTGATCTATAAAGTAATTAACAATACGGCCCTATCACTGTCATCACTGCTAGGAACAGACCTTACCATGTCCCCATTGATCTATACTGTAGTTAATAATAGGGCCCTATCACTGGCATGCAGGCTAGAATTCGGGAGAATGGAGAGATGTCCAAGCCATTCTTTGTAACATGTGGCGTGAATCAGGGTTGTGTACTGGCCCCCCAACACTTTTCAGCCTCACGTCTTCCACTTTGCTGACCGATGCCTTCAGAGGGGGAGGCGCTGGAATCGGTCTCAGATACCGAACTGACGGTAATCCATTCCACCTCAAGAAGCTGCATGCCAAAAACGAAGGTCCTGGCAGACACCATCAGGGGCCTCCTGTGAGCAGACGACTTTGCCCGAAACGCTGTATCAGAAGTGGATATGCAACGCAGCGTCACAATGCTTGCACAAACTTCCGGCTCACGATACACACACACACACAAAAAGACTGAAGTCTTATACCAGCCAGGTCCTCGAAGACCTTATGGTGAGCCCAACATATAGCGAAAGACTGAAGTCTTATACCAGCCAGGTCCTCGAAGACCTTATGGTGAGCCCAACATATAGCGAAAGACTGAAGTCTTATACCAGCCAGGTCCTCGAAGACCTTATGGTGAGCCCAACATATAGCGAAAGACTGAAGTCTTATACCAACCAGGTCCTCGAAGACCTTATGGTGAGCCCAACATATAGCGAAAGACTGAAGTCTTATACCAGCCAGGTCCTCGAAGACCTTATGGTGAGCCCAACATATGGCGAAAGACTTAAGGTGGTGAATAACTTTTCTTATCTCGGCAGCACACTGTCCCATAGCGCAACCATCGATGACGGAGTTAACCTCCGTATTGCTAGAACCAGTGCAACCTGTGGCAAACTGGCTAAGGACGTATGGACCAAGGAGAGGTATCAGCACTCAAACTAAACTGAAAGTAGGCCAATATAGGACGGATGTTCTCCCTACGCTTCTCTATGCCTGTGAAACCTGGACGGTATACCGACGCCATGCATGAATGCTGAAACACTTTCATACAATACAGAAAATCCTCAACATCAAATGGCAGGACAGGGTCCCAGACAATAAGGTGCTAACACAGGCAGGTCTTCGCGGCATTTTTGCCATCTTAATGCAGTCCAGTTTTGCCGGACTGGATATATTGTGAGAATATCAGACGACCGTCTGTCCAAAGAATATTCTATGGTGAGCTCGAACATGGAGGGCGGTCTGCTGGAGGGCAGAAGAAACGTTTGAAAGACAACCTAAAAGCCTCACTGAAAACGTGCGACATAAACCCCAGACACATGGGAGGAAAAAGCAAAAGATCGAACATCATGGCGTTCCACTTTACACAGGAGCTCCATACAAACATGAAGTTGGCAGAACAGCGGCTGCTAAGCGCAAAAGATATGCCAGGAAGGCCCGATCTGACTCTGCTCCCTACTGCACAAGAAAATTTCCTCATCAGCCATCTGCGCACCCACAGACACGATCAGAACTAGCACAAATCCCATGAATAAAGTGGTCATGGTCGTTTTCCGACTGATGAACAACAACATCATCACTGCCATCACCGTTGGAATATAAGATAAGATAAGATAAGATTCTTTTATTGATCCAAATAAATGGAAATGCTTTTTGATTGCATTATTCATTTTCAACACAGAAATAAAACAATTTGAACACAAGACATTTATAATAAATTATTTCAAACAGCCATTCAGTGTATTCTCTTAGCAAAATCGGGGACTTATTAGTTCTCATTCAGATGTGTGACTTCAGAGGAAGCACGCCGGTAAATTCGTACAGATTGGGGAACAAAATAATTTTTATATCGGTCATATTTTTATATATCACCTGGAATATAATCAAAATATAAAAAAAGCCATACCTTACCAGATCCCCATTGGATCTATAATGCAGTTGACAATACGGCCCTATCACTGGAATCAGTGCTAGAAACAGACCGTACCAGGTCCCCATTGGATCTATAATGTAGTTGACAATACGGCCCTGCCACTGGCATCAGTGCTACTCACATGTGAAAGACGGTCGCGTGCCTTGCTTTGTTCAGGCCCACCCGTTCATCCGTTACCGTACCAGGTCCCCATTGGATCTATAATGTAGTTGACAATACGGCCCTGCCACTGGCATCAGTGCTACTCACATGTGAAAGACGGTCGCGTGCCTTGCTTTGTTCAGGCCCACCCGTTCATCCGTCGTCCCCAGTCGTCTGTACTGTTTGTCCTCATAGGCGTTCATCTGTTTCTTCCGGCTGTTGGTGGGGTGGGGCAGTGAACATTATTTATAGTAATTACATCTTTAAGTTTATCATGAAATATGACCTAGTTTACATTTTTTTTCTGTTATTCTAAGTTCACTGTAAAAAGAAACCACATAGGTTGTCATATCTCCCTAAACTCATGTCTTCCTAAACTCATGTCTCCCTAAAATCATGTCTCCCTAAAAAAATGTCTCCCTAAACGTATGTCTCCCTAAGCTCATGTCTCCCTTAACTCGTGTCTCCCTTAACTCCTGTCTCCCAAAGCTCGTGTCTCCCTAAACGCATGTCTCCCTAAACTCATGTCTCCCTAAACTCATGTTTCCCTAAACTCATGTCCCCCTAAACTCATGTCTCCCTAAACTCATGTCTGCCTAAACTCATGTCTCCCTAAACTCATGCCTCCCTAAACTCATGTCTCCCTAAACTCATGTCTCCCTATACTCATGTCTCCCTAAACGCATGTCTCCCTAAACTCATGTCTCCCTAAACTCATGTCTCCCTAAACGCATGTCTCCCTAAACTCATGTCCCCTTAATCTCATTTCTCCCTAAATTTACCTCACACTCTTCTGTCAATGATGTTCATCTCAGCCGTTATGTTCCCATAGTCATAATGTTCCCTGTCAATAAGTTTCCTGTCAATGATGTTCCTCCATTTTGTATGTTTCTGTTATGCCTCCCCTGTTCTATGATGTTCTATATAGTATGAGATATTTCGCCTGTCAGGATATTCTATAATACATGTGATGTTCCCCTGTCATGAGGCTATATATGTCATGTGATGTTAAACCTGTCATGATGTTCTATATGTCATATGATGTTCCGCTTGACATGATGTTCTATATGTCATTGATGTTCCGCTTGCCATGATGTTCTATAAGTCATGTGATGTTCGCCTGTCATGATGTTCTATATGTCATTTGAGTTCCCCTGCCATGATGTTCTATATGTCATGTGATGTTCCACTTGTCATGATGTTCTATAAGTCATGTGATGTTCCCCTGCCATGATGTTCTATATGTCATGTGAGTTCCCCTGCCATGATGTTCTATATGTCATGTGATGTTCCGCTTGACATGATGTTCTATATGACAGTGATATTCCGCTTGTCATGATGTTCTATAAGTCATGTGATGTTCGCCTGTCATGATGTTCTATATGTCATGTGAGTTCCCCTGCCATGATGCTCTATATGTCAGTGATGTTCCGCTTGTTATGATGTTCTATAAGTCATGTGAAGTTCGCCTGTCATGAAGTTCTATATGTCATATGCTATTCCGCTTGTCATGATGTTCTATATGTCATGTGATTTTCCGCTTGTCATGATGTTCTATAAGTAATGTGATGTTCGCCTGTCATGATGTTATATATGTCATGTGAGTTCCCCTGCCATGATGTTCTATATGTCAGTGATGTTCCGCTTGTCATGATGTTCCTCCTGTCATGATGTTTCCCCAGTCAAAATGTTCCCTTTGTCTTGATGTTCACTTTGTCTTGATGTTCCTCTCTTTTCAATGATGCCATTGTTTAATAAACAGTTAAATTATCAACAGTTGAATCTCCTTCTCCCACCATCATTGACTCACCCTCTCCCTATCAACATGTAGATGATGGAAGCTACGATGATGAGGAAGCCAACAGAAGCGATGACAGCTCCAGCAACGATGACGTCACGGCGACCTGGACAATAATAGTGAACTTAATTAAACAGTTCACCCTATATCATTGTGCGTTTCAGTTGTAATGTTTTGAGGTGTGTTGTGGTATATTAGTATCGAGGTGTGTTGTGGTATATTAGTATCGAGGTGTGTTGTGGTATACTAGTATTGAGATGTGTTGTGGTATATTAGTATCGAGGTGTGTTGTGGTATATTAGTATCGAGGTGTGTTGTGGTATTTTAGTATCGAGGTGTGTTGTGGTATATTAGTATTGAGATGTGTTGTGGTATTTTAGTATTGAGATGTGTTTTGGTATATTAGTATCGAGGTGTGTTGTGGTATATTAGTATTGAGATGTGTTGTGGTATATTAGTATCGAGGTGTGTTGTGGTATTTTAGTATCGAGGTATGTTGTGGTATATTAGTATTGAGATGTGTTGTGGTATATTAGTATTGAGATGTGTTGTGGTATATTAGTATCGAGGTGTGTTGTGGTATATTAGTATCGAGATGTGTTGTGGTATATTAGTATCGAGATGTGTTGTGGTATATTAGTATCGAGGTGTGTTGTGGTATATTAGTATCGAGATGTGTTGTGGTATATTAGTATCGAGATGTGTTGTGGTATATTAGTATCGAGGTGTGTTGTGGTATATTAGTATCGAGATGTGTTGTGGTATATTAGTATCGAGATGTGTTGTGGTATATTAGTATCGAGATGTGTTGTGGTATATTAGTATCGAGATGTGTTGTGCTTTATTAGTATCGAGATGTGTTGTTGTATATTAGTATCGAGATGTGTTGTGGTATATTAGTATCGAGGTGTGTTGTGGTATATTAGTATCGAGATGTGTTGTGGTATATTAGTATCGAGATGTGTTGTGGTATATTAGTATCGAGGTGTGTTGTGGTATATTAGTATCGAGATGTGTTGTGGTATATTAGTATCGAGGTGTGTTGTGGTATATTAATATCGAGATGTGTTGTGGTATATTAGTATCGAGATGTGTTGTGGTATATTAGTATCGAGTTGTGTTGTGGTATATCAGTATTAAGATGTGTTGTCGCATGTTAGTATCGAGATATGTTGTGGTAAAATAGTATCGAGGTGTGTTGTGGTATATTAGTATCGAGATGTTTTGTGGTATATTAGTATCGAGATGTGTTGGGGTATATTAGTATCGAGAAGTGTTGTGGTATATCAGTATTGAGATGTGTTGTCGTATGTTAGTATCAAGATGTGTTGTGGTAAATTAGTATCGAGTTGTGTTGTGGTATATTAGTATCGAGTTGTGTTGTGGTACATTAGTATCGAGAAGTGTTGTTGTATATAATTATCGAGATTTGTTGATATACATATAAGTATCGAGACGTGTTGTTGTAAATTAGTATCGAGATACATTGTCGCATATTAGTATCGAGATGTGCCGTTGTGGCCTATGAGTATCGAGACGTACTGTTGTGCTAAATTAGTATTAGTATCGAGATGTGTTTTGTAGTATGTGCGTGTCAAAATCTGTTGTAGCATATAAGTATCGAGGATCGAGATGCGTTACACTTCTGTGTTACCTCAACTGTATTCAGCCGACCGCCGTAATCATGACGCGGGATCACGCTATTAAGTTTGTGCTGTGATTATGTAAGGGAGGCAACTCTTTACGGTGTGCCCCCCAGTTATGTATATTTATGTTGTTACTTCCCTGCAGATAGCTCCACCATAAATCCTAAC
This sequence comes from Lymnaea stagnalis, assembly GCA_964033795.1. Taxonomy (NCBI): domain Eukaryota; kingdom Metazoa; phylum Mollusca; class Gastropoda; family Lymnaeidae; genus Lymnaea; species Lymnaea stagnalis. The sequence goes on along the minus strand of CAXITT010000167.1, from coordinate 220,686 downwards.
CCTTTCCCCGTGTAGCACCTCGAGTGTTTGCGTGCATTTGAATAACCAACTAGTTTCTTACTTTAGACTCAGGGCTATTCGGATGTCATTTGTGGTAGTTTATTTTAGTGGAACTGAAGAAGTAAGTATACAAGCATAAGGTCCAATCAATTATCTTTCATTTGATACCAAATTTTGTCTTACAAACCCTACAATAATAATTTTTTTATTAAATTTTAATCCCAACCTCTCACTCTCGAACCCGGGTCCGTATAGCCACTTCGTATATATATATATATACATATATATATATACATATATATATATATATATATATATATATATATATATATATAATATATATATTT